>CAJHZI010000596.1:22500-330000 GCA_905160935.1 Enchytraeus crypticus
AATTATTTTATATAAACAAATTAGATGCAGTAAAAATAGATAAAATAGTGTGTAATTATTCTGCTAATTCAAATTAATAGTAACTGACAAATTTTCTCGTACATTTATTACAGTATTTTTATATCTATTACATTTTCATATGATAAGTTCAATGTACAGGCTCAATATCTTCTCAAAGCAGTTTAGCAGAATCCTATGAGCACACCATTGATCAGCCTTACAATGCTTGTCCCGAAATCAATCTTCCCGTAGACTTCTCTTTCGCAGTATCTACATAATTTGATGTTACAAAAGTTTGCAAGTGGTAAGATAAGAAGCTTCTTTAAGCAGGTCATTTTAATTTCGACAAGTTTCGGAATTTACTATACCATCGTTCAGAACCTTCTGTCGCGAAAAGTATATCGCTGTACAAGGCCCTAGATACTGGCTATCCCTTCCACCTAATTTACGATCATCTCGTTCCGTTAACTTTTTCAATATTAATCTTCGTCAGTACTTATTAAGTAGTTATTAATGATACTGATCTTAAATGTATAATTATGCCTACCTATTATCATTAATTTTCTTTATTTTGAATTTCTTTATTTCAATTCTTTAATTTCTACTTTACATTTTCGTTTTAAGTTCACCATGGTTCACATTTAAATTGTGCTCACTTATTGCATTTACTTGTTTGTGTGCATTGCTTGTGAATTGTACAGGGTTGAATGACCCTTTTTGGTGATCTAAATAAATAAATAAATAAATAAATTGTTGGCTAAATTTCAACTTTCAGATCTTCACTTTCTCCATTTATGTTACTGTATTTACGACGGTAGGTTTTAAAGCATATGTGATCACTGTTTTAGTAATTTTTAATTCTAAGGACACTAAGTAACAAGAATTCACCTAGCAATGAGCGATATACTCTAATTAGCTTATAGAAATACCGATAAAAATTCCCTTTATCGTTCATGTTGTACCTGCCTGTAGTTTTAAATGCAAATATCAGTGACACCTTAAATATTATGGATCCCCCTGGCAATAATAAGCATTAAACTAGAGATATAAGAAAAAATTGATTAAGCTAAAGAAAGAGAAAAAGTAAAAAATACGTAGTAATGGAGAGAGAGAGAGAGAGAAATATGTTTAATTTCACATTTCAAACGATCAACAACATAAGAAAGATCGGCTACAAGTAAATATAAAATGAATATGACCATTGTAAATAAATGATACAATAATTATACAATACACTAATACATATACAAGGAGCATACCGAAAAGTGTAATAATTATTTAAACGATTATTTTAATTACAACTTACCTTAGCTGTATCATGGGGACTGGCTCCACAATCAAGCAGGACCTTAGCCACCCCTGGTCTATTATAATGAACGGCTACGTGGAGAGGGGTTAACCCGTTCCTGCCCTTCAGGGAAGGATTAGCCCCGTTGCTTAAAAGAAGTCTAGCCAATTCTTTGTTCCCGTACTTAGCGGCCACGTGTAGTGGACTGAATCCTTTCTGCAAGAGGCCATCAAACAGAGAAAAAAAGCTAGTGTTAAAGTCAGTTTCCTCGCTCGAAAAAGGAAGTTGTTATTTTGGATTTAGTGCTTTGTCGCTTTGTCACCAGACTAAGTTCTGAACCGAACTTTAAAATTGCAACACATACTATATTGAAGAGGATACTCACGTTAAACTCAATTTTAGCCTTTATATTATGTATATTGGATGACTGAAGTAGCCATACTGATATAAATTGCATAGGTATGATAAACATAGTGGCGAAATGGCAAAGTTCTTGGCATGTTTTAGATGCTAGAATCTAAGGTTAACGTCAGTTTTCTTTTTAGATTTTCCTGTTTTCCTTTTTTTTAGCAATTTAGACCATTTTTCGTATAGCCAGTCAGTGAATGTCCGAGATTTTACTCTCAGATCAGCGCGGCTGAGATTCGAACCCAGGAGAGTTCAATTCTCCTCAGGATCTGTCATTTAAAACTTCATGACGTTACCCCTACGCTATTGAGACATTCATACGGAGGTCTTGATGCTGTGTTTGGCTCCTCGCTCCAGCAAGAGCTTGACTACAGTCTCGTGACCTTCCTTGACGGCAATGTGCAGAGGCGTGTAGTTGTCCTTGGTCTTAGCGTCGATGTCGGCGCCATGGTCCAATAGCATCTGTACGCCTTCGACGTTACCAAGTCTCGCGCAAACGTGCAGCGGAGTCTGCAGCTCCTAGACACAAAATAGTAAAAAATGTTAACGTCAGTTACCTCACTCGAAAGCGATGTCTGTGACGGGAGAGCTCAGGATTTGAACCACATATGTACTGTATTAAAATGATCGAATACAATTAAACACGTTTTCTAAATATGAACTAAAAATATCATGCGAGAATAACGACATTTTTGCTCTAGAAAATTAGTAATATACGTTAAGTTGGAACTACAGTGTAGTTAGTGTTCTAGCAAAAGTAAAATAGCAAAGTTAAGTTAATAAGCGAAATAAATTATCGAGCGAATTATACAAATGTGGAAGTTATACATGTATATACACTTATATAAACTAAAACTACAGCTGTCTTATTGTCTATATTTCATTTATTGGTAGATTTTACAAACCTTTGCACATGAGTTTGGATCAGCATTATGACGTAACAGTATTCTCATGACGTCATGCTGTTCTGCTCTTGAAGCCAGATGGAGTGCAGTCTCGCCTCGTGACGTCATAGTTTCTGTCTTTGCACCGCCAAGTTCTAGAAGATTAGCAACAACTGCAGAGTGGCCCATGAAAGAAGCCACGTGCAGAGGGGTCAGGCCAGTCTGTTCAATCAATCAATCAATCTATTAATCACTCATTCACTTAATCACTCACTCACTCAATCACTCAATCACTCACTCACTCATTCACTCACTCACTCATTCAATCAATCTTTTATATAATCCATCAGTCTATATATCCATCCTTCAATCAATCAGTCAATCAATCAATCAATCCATCACTCACTCAATGCAAGCTTCAAACGCAAAAAACAAGCTTCTAGCGACCACCAATATACTGTAAAGCACAAACTAATTTTACTTTATCATTTGCGATGATCAAAATACAATAAATTACAATGTGCCGTTATATCTTGTTTTAGTGCTGCATTCTACATATCTTACCTCAGTAGTGCATTCTACATATCTTACCTCAGTAGTGCATTCTACATATCTTACCTCAGTAGTGCATTCTACATATCTTACCTCCGTAGTGCATTCTACATATTTTATTTCAGTAGTGCATTGATTCTACATATCTTACCTCAGTAGTGCATTCTACATATCTTACCTCAGTAGTGCATTCTACATATTTTATTTCAGTAGTGCATTGATTCTACATATCTTACCTCAGTAGTGCATTCTACATATCTTACCTCAGTAGTGCATTCTACATTTGCTCCGAATCTCAAGAGTATCTCAATAACACGAATTCTGTTCTTCTTGCAGGCGACGTGAAGTGCCGTAAATCCATTCTAAATCAATAAATCAATCGACCATTCAATCACCAATTAACTCAAGCACAAACCAAATCAATCAATTTATTAACTTAATCAATTTTTCACTTCTAAAATTCGTCAATAAATCACTCGTGCCATCGATTAATTAATGCTTCGCTTATATTTATTTAATTAGTCAATCAATCTCACAATTAATGACGAATCAACATCAAATAATCAATAAATAGTGTATAAAGAGCCGTTCCACACACGGCAGCGCAAAATGAACAATTGAGAGTTAGGCAACCAATTCGTCCTAATTAGTCCTTACATGGTTAATTAGTTAATGCTAAATAAATGCTAACGAGGTCACAATTAAAGAAAATCAGCCGATGACTTGAATTAAAATACAACAAATTTACAGACTGTTTGGGTTATTTGATTAATTCTAAGTAACATGTAACTCAGTTTCTCTTGTAAGTTTTATGAAAAGGCTTACTGAAGCCAAATTGGGAACGTTATACTCATACTACGACGAAATTAAAGCAATAGTAAAATAAATAATTGTTTTCTTAAAATTAGGTTATTTTACTTCTCAATAGAGTCTGTAGAGATTGACCGTTAATAAATTTGATAAGAAATAGAAATATAAGCTGGATAGAAAATATTGAATGGGGAATGGTTTGCTAAATGATGTAATAAAAGGAAGAATATAAGGGAAAAGAGCTAGAGGAAGACCGAGACATGGGATACTGGATGATCTGATAACAAATTCATAAATTGGGATAAAAAGGAAGGTTGAGGATAGAATTGGTTGGAAGAGTTATATGTCGTGGACCTGCCGTTAAGCAGTGCACTAGAAGAAAAAGATTTCTAATAATAATAATAATAATAATAATAAAGGTTCAACGTCCGTTTCCTCATCCAGGGATGATGTCAGGGACGTCACCAATACTCACCAATGCTCGAGCATCTATCTGGCAGTAGCTATCAAGCAGCAGCTGAACGATGTTGTGATTCCCACAGTGAGCGGCTACGTGCAGTGGTGTCAAATAGTCCTGATAATAAATTACAACAACAACAGCAGAATAAGGGTGATAATGTTGTTCACGACAGCATTGTGGTGACATTGTTGTGCTCGTTCATATGTGCATTTTATTGTATATTACTTGTTTTATTGTATGTAATTGTTGTAAAGTATTGAGATGCTTTGCCGTGATGTACTTTATTAAACATTAAACATCACCGGTAATCAATTTCAGTCGATCGATTAGTTCATGGATTAATTAATTAAATAATTGTTCTGGACAGACTAATTAATTATATAATGTGTTTATCAAATGATTCATGGATTAATGTATTAATTAACAGTTCTGAACAAACCATGGTAACGTCCTCGATGTTTGCTCTATATTTAAGCAGCACAGCGACGCAGTTGAGATGATCGCCCTGTGAGGCGCAGTGTAGGGCTGTCAGACCGTTACGCGTCCTAGCCCCGGGGTCAGCGCCCCGGGCTAGCAACATATCCAGCACAGTGTCGAATCCGCTCCGAGCCGCGCAGTGAAGCGGTGTCAGTCCGTCCTTCAAGTGATCAATCAATCAATTAGTGAGTGGATCAATAGATCGATGAGTCAGTGAGTCAATCAATAGATCAAGGAGTCAATGAATTGTCAGATTATTATAGTAGTTAACTTATTGTAAGAGTACCTTCCATGAGATAGATAGAAGACAGGCAATACGACTAATCCAGCAGGAAACTATTAAGGTTCTGTCAAAAGTAAAATGTAAAGTAAACACGCATTATAGTGAAATGATCAACTATGTTGATATCTATCACTTTTAATACCACATATTTAAACCGTTAGGCAATTTATTCCGTTTTTTGTGTAACCAGTCCAGTGAATGTCCGAGAATTTACTCTCAGATCAGCGCGGCCGGGAATCGAACCCACGAGGATTCAATTCACCTCAGGGTCAGTCACTTAAACATTCATGACGTAACCCCTACGCTATTGAGACATTCTACAAATATTTTAGCGATTCGTCTCTGAAGACTATGATAGAATATTAAGTATCATTTCATGGAAAGTACTCGAACAATTAGTTAACAATTATAATAATCACACAATGTGCAGAATTATACGATTTCGATTTATTAATAAGTTACTCAATCATTGATAATTATAATTATATTCAATAATAAGATCTTTTATTTATGCTTACCTTAGGTTTCCACTCTCTCTCTCTCTCTCTCTCTCTCTCTATCTCTCTCTCTCTATCTCTATCTCTCTCTATCTCTCTCTCTCTATCTCTATCTCTCTCTCTCTATCTCTATCTCTCTCTCTCTCTCTCTCTCTCTCTCTCTCTCTTTCTCTCTCTCTCTGTTACATGAAAATAATTGAATACAACTTTTTGATCAATTCATCAAAAATATATTAATCAACTGGAATCACTAGTTGATTACAAATATTTTAAAGGAAAAAATAAATAATGCAAATTTCGTGAATGTTTACCTTAGTTGTACAATTTAGATCAGCTCCGCTATCAGCCAATAAAGTGACCATACCAACCTTCCCCCATTTAGCAGCCACGTGCATTGGTGTAATTCCGTTCTAAAATGCAAAACGAGACAAGCTTTCTAAAATTCAAATATCTTGTTGAAAAAATAAAACGCGGCGTAATTGAGTTCAGTCATTATACAGAATAATCATTATAATTATTATACAGTATTGAAGTCCCTGACATTGCCTTATGGCGAGGAACCGGACGTTAAATATATTATTTTTTGATTGATTATTGATTGAGTACATTTTAGCCGATTATTTATTAAATGCAGCGATACATTTATTACTTTTGTCTATAAGTGATGGTTGAAAATATATACTATTTAATATAAAAAATGCGGTGTTTCATTTATGTCGATTATTGACTCATTACTGCGTTAAGGAGACGTCAATTAATTGTAAACGTATTTCAATTTGAATACAGCTAGTCTCAAACTGGTTTTATTCCATGTAGTAGAAAATATACAAATAAATAAATCTATGAACGATATATAGCATGGAAAATTTGTAAACTTATTTAATTCTTATTCACAAATAGCATAAACATAAATTTACCTTTGCTGGAAAATTGACATTTGCTTCATGTTCCACCAGAATTTGTGCGACGGCTGCGCTTCCATAGTGACTCGCTATGTGCAGAGCTGTAAATCCAGTCTGAAAAAACAAATGCAAAATTAACTAATAAAAAATTTAACTTTTTGTTTCGCACTTGTCAGACGCACGTATTAGAGTTTCCTTGCTTATGTTATCGACTTTTTCACAAATGCAGAATTATCTTAGATTACACCCCAGTTCTAAAAATAATCTCTATTAAACTGCCTTCAATAATATGAATTGCCTTAATTTCCATCAATCAAACGAAATATAGTAAAATTAATTGCAATTTTCATTTTACTAAACTATTTGATTACACTAAATAAGTCAATTTATAAATAGCTGCTTATCAAATTTATAAATTATTTAAATCAGTTTTAAAAAATGAATTGACTACAGACTTACTCGGGTTATTTCGTCAACAGCTTTCCTTATGGCTGCCTAAAATATAAAAAAAAACAAATTGGTCTACTAGTAGTACCTGTTTATGCGAGTTAAATTAATTAAATCGAGCACATTTCACAACGCTGTTTAAATCAAAAGTATCAATTGCACACACTGTGCGCATTAATGTGATTCAAACGTTTATTTTTACACATCACATTGTAATTAATTGTATACCTTAAATTACTTCACGGACATTATTTAAACAATTTTTAACTTTCTTGTCTTTAAACTCGGAAATGGAACATTAATATAAAGACGGTCAAATTTATAAATATCCTTTTAAGGTTCCTTTAGGTTCCAATTACGGTGTCGATGGGGGAGTCTAGATAGGAAATGGAACCTCAAGGCCTGACACCTCTAAGTGCTCGTAACTGGGCTTTCCCCGCCCCATGGAAGAAAAATCTCCTTTCGCTATGCAGTCTAGAACTTGCGACCTATGGGTCCAAAGTCAAGCATTCTACCACAGCATCACGAAATATCATTAAAGGACAATGATGGTTTAAATTCTACAGCGAATTAACATTCGAGTTCATTGAAAGAGAGAGAGGGGAATTCTTTGAGGCTTCTTTCAAATACGACAAATAACGGGAATATTAATAAATTTTGATTATTAATTTCGTAAATAATAAATTCGGTAAAAATGGTTCAAGCAAGGTTTACCTCCAGTTACATCACCTGTAATGATGGCATTGACTGGCTAGATATATAATTGTATAAAATCATTTAATATTTGTTGCTGTTATTTCATACAGTACATGTATTCGAGGAACTCAATTCAGATAATGGAGAGAATGAAATGAAAGACAATATAATCTCAAGTCGACTTTGATACTGCACACAGTTTCTAGGAATTTCGCAAATTATGCTCTTACTTTATCTTTTTTTTGATCACTCTTGGTGTCCCTTGGGTCACCCAGAAGAAGAAGAGCTGCCTCCACATCGTTCTTCTTGGCTGCCACATGAAGTGCAGGCAGACGAACCTTTCCACCCTTCTGATCAAACTCCATCAGCATGGAGGCTATCTTGGTATGGCCCTGCTGAATGGCTACAGATAGAGGAGTGTATCCGTCCTACAAAAGAAATTGATTTTTAAAAGAGTTTTCGTTACAAAAAGCAGGTAAAGCAAATGTTAGTGTCAGTTTTCTCACTCGAAAGCGATGTAAGTGACGGGCGAGCCCAGGATTTGAACCTCGCATATACTCATCCGCGTTCAAATACATTATCATCGCCACTGAATCCAGCCAGCGATGACAACGATGACATTTGGTACTGACTCGACCTGAAATTAGGATTCGTAATATCTCAGTCATCAAGCTGAAAGGTGTTAACTCCGTGTGTTATCTCCGTGTGTTATCTTGTGTGTTATCTCCGTCGAAAGGAGATAACACACAAGCAACTGCAGAGGGTCCGTGAAAATCATGCCCTCCATTTATCACTGGACTTGTCTAATCCTTCTCCGAAGAGACTCAAATCTCAAACGTGGGAGATGCTGCAGCAATGTGATCCCTTGGTGTCTCTGTCCCAGTGGAGATTAGAGTGGTCAGTCGCTGATGTTAGAAACCACCATCTGGTTCAGGATCCGTCCCAAGCGCTGCCAGGAATGAATCTCTGCAGAGGAAGTTGGTGCCATTTGAATCGTTTCCGTACGGGTCACGGTAGATGCAGAGAAAGTGAGTTTCGCTGGGATATTCGTGATTCACTGCTTTGCGACTGCGTCCAATCGCAAAACATCGTTATCATATCGTTGAGGAGTGCCCTCTAACCCGCCTACCGGGTGAACTGTCTACGCTAAGTTGCCATACAAGTGAAGCAACTATCTGGATTAACGCATACGCTAAATAAATAAATAAAAGTCATCAAGCTGGAATAATCAGGTCATTGTCACAGTGGCGATAATCTAATCTGCTCAATATCTTAACAAAGCACGTTCTTTTGTAAAATGACTGAATATTGATGAGAAAAGATACAATTATAATTATATTAGACAGTGAAACTCTGTAGTACGTGCGATATTTTTGTGAGTAACCATACGATCCAAAAAGCAAAATAGGAAAATTATTGAACATAAAATTTCGTGCTCAGGATCTGGTTAGTTGCGTAGCACTGAGATATAGATCGAAAAATGTACATACATACATATAACATAGAAGCCAACAGAGAGTGTGTAATATACTTGTATATCATGTATCTCTGTATGCAGCCTGTCCGCCTGTATGTATGATCCATTCCGTGAATGGATTGTTGATATTGGATTCATCTGGGAGTTGACGCAAACCATTCAATATCAATCAGCCACGGGAATTCGTTTTTACGTGAACTTTGTCTGCATATCCGCCAGCTTGTGTCTGTCTCTATGTGTATATGTACCTGTCTATGTGTGTATTTCTAACTACCTCTGTGCTTATCTCTACTTGAGTATGTTTGTATCCCCAACTATACATATTTTCTATATCACTTGCCCATGTGTTGAATGAGCTTGACATCGAAAGAATTTAGAAACATAAATCAAAACTAGTTACTGATATTTTATTTTATTTTTTATTACTGATATTTTCACGTCCCTGACATCATTCTTGTATGAGGAAACGGACGTTAAATCTTTATTAATATTATTATTTAACGAACAAGTGAAGCACTTTCATTTAAGAGGCAGACTAGATTAGGAACCTCAGTTGTTATGTTAGGATCGGCATTGTTATCCAGCAGAAACTGAACAATTTCTGGATGATTTTCCTGAGACGCCATATACAGAGGACTGAATCCCATCTATCATTTCATCGCAAAAGAAATAATACAAAATTAATTGCAAATAATTACACTTAAATATTATAAATTAATTTCATTAAAAGGTATTATATCGAATATCGAAAACTAAATATATTGCAATCGAATAATGTTGATAAAATTCTTAATGTTTCTATGCAAGGAGGTTTTAGTCGGCCTAGAAGCCTAAGAGGTAACACACTTGCTTGATAAGCAGGAGTTTCCGAATTCTATCTCAGCTCGATCGACTCGGATGAGTTTACTGAAAGAGACTCGAGTATTGAATTCAGTGAATTCTTGAATAGTTTGTATGATTTTATGCAGATCCAACATTACATTGCTTTATTACATTAAACAACATTACAGTACATTACTACCAGGGGCGGATCCAGGAATTTTTTAAGGGGGGCCCGAAATTTTTTTTGGACATGTACGCATTTTTGCTTACGCCCCACCTTCTTCGGGACGTGACGCAACCAGAAAAAAAGCTGTGTGGGGGAGGGTCCAAAATTTTTCAGCATACTACGCTCGGCTCATAGAGTGAGTATATCCACATATATTATCTCCCCCCCCCCCTCATACCCGTACTAAATTGAGAGGAAAACCTAAAATCCTACATTTGTTTAGGAAAAAAGTAGGTTACTTTTTCACCTCTGAGACTCTGAAGAAACTCAGAGGATCTGGACCAATTGCAAAAAGTGACCTAATTTTAGCGGAAGATGGGGGTGGAGGCTTAAGCCCCTCGATCCCAGCCAAGGCGGTTAGCGCCACTGTTCCGGGAGAGAGTTCACATTTATTATTTACACCCTTTTTCCTCTTATACAGTGGCTAAAGTGAAAATTGAGAGCGAGTGAAACGGTCAACATTTTTCGGCCACCCCTCTTCCGTTATATGGAAAGGGGGTGGCCATATATTTTTTTCATATTTAAAAAAATCCAGGTAGTCGGACTCTTCGAGTTCCCTCTTGTACCCCCCCCCCAGCCCCCTAACGCCCTTGAAACATATTTACACCTAGAAATTGCATAGAAACAATGAAAATATAGTTTTAAATTTTTTATCGTCGGGCCTAAGGGGGGGGGCCGGGCCCCCTAGCTCCCCCCTGGATCCGCCACTGATTACTACATTACATTACATTGCATTGCATGGCTAAATTACACTATATTACATTGAATTACTAAATTACACTATATTACATCGCGTTTTTATATTCCATTACATTTTTACACGACATCGCATTACTACATTACATCGCATTACTACATTACATCGCATTACTACATTACATCGCATTACTACATTACATCGCATTACTACATTGCATCGCATTACTAAAAAAACTACATTATATTAAAGAACTTACAAAGTATGTACTTTGTAAAATTCTGTATACTGATCGGCATGTTAATTGGATTAAAATTATTACAGAGTACATCAGCTACAACAGCTGAGTATCAGTAGCTAAGAACAACAGCTAGTAGTAAGAACAACAGCTGAGTACATCAGTACTAAGAACAACAGCTGAGTACATCAGTAACTAAGAACAACAGCTGAGTACATCAGTAACTAAGAACAACAGCTGAGTACATCAGTAACTAAGAACAACAGCTGAGTACATCAGTAACTAAGAACAACAGCTGAGTACATCAGTAACTAAGAACAACAGCTGAGTACATCAGTAGCTAAGAACAACAGCTGAGTACATCAGTAGCTAAGAACAACAGCTGAGTACATCAGTAACTAAGAACAACAGCTGAGTACATCAGTAGCTAAGAATATCAGGACGTAAGCAGCTTAGCTGAAAATCTACACAAATATCTCTCTTACACTTGCTACACTGCCTACTGGCAGGTCTATGGTATATAACACCTCCACTCTTTCTCTGTCTTCCGCTTTCATATTCATGTCCACAGAATAAGTCTTTAAATCATCTAACATTCCTAATCTCGACCTGCCCCTGACTCTTTTTCTTTCCATTCTACCTTCTATGACCTCTTTTAGTAGACCTCTTTTTTCCCTTAGAATGTGTCCTAACCAAGTTTTCTTTCTATTTCCTAATACATTTATAACAGTCTATTTGTACCAACTCTCTCCAGAACCTCCTCATTTGTAACCTTTTGAATCCAGCTAATCCTTTCCATTCTTCTCCCGCAAATATATAAAGCGAATAAAACAGTGAATTGTTAGCTAAATTGGTGCAAAAGAACAAGCAATTGGTGTACCTCTTAAAAGCCGTACATTCTCAGATAGACGATTTGAGAGTATTCCTTGTGGAACGAAATGAGATCCTAACTTTTACTTTACTCAAATTTACAGTCCTTTAGCAAGTAATTATGGTAAAATGGTTATGAGCTTATGAATTGTGACTATCACTGTAACCCTATATGATTTAAAACTTACCTGGGATTGTACATTAAAAATGGTTATGAGCTTGTGAATTGTGGCTTTCACTATAACCCTATAAAATGTAAAACTTACCTGGGATTGTATATTAACGTTGGCGCCATTTTTAACCAGAATTTTTACAACTTGTTCATGACCAGCCAAAGCCGCCACATGCAAGGGCGCATTGCCCTTCTGAAATAGTAAAAATAATTATTAATTAAATGTTATAAATAGCAATAGTTAATTAATTCAGTTCAATTAATTCAGATATTCAACAAGTGCATAAAGACGTACAGTCTCAGTTGAACTTAATACATGTGTACAAAGCTGCATGTAGAAGAATCCTTAGAATTGTAGCATTTATTAATAAAATTGCATAGGTACTACTAGAAAGTATCGCTTGCCTAGAACTTTGCCATTTCACCTCTATGTTTGTTCATAATCTTTAAAATTTATATCAGTATATCTACTTTAGCCATCTCTTATACATAATATGAAGGCTAAAACCGAGTTTAACTTCGGTTTCCTCTTCAATATAGTATTCCAGTGAGTCAGTGAATGGGCTGAGCTCTGGTTTTGAACCCTGCTCCTACTAAACCGTTATCAAACAACTTGCCAACATGCCACAGGATCCCCCAATATACAGGGTGAGTAAAAAATATTACACTTGCATAAAGTTTGAGTATCTCAGGCAATTGTTACTATTTTCCAAT
Organism: Enchytraeus crypticus; assembly: GCA_905160935.1. Classification (NCBI taxonomy): domain Eukaryota; kingdom Metazoa; phylum Annelida; class Clitellata; order Enchytraeida; family Enchytraeidae; genus Enchytraeus; species Enchytraeus crypticus. Next base: position 35,421 of record CAJHZI010000596.1, read on the forward strand.
AAAAGTTTTACCAATTACTAAATGACCAATTTATGATGGAGTGGCCAATTTTTAACCATTTTGGTACATAGATTGGCCAATTATGCAAGTATCAGCAGAGCAACCCCCCATTTTTACCTAAAATTGGCGTTTGCTACAACGGTACAAGGGCAAATTGCACTTCATTGACGAGAAGGTAAAGGTGAACTCTCAGTATTACGTCAACACTTTGCTTCCGAAGCTGTTTGATGATTGCTATGCTCTTCTACCAAATGGTTTCATCTTTCAGCAGCATGGTGCTCCAGCTCATGCATCTCGTCGTGCACAGGAATGATTCCAACTTGGTGCACTCTCTTCCAGATTGATTGTGGCACTTACTGCAGTTCTGTCTAGTTTTTAGGCTTCGACTGGTGTTTCTGATGGAGATGCAGTATGATTCCCCAGACATGGTAATCCAGAGGACTTAGATCGGGAAAGTTTGGAGGCCATTCATTCTTCATGATGAAATCCAGGTTTCTCTCGCTGATCCATTCCTGTGCATTACGAGACGCATGAGCCGGAGCACCATTCTGCTGAAAGATGAAACCATTTGGTAGAAGAGCATAGCAATCATCAAACAGCTTCGGATGCAAAGTATTGACGTAATACTGAGCGTTTACCTTTACCTTCTCGTCAATGAAATGCAATCTGCCCTAACCGTTGTAGCAAACGCCATTTTTGGTAAAAATGTGGGGTTGCTCTGCAGAAACTTGCATAATTGGCCAATTTATTTACCAAAATGGATAAAAATTGGCCACCCCATCAGAAATTGGTCCGTCCTTCAGTAACTGATAAAAATTTTATTTGAAAATATTAACAATAGCCTGAGCTATTCAAACTTTATGCAGGTGTAATCTTTTTTTTATACTCACCCTGTATATGTATATTGGAATTACATCATCAAGAGAATCCTCCATATTGCATCATAATGTCATAGCCGAATAACTTCACATCTCTCTCACTGTATGAGCTCTGCCTACTGGCAGGTCCATGGTATATAACGTTTGTGATATACAATTCTTTCTTCGGGTTTATGCTTATGACGAGGTGGGCGCCATATGCCCCCTCAGCTTCGACTATCATTTACTTGGCAGGGGCGTCATTCCCTGAGAAAACTATCCTGTTTATCCAAGAACTTCACATATCAACATAAAAACATTGCATCAATAATAAGAATTATAGTTGATGCATTATGGGACTTTTCTCTTGCTGCTTGATGATCACAGCCGATCAAAAACAAGTACATACTCCATATATCACCTGAGGAAGTCAGCGGAACCTCTCAAAGGAACCACTTCATAAGTTAGACTAAGAAAGACATGGCCATTGCGATGGAGTGCCTGCTGAAATCGTAAATACTTGTAGGAAAGTATGCCTTGAGTCTTTTAACACTTCGAACATTGCAGGGAAAAGTGAGAGAGAGACGAACAGAGACAGAGAAAGAAATAGAGAGAGAGTCAGAGAGAGAGAGAGAGAGAGAGAAAGAAAGAGAGAGAGAGAGAGAGAAAGAAAGAGAGAGAGAGATAGAGAGAGAGAGAGAGAGAGAAAGAGAGAGAGAGTGAGAAAGAGAGAGAGAGAGAGAAGAGAGCAAGAGCGACAGTGACGCAATTATGACATGAGACTGCAGTCTTGGAATAATAATAGCTAGAGAGTATACTGTTAGACGTATTTGAAATTTTGAAGCCAAGTTGAAACAAGCTAAAGCATGTTCTAACTATGTCTTTGAGAGAGCTATATCCGATACTATTAAGTGCTTTTTGTTCAAAATGTTTTGCAGCTACTCCATCTATTGCCGTGTAAGGAACCAAAGAGGTTTTAGACAAAGCTTAGGTGGTTTAAATAATCCTTAGCTTAGGTCCTGTAGAATCCTGTATCGGGAGATATTTTCTCTACTTCCTGATTAATACTTCATGTTCACACTAAGCTTCATGGCAGCCAACATAACCAAATCCGTAGCCGCTTGATCTTTCATACTGCTGGAAGTTAAAAACTGAGTATTTTAGTAGTCGAAACCCTCTAAACTACAATAAAGAAGGACGATTCACCAGACATATATAACATCCAAGGTTCGGCAGCACTATAATCAGAAACCAATCAGATTCCCACGAGATGGCGCTAGCTGGACCCTGATGATCAGGATTATAGGCCGAGCTCTGTATGTCCATATTCATCTTCTCATAGTGGATTGAATAGAATTGCATTGTATTGCATATAAAATAAACTTACAACGATATCATATACTCTACTATGTCCATCAAATAGTGTGAATTTCTATTTTTTTAAGTACAGGTTATGTAATTATATTAAAGATTAAGTCATATATAGCATAACACATGTAGCTTTAAATAAAAGTAATAACTAAAATAATGAGAAAAATGCTCTCTTACATATTTGACAATGCGTATGAGAGTAAATTCGCTGGTTACATTTTAAGAAAATTAAAGATTAGCTATTTCCTGAGAAAACAATCCTGTTTACTCATATAAAACGTCTGTTGTAATATGAAAAGTCAAAAGACCGGTAATTGCTAACCAGGGTCCTGGAGTTGACATTTGCTCCATTACGAATCAACTCTGTCACAACGTCCAGGTATCCTTCCTTAGAGGCTAGATGTAACCCCGAGAGTCCGTTCTGAGTGATAAATAGTAAATGATGAAAATAGAATCAGATCAAATTTAAATTATAAAATAAAATCCAAAGCACCTATCTTTTGTTTTTTGCTTTAAAGTGAAAATGCGAACAGCAAATTTTAATTTGTAAATTTAAAAACGGAATCCTAGTTTAAAGTCAATTTCCTCTCACAGAATCATTTTAATGACAAGTCAAGCCATTGAATTTGAATCTTTCACCTACAGAACCGCAATCGGACAACTTAGCGAGCTTCCTGCTCGAATGGCATATCAGTGACGGGGAGTGCATTGGATTTGAACCTTGCACCAACTGATCCGCTGTCGAACAACTTGCCAACAAGACACCGCTCATTTCCATCACTTTAGGACTCAATCGAGTACGAACCTTAGAGAAAAGAATCGTATGGAAGCTCCCTAAGAAGTCTCAAATAATTTAACGTCATTTTCATCGTCGTATTACTACTATGGTTGGAGCCAGTGGCGACGTCGGCAAGATACTCGAGCGCGGATCAGTATATGCGGGGCTCAAATTCTGGGTTCGCCCGTCACTGACATCGCTTTCGAGTGAGGAAACTGACGTTAACCTTAGCTTTACCAGCTTTTATCAGAGTGGTCAAGCAAGAGATCTCACCTGATTCATGGCATTGACATCTGCCAGACCGGTCTCGATGAAGTACTTGACGGAGGTCAGATCTCCTGCACGAGAGGCCTTCAGTAGACCTGCACTTGCCTCTCCCTGTAGGACAAACATTCAATGTGGATTTCACATAATCGTACCACAGTGTATTTGTATTTTCGTATTTTTTGTACAAAATTGAGATTTAAACAATTGACAATTGCGATTATTAGTAAGAGGAATGAGTGACAGTAAACAGAACAGTGAAGAAGGAGATATCGCAGTGATGATCTATGGAGCTATCATAGAGATCTGTGGAAATATCTCATGTAATGATATAAGGAGATCTATGAAGATATATCAGTGATTTTTAAAAATATCGCATGCGATAATCTATGGCGATATCGAGCAGATCTATGGAGAAGTTGCAGTGATTTTTGTACTCTTTACCAATCGTTCGCTTAGATTCTTGTCTTGTAACCTAGATATGCAGTTGCTGAGGTACTTATATCGTACTACTGTGACTTTTAAACAAACGTCTACTGAGCACTTTTGTTAGACATTTAGCATTCTAATTGCCAGCATTTTAGCTACTAGTTGCGTCATTTATTGCAAATGATTTATTGCATAATTTTAGACTTTTACAAAACATTTAGTCGCATTTTTGAACAAGACTAGACTTGTCGTATAAAGTCTAAATCGACAAGTTCATCTCGAAATCGCAATTTTTTATATAACGAAAGCAAGGAAGGGGGGTTATACAGTGTATAGCCCCCATTCATATTTGGATGTGTGATAGCAAACCTGCATTTACTATCCCCTTCACTTTGTGCATCGAATATACGTGTATACTAAACCTGTATTTACTATCCCCATCACTTTGTGCATCGAATATACGTGTATAGTATACACGTATATTCGATGCATCACTTGCATCGATGCATCGATGCATCACCCCATCACTTTGTGCATCGAATATACGTGTATAGTATACACGTATATTCGATGCACAAAGTGATGGGGATAGTAAATGCAGGTTTGCTATCACACATGCAATAGAATCTCCATCATCTGTACAAGTAGTATCCGGGTATTCAGTGCAGAGGCTATTAACTTCAAGCAGATGCTACGGCCTGCCTATGCCTCTCTAGTCAAGTGTACAAGTATATTGAAGTATTAGGATATTGCACAATGATTACCGCAGACAACTGTATTCACGCACATGTGAAAACTTGCAGATATATTACACAGACAGAATGCAATTATAGTATTTGTAATTGTGACATAGTGATTTCAGATGCCGCTAGATCACAGCTCCAGTTATTTTTCAACTACGATTTCCATTACTGTAAAATGACTCATAGAACTAATCTTTGAGACAGCTTTACAACATTTTAACACCGTTGACATTTTTTGTATTTAGTTCATTACTAGAAGAACATTACTAGAATTTATCTTGACGGCGGGATTTAGCGCACCTGGTTTAGTTGCGCGTCAATAATTTAGGCTAAGTTAGGCTAAGTCGGCCTCGGTTAGTACATGGTTAGGTGACCACCTTGGAAGAGAAGACCGAGTGTTGACAGCTTGGAATGAAAAAATCCCAGGGTGTTGGAAGATTATTCTTACATCGGCGCTGGCTACAATTGATGCGCCATCAAAGGCAACGATTACTAATAACCATGGAGCAGAAAGTGGAAATGGACCTTATACAAGTATCTGTGCTTCCTGACCAAGTGTGTCATTTTAATTATTAGGGCACTTAAACTTGCGAGAGCTCACACAAGCTACAAGCAAATTTCCGAATACTGTGGGAGTTTGGCCACATAGCGTGTAAGGATCTTGAAAACAGACCGTGAGTGAGAATATCTGTCCTAGACCTGCTACTTTGAGAAACACTAGAGTGTGTGAGAGAGAGAAACAAGGATATAAGACCGATATAAGAAGACAGAGAGTGAGAGAGAGAGAGAGAGAGAGAAAGAAAGAGTGAGAGTGTGTGTATATAAAGCTGAAGGAAGGGGGAAATCCTTATAAGGAAGACCCTGGCTTATTTAGGGCCTCACTAGTGTGACTTTATACAAGGGGCAAGGTTCACGGACTCTTGTGTTGAACTGTAAATTAATCGCTGACGTAAACTCCGTAAAGAGGGCGCAGCTTTTGTGTCGCAGGAAAGGCAATTAGTGGTAAAAATTTGAAGAGATTTCATATATATATATATATATATATATATATATATATATATATATATATATACATATTACATGTATGTTTGATTTTAAGCCTATACTTTAAATTACACCACAATCCTCAAAAGCAAAATATCTAAGGAGCGCAGGTTGTGGACCTGTAAGTTGAACCCTTGCACACAAATTGACACAATTCGATCATAGGTTCGCAGGGGCGTCCACAAAAATGGTAAAGACCACAATGTTAACATGTTAACACAATGTTAATCCACAATGTTAACAACCACACAAGTTTCGTCGTTCGAAAAATAGAGGAAGTGGAAGAAACTCCAGAGATTTAACATAATAGGAGGGAGTGCCAACATTTCGTAGAGTTAGTATATGTCGCTGCTATAGGTGGGCTGGACACCCTCTGTGCATATTAAACTTAATTAGCAAATTCAATTGATTGATTGATTTGAAACTTACCCTTGACTGAGGAATAGTAGACACCCCTCCCTCGTCCATTCCTCCTCCTTTAACCATCTTGAGAGCTTCTCTTCAGTTCTTGGTGATATTATTAATAAAGTTCTCAATAATATTTCTTTTATTGTAGAAATGTGGAAACGATTACAGCGCAAAACTAATTAGTCAGAAACGAATTGCATCTGAACAGAACTGGTAAATAAATAGTCTTGCACATTCCAGGATCAAGTCCTGCCGAGTTGTAATTAAGAATGGTCTACCAGACCACAGCGGATGATTCGCAACGCAAAGGCGGCAAAGCTTGAGGAAGGCAACGGAAAATAGATTTTTTTGTATTCATCTATGATATTTTGATTCATTATCATGTGAATTTTCACATGATATGCTATGTGTGTGTTTTGCAGGGAAAGCTTGCTAATAAGTGTCTGGATTTTAACCTATGCCTCGAGGTCTTGATGCATGACATGCAACCCTACAACAATGCTTCAAACGTCGCCAAACATTGTGCTTAATTATATCTATAAATTTTCTTTTACAAAATACAAACGATAAAATCATTTAAATTGTGAATAGTATACTTTTTACATTATAATTGTTCTATTATTAATTTCGATAAATTCGATTTGTATTGAATGTGGATTCCTCCCTAATCAATAAAATTCACCTAAGCGAATAAAGAAATATCAATATTTTTATGCAATAACGTTGTAAATTTGTTAACAGTAATGATATACGGCGGTTCTACAACTATTAGAATAAAACTGAACCTCTAAAGTCTAAACTGTTCCCATATTTGATATCATTAGATGTAAATTAATACCGTCCTAGCATTTACCCTGTCACGGACGACAATGCATTCAACTGTCAGTAAACATACTATTTTAATTTATACCATATAGTACCATATTATACCTCAGATTACATTACAAGTATACAATACGATAATAATTACATTACAAGTATACAATACGATACAAGTCTTTAAATATAGTATACGTATGCAGATACTCTTATGTAGATACTCTTATGTAGATATTCGTATGTAGAAACAAATGCTAGCAGCATGTGTTCCAGAACGCGGATCTATCGTTACTGCTCGGCTGTATTTAGAGGCTGACCCGAATGATCATATCACACTTGCCAGCATTCATATGTAGAGTGTTAACATCGAGGCGATGCCGGGCCAAGCAATTCGTCATACGACATAATCTCTCAGCTACATTTAAATAAAACGCTGCCTCTGAAAGCTCAATTATCTTGCAGTAGTCTACAACCACTCGTTTAGAAGCCTACGATATTAGAGTTAACTATCGGCTATCGGTGACACTGGTTAATATATGATGTTCACGGAACTACCAGTTAAAATGTGGGCCAACAGAATTTAACAGTTTAAGTAATTAACGAATTAAGTGTTCAAAATGGCCCGTCTAATATATTCTAAGTTCTACTCGTTCTGTGTCAGTTCCGCAGAATACATAATGATCAACATTCAAATAGCCGTCGTTTACTGAACATTAAAGGAGACTACTAACTGTGGAAGACAATGAAAAACCTCTTCAGATGCCCTATTTTTCTGTAAAGGTTTGATGAATATAATTTAATGATCGTTTGAGAGAGACACCGTAGATACTTGAGCCTAAGCACTGAACATTTTATTGCGTAGGGTCTAGAGATACTGAAATAAGCTCCAAAATGGACATACAGACTGGGGCAAAAATAAAAAAATCCCCTAGCGAAATCTCAATAACTACAAGAAAACTCAACTGTTCTTTTTTAAATTTTCGGAGCTTCTAGGGGACGAATTTCTGCGCATCTCCTGCAAATTTGGTGAAATTGATTTTTGCACTTTTTTCGTAGAAACGCTGTAACTTTGTTACTGCTTAAAAAATTTTCATCAAATTTGCAGAATATATGTAGAAATTTCTCCCCTATAAAATCCAAAAATGTTGTTTAAATATTTTGAGTTTTGTCTAAGTTAATGAAATTTCGCAAGGGGATTATTTTTTTGCCCCAGTCTGTAGATTAAAACGTCGTACTTAGCTCTGATTTGGCGTTTAACTCTACGATGCAAATGCTTCAACCGTTTTTCAGTTTCGTGCAGAGATAGAGTCAATAAAAACTATCCTCGTGTTATGTTTTTAAATACCTTTGGTTTCTTGCAGAGATGAAAACAAAAGCCCAATTTTGTGAGGAATACCATCGGTCTCCACTTTTCAATACATTGAGATCGCGCAGTTTCTAGTTAGCACCTTGGAAGCCAATTTAAAGATATCATCTTCGAAAGGGATGAAGTAAAGCAGCTAATGCAATAAAGGACTTTGAAGGACTTAAACACAGTAATATCATAGTATCATGGTATGGCTGGAGCCAGTGGCGATGTCGGTAAGATATTCGACCGCGGATCAGTATTTGCGGGGTTCAAATCCTCGGCTCTCCCGTCATTGACATCGCTTTCGAGTGAGGAAACTGACGTTAACATGATAATTATCATTATGACTTCTATACATTTGATATTTCGCTTGCTTCTAGACTAATATAGGATTTTCCACTCAGAAGATATGGTCACTTAAAAATTTACAGGGCCGCTTTTATAAAAACAATAAACTATTAGCTATTGATTAATAAATTAAATCCGAGATATTGGATTTATTTTATGAATATATGAAACAGTAGACAAACATTAGTTGCTAAATAGATTTAGCAGATTCTTTGAACCGGTGAAAAAACATCTAACTTTGTGTCTGAATATGTAATCCTTTAAAATAAAACTCTAATTTTTCAGTCCAACTGTTTGTGGCTTTTGGCGTCTAGGCCACTTTACTAAAAATTGCCCATTTAGTGCAATTTTGGCAAAATCCATAAGGCGATATTGCACATATTGAGAGATTGATCTTTTTTTATTTTTTAGATTCCTTATAGTTGTTAGATTCCTTATACTTATACTTTACACACACGTCATAAGCATGCGCAGTAGATTTTCTTTTTTTGTGGTTTCTATTTTTGTAGTTTCCATTATTCCTCCTTTTAGGCTCCATGGCTTTTAGAAATCGTTGCCTTTTGTTGGCGCTTCAGTAGCTGCAGGCGATGATTTAAGAATAACCTTCAACAACTTGGGGATTATTTAAATTCAAAGCTGTCAACACTAGGGCTTCCAAAGTGGCCGCCAATAAAGTACTAACTGCGCTCAACGTTGCTTTACTTCGTTCAATTGACGCGGAACTTAACCCAGTGCCCTAAATCCCGTCCCGCCATGATATACCGTCTTATTTCATACACACGGAAGCCTCATCGATGCTTTCAACGTGGATCATCGAAATGATAAAAATCGCTAGGAGATAAAAATGAATTTCCATTTTGAGTTAGTGCAAATAATAGCATTTTGTATTTCAAACTCAAGTAGACTCTGCTATAGCTACTAATTATGGTAATACCGAACAAAGCTTTGGCTCTTTTATGGTAGCCTCTTTTGTATTTTTATTTGTTTATCTAATTACATGCACGTTCCTATTGTTTGTATAATCTGTGCTGTGATGAACTAATAAACGATACTAAACTTAAACTTAAAAATAGATATACAAATATTTCCAAAACTGAAGAATAGAAATGTAAAAGAAGGCCAAGGTTAAGTGTATCAGCTTTACAGCTATCTAACTCTCATTACATTTAGAATTTGGTTAAAAAATTAAATAATGTCAGACGTTGTATGGGATATTTCAAAACCATCAATTGGTATGAAATACTTGACTGATGGATACCTTTTGTTATCCATTAACGGGTCGGTTGGTAGAAAACCAGGAGAGGCTAAATATTTAAGAATATGATTGGTTATTACTTCTTTCACAAAAATTGTACTTTTTCTGTCTCAACCCTGTCACTAGTGGAATTTCTCAATTGAAACCTGAAGTTATTATGTACTTTAGTTATTACGTGAAGTACAAGTAACTTCTAATTTCAGTTGAGTTCATATTTGCTACCAAACTGCTGATGTTTAGATAATCGTTTGATATTCTAAAATAAATATTTAAATAAAATAGGCAATAGTTTATTGGTCTATTATTACTGCTAGCATTAAAGTCAATTTATTTCCGCTCAGCCAAATAAATACAGACAACAAATAGTCACATAATGATATGATCTGTACCACTTTTATAGAGCATATTTCAACTTTTCATTTCTCAATAAAGGAAAATTTGAAGTAAAAAGTCAGATTAAAATGTGCCCGTTATTTTTTTTCTTATACACGCACAAGTATCCATACTCTAACAACTTCACCATTCAGCTATAGCGCTAATTGAACAAGAATTACATTCGCTGACGTCGCTTTTGACGTCGTCAATGGATGTCAAAGGAATGTTAGATCCTTAACGATTGCACTAGCGGCGGATATTGGAGCACATTCTCTCCATGTCCCTGAAGGTACAGCGATGGATGCAGCACTCGCAGGTGATGCTGGCTGATCTGATCCCATGACTCACGTCCTCGTCCATGTATTCGTCCAGGTAATCATCCTCGTGAGATCGTCTGAGCAGCCGGTGGTCGGAGCTATTGGAGGCCTGGAGGAAGGTGGGCGGCTGTCGATAGGACTGAGTCGCTATTGGTCGATCAAGATCTACTAGAGTCACGCCTACATACATGAAAACATAACTCATTGTAACATCGTCATCGTCATCATCATCAGCATCAGCAGCAGCATCGTCTTCATCAGCATCGTCTTCATCATCATCATCATCAGCAGCAGCAGCAGCATCGTCATCGTCATGCCATAGCAACAACAACAACAACTAGGAGCTTTTCCGGCAACATGACGTTAAGTTGTCTAATATATTCGATTATAATCGAAGAATCTGTGCAATGTCTGTCATATTGTAAGCGAACCATCACAGTGTAACTTACATTTCCAAACGTGCCGTTAATCTGTAATTCTATAAAACAAATATTTCTTTAAAAAAAGTACATTTATCGGCCTCATTGGGGGTTCACCTCATTTTACCTTCCAATATAAGGTGGTGAATATTTAATTCATACAGTCGCTAAATTGGTTTTGATTACATTTTCATGAGCACATCCGTGTACGGCAGTGAAAGTAAGTAAATCGTTCGCACCATGGGGAGGGTGCCCGGGCAGCCGGGCTAGTTATGAGATATTTGATCGCCACGTGGCCAACATCTCCAGCTCCGGTAGATCCACTTGTTAAACTTCAACTAAACCTCTTCTTTTAGCAGCTCAAGGTTCTCAGGGTATTGAGAAAGAGAAGATTGCAATAATTAATAATCAATATGACTATATTTATAAAGCGCCGCTCTATGCTCAATGCTACAGTAGCGCTTAATGGTAAGTGAAGGTCAAGTAGCCTGTTGGTATTATGCCACAATCGGTGTACTAGAACTCTGTAAATCTGGAGTATGAACGACCAATTGGTCTAAAACAATGAAAACATCACCACGTGGCTACAAGTCCCTTCTCTATAGATTGATGACTGTAGCACTCTAATTGTTATTATTGTTATTATTCACTGTCATATCTGCTTCAATCACAATTTACGAACACTTGCAGTTTTCGGTAGGTTCAAATCTCAATTTTCCCGAACCTACTAAGGGAACTACCTGGTGCGCAAGATATCAAAGTTATTTTGTTATTATCAATTCTTGTTCGTGATTTATCTCCTTCTCAATCGTTTCAGATCTCCTACGGGTGGCAATTCCAAGCTATGTGCGCCTACTCAAAGTCTGCGGTCAAGCTGAGGAAGAACCAAAATCATTCCTTGTACCAAGTTATCAACTATAGACATATCAACTTGTTGGCAACAAGGCCTGCCCCTCAAAAAATAAGATTTTAACAATTTGTAATCCGTCACAAGATTTTAGCAATTTCCAAATCTTATCGTATTCCAAGTTTGGAAAATAAATAAATGATGCCAATAGTCACAAATTAAAAAAATATTTATCTGCGAATAATCTACGCAACAAACTGACCCAAACAAACTGCAATATAGCTATATGAGATCTAAGACCTTAGAGTCAACTCGAAGGAAATGGTAAAGTCTTCATCGTTATCTCAACTACTTATATTTTAAATCTTTCTAATTAAAATTATTGGTTCAAAGCAATATGCTCATCATTATTTCATGAAGTTCGAAGTGACATTTCGAATATTACTATTGCTATGCAAAGATATAAATCATTTCAAAGTAAAATGAATCTCGAAAAAGAAAAGCCACTTTTCGAAAATAAGTATTTTTTCATATCAACACATGAATTAGATATCACATCAACAAGCATCCAAAGTCTCGATTTTCTTTAACTTTTTTCCTTCCATTCTTCCTTCAATTACCTCTTTCAGTAAATCATTCTCCCTCAGGTCAAAAAACCCATTCACTTCTTCTTTCCTTCCTTATAACATTTATCTTTTGTCATAATTTTGTCAGTCCATTTGATCTTCTCCATTCTTTTCCAAACCCATATTTCCAAAGATTTCAGCTTTCCTCAGTTTTCCATATTTCCAAAGCTTTGATATCCTCCTTTCTTAACGTCCATGTTTCATAACCTTACAGGAGCGTAGTCCACACTAAAGTCATAACAATCTTTATTTTCGTAGAATTCTTTAAATTTTTTGTAAGTAGTTCTTTCCTCATACTGAAGGCTTTTTTTGCTTGAGCAATACTACATTTTTTCTATTCTACTGTTCACATCTTCTTTTATCGTGTTTCCTAAATATATGAAACTCTTCTTCTGTTCTAACTTCGTACCGTCTATTTCTATATTGATTCCTCCTCCATTTCTAGTCACTCCTATGATTTTGGTTTTCTTTGTACTAATTTTCATTTCATACTGTAATGCAGTTCAGCTCAGGCCATCCACAATTTTCTGTAACCCACTTCGCTACTAGTAATCCAACCCTTTGATCTTCGCTAATCATACATATTTCATTAATTTGTCTTCAAATTTTATTTCTTCTTCAATGATATCCATTGCTTCCTTCATCATTGCTTCTAAGTAACTTTACGAAAATAAAAAGTCCAACTCAAATTTTAATAACAAAACGTTAGCAGGCATCAATTGAAACTCGTACAGTCCGAAGTTACATTTCAAATGCTATCACAACGTCAGTTTAAGCCAGTTTAAACCATCCAATCAGTCAATTTGAATAATTTTGCAAATATTTCAAAATCAAAGAGTGAAGCCTTATTACCTCCATAGTGCTGTGCGTCATTTAGAGATCGACCAGATCTTTTCTTGGTGTTCCACCTGCAAGCCATGTCCATCAGTGTTGCCAGGTGATTCCCGCAGAAGCTCTCCCGTTCCTTGGGTCCATGTCTTCTGTCCTCCACGGAGCATCGATGTTTGAATATGTACGGTTCCGCAGATGGCAAAGCGCGTGGAAAAGTGGGATACACTATGACAGCTCCTTTAGAATATGACGACGATTGTACAGTACCGGTTATTACCAACAGAAATGATATGAAAATGTGAGAGTAGATGCGCATTGTTTAGTCCTCGCAACCCTGAAGATAATAATTTAAAATTAAAATTATTCCAATACGATTCTAAAGTCAAGATAAATTGCCTAAAACCATGTTTAACGTTAGAACGTTTTGTTTCTAAAGTATATAAGTCAGTTACGGGGTGAGCACTTGATTTATTATTAAGCTTTTTCATAAACTTTGCTGAATGGTAATCAGAATTAATACAAAACGTATAAACTGGAATTCTGTCGACCGTTCGCATAACATTTTCTAACAGCCAACTAAAGCAGATAATGTGGAACGCAACGGAAAACTACCACGGATGTTTACCTGGCAAGCAGTAAATTGAATAACATTTCGAACCAAATGAAATACTAATAATTTAGTGCATATTATTAAAAGAAAATGAAAATAAGGCCTTCATATATGCAGAAAGAGGGATAATATTAATAAACATTATTTGTATTTTTGATAGTTCAGTATCAAAGCTATGCATATGCATGTGTTTAGATAATGGAGCTTCAAAAACTTATATATATATATATATATATATATATATATATATATATAGTATATGGAACAAAAATGCAAGAATAGAATTTAAACATTTAGATAGCTCATAGATAGGCAAACTGGAGCTATGGATTTTTATGCAGAAAAATAGAAACTAAAGAGGAAGACACAATAAAATTATAATATATAAACGATCTATAGAAAATATGATAACATGTAATATCAAGTGTGCCAATATTTAATATCATATAACATTGGCTCGAATGTGTAACATTAAGAAGCATGTCGGGAAGAAACCTAGCCTTTTGGCCTACAAATGTGAAGAAAGGCATAATCGAGAAACCAATTTAAAGTACAACTTAATAGGGTTTCAGCTAGCAGGTTGATCTAATATCTGTAACTAATTCATACTTAGAGATTCATATGAATTCTATATTTATCATCAATATTTTATTTCCATATTAGAGTAGGGGTTTCAATCGGCTATTTGAGTTTTATTGTTTGACGGATTAATTCAGTCAGTTCGCGAAGAAATGATTGAATTTAAAGTTAGAGTATAATAAGAATTGAATTAGATGTTAATTTAGATATTGTAATGAAGTTAACGAAGTGACAGGGCAAGTAATACACATTAAACCAATATACAACATACAGTAAAAGCAAATACAATTTTCAGATGGAAAAGAAACAACTACCTTACCACCGGTGCTGGCAGTTACAGAACTAATCCGCAGGACAGGATTAATATTCAATAAATCCTATTGATAAATTCTGTGTTGAGTTGCGCTAACGTTCTAAATTCAGTCTCACATTAACTTCTGCTCTATTCACCTGCACTTTGTATTAAATACTACAATAAGTGCTGATCTCTTATTTGATTGAAATCTGGCGAGTTGAGAATTTAATTTACATCTTCATGATCCCTTCCTTATATTGCTTTATAGTATCCGGTTTTCCTCCACGTGCGACCTTCACCTTAGTTTTCCGTTAATATATTTCCACACTTTAAATATATTAGTTATATCGCATCTAAATATATGTGACGCTACTACGTATATAAAGCTGTATCCAAACTTATAGAAAAATGTATAGGCCTGCGACTTATGAAAAATGAAAATCAGAACTAAAATATTCTCCTGCAATTCATTCTCAAAGTACCACTTTCTCTGTTCATATTTTTCGTGTACGCCTACAGTTCTTTGTAGTAGCACGTGGATGAAAATAAACTATAACTTTAACATGCTAGTTATAAATTATAATAAAAGATTCAATTTTGGTTCACATTAGTTCAAGGCCATGCAAAGTAATTAAACTGAACTGATTTCTGAAGGTCAGTACAGTAATACGAAAGAAGGACTTAATTAACCGTCATCTACAATGTATAAACTTATGTACTTCATAACTGATGTTAAAAATCCTACAACACATCTCAGGCTTCAAGGACGTCGTTAATAAAATTGTTAAACTTATATTTTACGTATAATATGAAATTAAATAATTACATTTATGCTAGAAATTAAAAATACTTTGAATTCAGGTTCATTTCGATTTCAAAATTGGATATATTTAAAGCTTTAAGAAAATAACAACCTTTAGGAGCACGCAATTTGAAATGAAGATTTTCAGGTATTCTATTCGAAAACATATTGATAGATGCTAGGTGCTGTAAAAATGTTATACTGCACAAGCAATTGAAAGGATTATCATTGGCATCTATATTCTCAAACGGCTGGAAAACCGAGGAGATGAAAAAAATTGTATTATGCAGGCCTACCACCTTTAGGTATGAATATTATTCCTGAGAATGGTAATTTTGTTTAAAACTGAGCGCTCTTAAGTGTCCAATGGGAGATGATTATAAAGAAACTCTCTAGTTTATTGGACTCACTACAGTTACGAAAGAAAATTTGTCCAAGCTACAAGTAATAGGCTACATGTGTGGATGAGATATAGCCTTTGTAGAGGGAGCAACTTGGTAATAGATCGATGAGGTTCTCCTTAAGAAGCATGTGAGTATAAATAAATACCATGGACCTGCCACTTGGCAAAACTCTAAAGAGAGTAAATAGGCTTAATCTTATACAGTATATACATATTATATAGAATTTATATATATGTAGTTATATACCTTATATATAGGCCTGGTATATGCACATATTCTTATATTTAAACGATATTTGATACAAAACAGAGAATACAGTTACACATGCAATAAAGTAAAAGTTCAACGCAATAAAATTAACTTCAATGAGGTAGTTAATGAGGTTAAAAAGCATTGCATGAGGCAAAATACATTAATATCAAACATAAATTTAGTATCAATAGTTTTAAAGCATCGTCATGCTGAAAGTATTATCACTCATAGTTTGAAGTTTGAACAATTCTAAGTGGAAGTGAAGAAGATAGAAGTTCTTAGTTTACGACTATTCCTTTTTTCATAGGTGGCAGGAGAGAAAACAAAACACAATGAGAGTTATATTAACTACAGAATTAAACAGTTTCCAATCTGTCTCTTCGGTAATGTTGCTAGAGAGCTGAAACCATCAGAAAATTTTGCCCGTTTTTAGAAAGAACTGAATGTCTATGATTAGCAATTAATTAAAATTTATCCCGAGAGATTCCAAATGAATCATATTAGAGAAGTGCAAAGTTATGTAGTAAACTATATTTTAGAGGTAAAAGATGTAATATCATAGGATATGACATGAAGGAGATTAAGCCATTCAGTTGGTTCTCTCATTGAATATTCAGATAAGTACTCTTTCTTTCTCTCTCTCTCTCTCTTTCTCTCTCTCTCTCTCTTTCTCTTTCTTTCTCTCTTTCTCTCTCTCTCTCTTTCTCTCTCTCTCTCTTTCTCTTTCTTTCTCTCTCTCTCTCTCTCTTTCTCTCTCTCTCTTTCTCTCTCTCTCTCTCTCTCACTTAGGTTCTGGAAAGTGACAGGCTCAAGATGTATCTTCCTACTCGCAGTCTGCTTTAACGCTGTCTAAAGGCCCTCCATTGACTAAGTCTAAGAACACGATATTGACCAAGAAGTTGGTCCCATCGCAACGAATGTGCAGTCTGAATGTTTATCCGCTTTTCTCGGATCCTGGACTTGCACTGTTTTGATCTTGTTTTCCCTTGTGGTCTCTGTACTCAGTTGTCATCATGTGGTGCTTCGAAAAGTCTGCAAGAGAAGTCCCTGACATCGCCTTATGGCGTGGAACTGGATGCTAAATTCTTTTTGAATGATTGGTTACTAAAACCAAATTTAGCCCTTACGTAGAGAAATGAGTCTCCTGGCGTTTTTCATTGTTTATCTCAGTTTCCTGCTTAGGCATCTCTTATGATACTTGCAGTTTACGGTTGGTTTATTCCGTATAGGCCCTGCCGCAATTAAGGAATCAATTAAGGCATCTCACGTCTGTTATTGGAGATTGCACTTAAATTAGGTAGGGACCAATTTCATTCAATTGTTTTACGCTAGAATTAAAGGGAGAAGCTATGAGCACAATAGCGAGAAATTGTGGAGCAAGGTATATATGGTTAATCACATTTTGCTAAGTTCACTACGATGTATTTTCATTTACATCAAGAACTGGGAAAGCACTTTCGTAACTGGGGAAACGATAACATTTTTATGCAGGATACATATCATTAGCTTTGCTGAAAACTTGAAATCATAATTTAGCTATTTAGGCCTAAGGCAACCGCTGCGCAAAATCGAAGAATTCTAATTAAAAGGTCAGTATTTATAGATTAACTACGGAAACTTAGCACTCAAGATTCTTCCTTTTTAGGTCACCGAATTTTAAAAAATTAGACCAAATTGAGCACTCAGTTTCAGTTTCAGGGAAAGCACTTTCGTAACTGGGGAAACGATAATATTTTTGTGCAGGATACATATCATTAGCTTTGCTGAAAACTTGAAATCATAATTTAGCTATTTAGGCCTAAGGCAACGGCTGGGCAAAATCGAAGAATTCTAATTAAAAGGTCAGTTTTTATAGATTAACTACGGAAACCTAGCACTCAAGATTCTTCCTTTTTTAGGTCACCGAATTTTAAAAAATTTGACCTAATTGAGCACTCAGTTTCTATGAAGCGACCAATATAAAGGTTGCATATACTAAATTTAGTTTTGATACAACATCTGAGATGTGGTTCGGCAGTAAATAAAAGTTGCCATAACCCACTGATATTTATTAGAAACTTTCTACTTTTTAAACTTAGGCTGCTTTTTTTAATTAACAAACTCAGTGAAAATATTAAAATTGAGAAATATGCTTAGTTATGAATTTATGACGTACAACCCAAATTTCCGTCAAATCACAAGAAATTTTTTAATTTTCCTTCTAAGATCTTCCAGGAATTTAATGTTCTTGCGTAAGTAGTATTGAAATATTCAATCTTGTTCAATGCTATGCTAGCACTAAAGCTGTGCAATGTTAGTGCGAAGTCTATGCCAATTTGGATAGAACAAACTTACCGTGTGCTGTCAAAATATTCGGTATAATTTCTATTGAGAGTTTCTAAAATAATTAAATTATATTCTCATGAAACCTGGAAGACTTCTTCATGTACATATTAAATAATTTCCAGTTAATAATCGCAAAAAAGAAATTACTTATAAGTTTCTGATTTGACTAACCTTTGGCAGCTCAGATACAGTAGATGCAGTGACAATACCGTGTTCTTTAATTCTTGGTAGGACGTTTAATTATTGCAATATATACAAATAAAGTCGAAGCCAAAGTCATTTTTAACGCAAGTTTCCCGCTCGGTAGCCTGTCAGTGACGGAGAGAGCACTAGATATGAACCCTGCACCTGCCAATCAGCTGTCGAACAACTTACCCAAGCAAAAAAGGCAGATAAGAGATGTCCCACACCTTGAAGGAATTGAGCGGGTTTCTAACATCAAATGCTTAGGTGTCATAGTATCTGATAACTTTTCTTTTTCTGCTCACATCACAAACATCATTAGCTTGTGTTCGAGCAACATTTTTGCGCTCTATTCTTTACGTAGTAAAGATTTGGCAAATGATCTTCTTCAGAGAGTCTTTCAAGCCTCCACACTCTCTAAGCTTCTATATGCCTCCCAGTTTTGGTGGGGCTTTACAAATGCTGAAGAGAGAACCCGTCTTGAAACCTTTTTAAAGAAGGCAAGGAGAGCTGGATTCTACAGTAAAGAATCTAATTTTGAGGATCTATGTAACATTGCTGACAATAATCTTTTCAAGGCAATCTGTAACAACCCTGCACATTTACTGGCGCATTTGTTACCTCCACAAAACAATCATAATTACCCAACCCGAAGAAATACTGCTAAGAGATGCTTTTCCCTTCCCATAAAACGAAGCAGTCTGAGCGATAAAAACTTCATTATTCGTATGATTCTAGATGATGCTAGTTAATTTAGTGAATACTAAAAGATTCTTCTTTACTTATAGTACAGTACGCCCTATATGGCAATTATGAATAGTATAAGCCATTGAATTATGTAATGTTGTAATATTCATCTGGTAAATGTTAGCGAGAACAATTTTTAGTTTTATCTCTCTTATATCTAGCCTATTAACTGTTTATGCTATATCTGTAATTTGTTATGCTATGTTTGTTGGAATTTCTGTGCTGTAACTTTCTGCGGTTGTCAGATTGAACGAAAATAAACGAATATATTATTATTGCCAACATCCTATTTGCTCAGCCAACCGCTTGTTGACAATATATATATATATATATATATATATATATATATATATATATATATATATATATATATATATGTAAAGGCCAATATATATATATATATATATATATATATATATATATATATATATATACTGTATATACAGGCTGCGCATTAAAAAAATATCCCCCTAGCACAATCACGATAGCTTAGCCAATTATTGAAATTTCGCCTTACAATTGTAGAGCTCTCTTGAGGAGGAATTTTTCCACAAGCTGACCGAATTTAGTAAAACTATTTTTAAAGGAACCGGAGCTATCCAAGTTTTTCGAAAATATTGATTTTTTTCATTTAAAACGCAACGTAAATCGTCAACAGAATCAATTCCTTTTTGAAATTTTGCTGGCCCTGAAAAAGTCTGTTAGATGATGGCGAGTCTGATTTTTTGCTACAATCAGTGGTGGTTCTGGGGGTTGACCATTTTTGGGGTGGCCACTGGGGTGGCCCGCCCTTCATTTGGGGTGGCCACGGCCACCGTGGCCACCCCAAATGAAGGGCGGGCCACCCCAGTGGCCACCCCAAAAATGGTCAACCAAAAGTTGAGTTTTTATTGACAATTAACATAAAATAACAGTGCTGCAAGGAGCATCAGATGCTATTTAAGACGATTCTTGCTTAAGATGTTTGATTAAAGTGTGATGCACTTTAATAACGAAAATCGAACAGAGAATGTAAGCCACACCGTCAGAACCCAACATCAGTGATATGTATCATGTTACTTACGCGCAGACTCGCACTCTGCTCGAGTCCACTCACTGTTTAAAATAGAAGGGCTGCTGAGCTGGAACTCAAGGTGTTAGCTGCAAGCCAAGTTAAAGTTAAAGTTTAGTTCGTTTTCTTAGAACGACGGAAATTGAGTGCACAGATGTAATAAGATGCGAATGACCATAAATGGGTCCATGTAATGGTATTGGAAACGCTCAGTATACCTGTGACTAGCTGCAAATTCGCGTGCTGGCTCATTGTTTCTCGGCCTGTTCTTTATAGTATTATTAGGATGTAATATAATAAAATGAAAACGTAACTTAACAATCTGATGAAAAGTAACGCAATATATTGTTTAGAATTACGTAATATCGTAATAGTTACGGATATGTTAAAATTTTAATTAAAGCGTCTTTATTTCTGCACGCAATTTATAGTTAATAACTTAATATGCTTCAAAAGAATAATAAGTTTCTGCACTGATAAGTTGATAACCCAAATAATAATTATTTATTGCCTTAAATATGGTACGAATCCTACGACAATGTTCAGTCAAATGGCACAAAACTTAGAACTAAAGAGCTTGAAATATTTAGACTATATTATATCAGATGATAAGAGATGCGAAGAGGAAACAAAGTGTAGGATTGCTCGGGTCAAAGGGGTATTTACCAACAGAAAGGAACAACTAACAAAAAGCCTGAAGAGAGCCAAGAAAATAAAGAAAGTCAAAACTGTGCGGTCTAGGCTGCTGTATGGCTCTGAAACGTGGACGCTAAAGGGGAAAGTTACTAGAAACGAGAAGCATTGAAATGTGGTAGTGAAAGAGGATGGAAAAGATCAGCTGGAAAAAGGGCCAATGAGGAGGCGCTACAGAGAGTTGGTACAGATAGACTAAGATAAGTAATAAACACATTAATAAATTGGAATAAGAGTTGGTTAGGAGTTAGGACATGTTCTAAGAGTCGATGTCTTGTTATAAGAGGTGATTGACAGTAGAATGCAGGGGAAAATAGAGAAATATAAATTGCAATTTTGTTGCATTTCACTTGTAAGTATCTTGGCATGATCCAGACTTTATCTACCAATCTTCAGTCTGCTGATTTGGATTTAGGAAGAGCAGTCCTTCTCGTCGATGCTCTTAGAGGTGAACTGCAGGAGATGAGAGTCAGTGAAACTACATCAGAGGAGTTGTTTACTCTAGCTGAAAGACAGTGCAGTGAGTCTAATATACGATTCGCCGTCGCTGACAACTTCCCAATCGATTCCAGTCTGCCTTTGTCGATACATCCGTGGGACACAGAGAAGACGTTAGCAGTAAGGATATGTTTAAAAGAGAAATATTACTTCCCGTCATTGATTGCTTACTGTCGGAGCTGAATCACAGGTTTTCGGACCAAGCCTGTGACGTAATGCAAGGTATACAGGCGCTTAATCCATCAGGTGATGCCTTTCTAGATATCACAAAACTTGACAAATTCGCTAAACTATATAAAAGTTACTTGGAAGACCTTCATCATGAGCTTCATCAGCTTAGACGAATGTTGCAACGCAACGAAGCTAAGAATAGATCAGATTCTCACCCATTTATTAATCTGCTGGATTTAATTTGCTTTTTGGAACCATTCGCAGAAGCGTTTCATGAGACATTTAGATTAGCAAAGATTGCAGCAGTCCTCCCTGCAAATTCTTCATAATGTGAGAGGAGCTTTTCTGCAATGAAGCTCATAAAGTCGTATTTACGCAGCCCAATGGGTGATCGTCGATTGAGTAATCTAGCCTTGCTGCCGGTCGAATCTGTGCAGGCACAGCTTATGAATCTAAACATTGTTGTTGCCGAATTTGATGCAATACATAATAATAGAATTATCAATCTTCATTGGACTGCCCGTCGAACAGCCTGATAAGTAAATGAATGTATCGATATAATATTTATCTAACGAAAATGAGTGAGAGTAAACTAATGAGTTGCATTGATAGTCAATGCAATATGATTATTTTGTTGCTACTCCAACGTAGCTAACTGAGCGACATAGGGTACAAATTGTATATAGGCCTATACTACTACGATAGTCTGTATCAAATTTATATTTCAACCCTTGAAATTCATCTCAATTTCAATTCAGTTAATTAATAAATCTTTCAATTTCAATCTAATATCAATTGTGACAATTATTTCTTTTTTAATTTAGATGAAATTCTTAAGCAGTCATTTAGGCTTCATTTGTGAAATTTATTTCAATTGCGATTTTAATTTCTATTAATCGTCAGTAATCATTTCTTTTTCAATTTCATTTGCAAGATATATCAGTGCATGGTTGGAAGGAAAAAATAATACTATATATTTACAGCTTAACATGGGACGACATCTTTATCCTGATTAATATAGTGTATTATGATACATTAAGAGTATGAAAAGGGGTTTCCTTAATGTTTTGTCCCTAGCGATCATGGAGATGAGTGATATCGTCTAGTCCAAAGTGTGTGAGAACATCTAAATATTTCTTCATATGTGCCCCCCTAAATTTTCCTTTGCCACCCCTCTGGCCACCCCATTTTGCATAAGCCAGAACCGCCCCTGGCTACAATTTGTGCTCGAAATGAACGCCCTGGGCTTTAATGCCGGCCAGAAGTCTTTTTTACAGATAAAATTGCCCTGTCAATGTACTATTGCAGTAGATCTTTCCAAATCTCTCGAAGAACAGCCTTTAATTCCATTGGGTTTCTGGGTTTGGGCTTGAAAGCACGATACTTTTCCAACAAGGTTCCCTAGGGAAAAAATCAAGTGGATTAATATCTGGAGAATTAGGACAATCGTCAATTTTTATGAAATCTGGGCTATATTGTACAAGAAAGTATTGCACAAGACGTGAAGTTTGAGCCGGCGCGCCGTCCTGTTGAAAAATGAAATCATTTGGCTTTAACTTGTGGCAGTCTTCAATCAGTTTCGTCAGAATAGTGTTAGTGTAATACATTGTAGCATAATATCAGAGGCGTCATCATCTAACGGCCCTTTTCAGGGCTAGCACATTTTCAAAAAGGAATTGATCCAAATTGACGTTTTGCGTTGCTTGTTAAATGAAAAAAAATCAATTTTTTTGCAAAACTTGGATAGCTCCAGTTCCTTTAAAAATATTTTGCCAAAATTTGGTCAGCTTGTGGCTAAAGTCTTCCAGAAGAGAACCTTAAAATTTCAAGGCGAAATATCAATAATTGGCTAAGCTATCGTAATTGTGCTAGGGGCATATTTTTTAATGCGCAGCCTGTATAGTATGTGTATATATATATATATATATATATATATATATATATATATATATATATATATATATTGGACTATATATATATATATATATATATATATATATATATATATATTGTCAGCAAGCTATTTATTATCATAAGCTACCGAGATTTGTATATTTGCCTATAAGATTTAGATTACGTTCTCTACGATGTTTATAGCGAAAGGGGCGTTAAACCAATGAAGGCAACGATGAGAGACTTCTACCAGTAAAAAGACTAGATCTGATGTGCAAGATTGAGCCTTATAAATGAAATTCTGGTATGATTCATGGCAGATTCGCTACTATAGTGCCTTTGTAAACAGCAAATTAACTTTAATTATATAACAACATACTGGAAATTAAGCAACAGTTTCATGCGGCATGGTGATTTATCTCAGAACGATTCGCTAGGTGAAAGCAGAGAAGTTTTTGTGGATTCGTCAGTATATTTCCCGTTTACTAATCGTTTCTTCTGAATATTAGTCACTGAAGGTTGTAGTACACGGAAAGATCTGTGACTCAGTTGAACCCGAAGTTGGAAGGGAATTAATGAATTGAGTGCGATGTGTCAAATAGAGATCAGCTTAATGAGGAGAGTGCGTCTTCCAACTAAGTAGTGCTAACAGTGGCAATAGTGGTAATAGTTGTGGTAGTGGTAACCGTGATAATAGTGGTAGTAGTGGTAATAATGGTAATAGTGGTAGTAGTGGTAACAGTTATAGTAGTGGTAGTAGTGGTAGTAGTGGTACTAGTGGTAATAGTGGTTGTAATGGTAATAGTTGTAATAGTGGTAATATTGGTAATAGTGGTATTAGTGGTAACAGTGGTAATAATGGTAATAGTGATAATAGTGGTAACAGTGGTACAGTGCTAATTGTGGTAACAATTCGTATAATAAATTAATGCTTTCACAAATGAGTTATTTCATCTACACTTAAAATATCACTCTTCTATAATCGTAATCTTATTAGGTCATAACCAAGTATATCAAAATAAAGTGCATAAAGAATAAACATCAAACCTAACATGAATTTGACTCAAACTCTCTCCTGTGGGTTCTGAGTTGAAAGACGTAGCGACAAAACGTAATTTTTGAACTCCCTGAACTCGGTTTAATTAAATACACTGAGTTATTTAATATAACAATGAACTAATTAAATATAGGCCTAACAATATTTTGATATTAAATATTTTACGGTTTAAAACTGCTCGAGAAACATTGATAAAATAGGAACAACAGCAGAAACGAGTGCATCTGCCGCACCAGCATCAAGTATGGGCCAAATTATAATGAATTGTAATTTTCAGTTGCTTTCCAATTTTCACACAAACAGTTTACAGTTTACAAAAATGAATTTAGAATATCTCAATTGCGCCGTAGTTAGAGGCTTCAGGTAACGTCATGAGGTTTTAAATGCAGAACCTGAGATGAATTGAATTCTCGTGGGTTCGACTCCCGTTAGCGTTGATCAGAGAGTTAAATCCCGGACATTCACAGGACTGGTTATGCTATATGCGAAAAATGGACTAAATTAACTAACGGTTTAAACGTGTGGTATTAAAAGTGATAGATATCAACGTGATAGGTCATTTCACTATGATGCGAGTTTACTATTTTTAAATCAATTTGTTACCTTTTGGTTGAAGCAGTGATAACTTTATACTGTGTACTTATTCTCATTTAACAATCAAAATCAACGTTATACTAGTCATGTTTGCTGACTTGAAAAGTTAGAAGTTCTGCAACCCAATAAATTGCCATTTAGTTGTTAACGAAGTATTTGTAATTAATAAACTACCATTTTAATCTCTATGCTTGAGTCAATAGAAATGCACAAAGAATCATCATCATCATCATCACCATCATCATCATCATCATCATCATCATCATTATCATCCCCTGAATCCCAGTTTAACTAGGGTCGGGGTACGAATTGACTGTCTCAAATCCTCGCTGTCCTACCTCATATTATCCATCAGTCAATCCCCTATTTGAGACTTTTCTATTCGTTTAAATTTTTGAAGCAATTTCTGGAGCCTAGGGGCTCACCAACCGAATGCCCTTTCTGACGTTGGTATGAATCTTAGTGCTTTCGTCGCCTTCTACGATACACAACCCGGACACAACACGGGGAAGAAATGTATGCAGAAATGCATAAGCAATAAACAAAATATTTAAAATCGTCGATGAACTTGAATTGTGCTTATTATGGTTAGTAGATGATATGGTCATTGAGTGAAAAAGACAGAAGGATGTTGTGAAGAGACTTTGGATAGATGAGATGGAGGCTAAGTTAGAGAGAGGTATAGACCTTAGTATTAGTCTTTATCTTGCATATACAAGTACGTATATTACTATTTTATGACAGATTATCTAGTTTCTATACAATTCAACATAGCATAGACATATTAAGCGCTGCATTTAGATCATTTTAACTATGTTACATTGCAATGGTTTGTGGATAGGTTTAGTAGATAGGTTGTTAGTGATTTCAGTGTTTGTCATTTTATACATGTAGAAGGGCACGCTTAAGTACCCATGTATGTGTTTAGTCGATGCTGATAGTGGATCTTTCTGCTTGAATAGGAATAGTAACATCATCATCATCTTCCCTTAAATCCCAGTTTTACTAGGATCGAGATACGAATAGACTTGATTCTTTGTTTTAAGTTTTTGTAGCAATTTCTGGAGCCTAGGCGCTGACCAATCGAATACTCTTTCTGACGTTGGTTTATATCTTGTTTATATGTCGCCTTCTACGACACGTGCATATTTACACGGTTGGTCCATTCTTCAAACAACCCGGACACAACACGGGGAATTGTAACAAATAACTAAATATGAATATGAACCTTAACTAAAAAAGGTGAACCTTAGTCTACAGTTCTATCATGACTCAAGTTGCCCACCCCCATTTAAACTCAAGCACGTGCTTGCTCGACTAAAATTAGAAAATAAATTAAAATTTTGGGACTTCCGCAATATCTGAAGGTTTCTGAATTAATAGTGAGACTTATTGCAGCTAAATATAGTCATAATAAAACATATATCTTTTTCATTCATGCCTCATTTGCTTTGGCTTAAATTATTAAATGTTACATTTATTCAAGCTAGAGTTTGTCTGATGCCTTCCAAGCTAACTATTTATATTTCAGAAAAATGATTAATTAGAGATTGACATTTTAAATAGTTACATTCAAAAAATCTTGCAACAAAAACATTTTCCAGACAATGCAGTTGGTAGGCCTGATTGCTTTATTTCTGATTAGAAAACAGGCACTAAACGTGAATTACCTCGTGTATGTCACGTATCAATACATAGTTGACTCATTGTCTCAAGAAATACTATTCCTCTACAGTGAGTGGAAAAGAATCAGATTTGTTTGAACAGCAAAAAAATGCCATTAGAAATGACTTCTAAATGACATCAATTGACCGCCTCGAAATATCACTACTTCAGGCGAAAAAATTATTTCAAAATGGTTTTGGTCGAATGATTACAAACTCTAACATACTGTATATAACAACCGAATGTGTTTGTAAGGTTTTCTTTCTTCTGATTGCTGCTTTTGAAGTTTTCGTTACTTCCTCCTTTCCTCTCCAAGGTTATTAGTAATTATCGCTGCCTTTAGTAGCGCACTGAAAGCAGCCGGACTGGATTTAAAAATGACCTTACTACACCGTAGTGATTTCTTCACTCAAATCTGTCAACAGTCATTATTCCAAGGATTACCCATCTTTGTGCTAACCGGCCTGACGTAGCTTAACTTGATTCATTGACGCGCAAATTCACACTAAATCCCCTGGTCATTAAAGTGTTCACTCACGAGTCAGGAAAACCTGAACTGTTTCTTTAAATTATTAAGTGGATGTAAGTTAATATCACATCAGCCAATTTTAAACCAGTTGCAATTCTGTAATTGTTTCAGCACTATATGTATGGTCTGACTAGGTTCAGAACTCGCGTCTTTGGTTTTGAAGTCAGTTTCTTTCACAAGTATTATCATAATCGCAAAATTTAGAATTGTTCCAAGTCCATAGGGTATACACTAGAAAATCAAAGTTTCAAAATAAATAAAAATTTAAATGTAATTTTTATTTAGCTCAATATTACCATTGAACTCATTCTGTAAAGTAGTCTCGAAGACCGATTTTGGCCATGACACTGTTATATAAGTTTTCTTTGTTAATAGCAATAATAATATTAACAACAATCGCCATCACAATTTAAATGACTTAATATGGCGAGCACTTTCAAGAGCAGACATCCCTTCCTCTAAGGAACTAAGTGGGTTGTCCAGATCAGACGGCAAGCGTCCTGACGGCATGACTTTAGTGCCCTGGTGCAACGGTAAATGTGCCGTATGGGACGTCACGGTCATTGACACTATGGCAAACTCCTGAATACGACTTCAGTCACAGACGGTGGAGCTGCTGTTCATGCTTTCCATGACTTTGGAAAGATTTAATGCAGTCTGCTTCAACAATTCTTTTAGGCCGATTGATGACCTCGAGTAGCCGGGCGGCGATTCAGCACGTATTGCTTGAATCGTTTTTATTAAACCCCAGGTTCTTTACACCGGAGTAAAAAATAAAATAATAATAATAATAAAAATATAAAAAATAACAATAATAATAATAATAACAGTAACAATAATTATTATTATTATTTTATTTTTATAATAATAATAATAATTATAATTATTATTATTATTATAATACTAACAAGATATGATATTTTCGTTTGATGAAATTGACGCTAAACTGAGATTTTAATTAAATTGCTGCTTTTAATCGCATCGCTTTCTTCGGCACTGATAGAACGTAATTTAGTAATATGCTTGATTAATATTAGCCTAGTGACTGCTTCCTTTATATCTTGACTCGTTAATTTATAATTAAGGATATAGAGTATTATATTCTGAAGGATTAACCTATCTGTCTCATAATTCTAGTCCAATTCTACCTAACATAGTCACTCTCGTCTTGATTAATGAAGTTTTCTGAAAATGTCTCGTCAAAATTGGCCTTTATCTCAAACCATTGGTAAGCTGAATGGCGCATGCCGGGTATGTCTAGCTGTGCGGCAAGTCCACTTGAGGGATGGTCTTATTCAAAAACACGGTCCTCGTAAGTCTCCTTGTCCGGGTTCAGGTCAGCCGCCTCTGGCTCAAAACATTTCACTCAACTCCCGTAGTGCTATACCTTCACCTGACCACCCAATATCCAGCCAACAAGAAAACCTTACAGATAGCAGCAGCGCTAAATTTGATCATACAGTCAACTGCAGTGCAGGCTCAAATCTCGCAGCTAATTGTAAACGTAAAAGCTACAGAACAGGCAGGAACTCTGCTGCCAGCAGAAATTCTATCGTCAGCAACGCAGTTGGCAGCAGTAGTTTCAACGCTAATGCTGCTAGCAGTAAGTCTTCTGACCTCATATGTCCCCATGATACTGACTCATCAACTGATTCCTCTGCCATTCGCCATCCCACGCTGTCACAACCCATTATCAAACACACTCCGAGATCTGCCAGAGCTCCCTGTACTAGAGCTCTGATTGCTATTCTCACGAACATTTCCAGAAATTTGAGAATTTAGTCAATTGGGACAGTCTTTTTAATTTTGATTCTCAACCTTATCAGTTCCTGCTAAGGTGGGGAACAAAGTTAGTTTGGCAAATCTCATTCGGAATCGTCTCTCTGAAGATCAGATTACTCATAACATTGATGTACCTCAAGAGGAGACCCTTGGAAAGAAGAGGCTTTTCTGTAAATCGTCTCTTTCCGCTTTAAATATCCTACTAAAGCTGAGTCTCCTAACAATATTTCATCGACTCCAACACCTGCGATCCAAGTCGAAGAAGACATTGCGTTGAAGGCCGTGCTGAGCTTTACCGCCGGAACCGCTTTCGGCCCTGATGGCTTACGTCCTCAACATCTTAAAGATTTAGTTTCTTGCAAGGAGGTAGATGCTCAGTTGCTTAGTGCAATCACTGCTTTTATTAACTGCCTAATTCGGGGTGGCTGCCCTATTCAAGTACGACCAGTACTTTTCGGAGCCAACCTAATTGCTATTCAGAAGAAGAATGGTGAATGGTGAAGAAAGGTTATGCACACTCTGAGTTCTTCGCCCTGTTTTCAACACCCATTACTTCAGAATATTGACAAGATTTTAAGAGACTGTTTGTGCAGCCTGATAAATGCAGATTTATCAGACTCTCAATGGCAGCAAGCAAGTCTTCCAGTTCGGAACGGTGGTCTCGGAATTCGCAGTATTTCTCAACTGTCTCCGTCAGCCTACCTGTCGCCTTATAATTCAACTCGGAGCCCTCAAGAAGAAATACTGAGAAGCAGTGTCTCTTCCATCGATCCTGTGTACATCAAAGCTGCTGAGTCAATGTGGTGCAGTGAAGTCGAGGCTAGCGCTACAGTGGGGTCCTGCTGCTGGAATTCAAAGAAATTGGGACGATTATATTGTGAAGAAGAGCTTCAATCAGATTCTAAACTCACTTTCTGACTTGAAAGAGAAAGCTCGACTGATTGCAGTTTCGTCTCCACACAATAGTGACTGGCTGCACGCGCTTCCGATTGCCTCTTGCGGATTACGCCTTGACGACGAATCTATCAGAATAGCAGTTGGCCTTCCTCTCGGCACCAAGCTTTGTCAAATTCACCAATGTGTATGCGGTAGCCGGGTAGATCCTAAAGGTCATCATGGACTTTCCTGCCGCAAGAGCGCTGGCAGATCGTGCAGGCACCACAACATAAATCACATAATTTGGCATGCCCTGATTAAGGCCAATATACCCTTCAAATTAGAACCGACTGGAATTTCTAGATCAGATGGCAAAAGACCAGATGGTCTTACTCTGATCCCGTGGAAACATGGCAAATCTCTGCTTTGGGATGTTACAGTAACAGATACCGTACCTAAGTCTTATTTAAACGTGTCTTCGGTGTCAGCTGGTAGAGCTGCTGAACTAGCCCCCGACAGAAAAATAAGCAAATATCATGAATTGTCTCGTAGCTATTGTTTCATACCACTTGCTCTCGAGACTTTAGATCCTATGAATGAGGAAGGAAGCGAATTTATTTCTTCATTGGGCCATCATTTATCCGCCGCTACAGGAGATAAGCGCGAAACCAGCTTCTTGAGACAGAGACTCTCGATCTGCCTACAGAGGTATAATTCCATCTGTGTAAGGGGGACCTTTAGTGCAAATCGGACAGATAGCTATGCTACAACTGAAAACACTCTTGCATCTGATTATCTAATTCATTCTACTTTTCTCTCCAACAGCTTGGCTCACACTCAGAATTTAATTTCACCCCGCCATTCTTCAACAGTCTACCCACATGCACAGTTCCGTTCGGTATATCATCATCATTGTCAGACTGATAATGAAGTTCTTCATGCACATCAACTAGTTTCTGAAGATCTTCATTAACTTCAACCCGAACTTACGGCACCTGCCATAGGTCTTGCCAAGGCTGATGCAACGGAAGAAAGTGATGTAATTAAGAGAGTTTTGTCTACTAGTCCATCTACAGACGCTTCTCCTCCTCAATCTGCGCTATTCAAATATGACGCTCACAACCCATACAAGACCTCTGACTTCACTTCCACCCCAACTGTGACTGCTATCTACAAAGAGAGCTCCTTAGGTTTGTTGGAGAGTGACTCAGAGGCCATTCAGTCAGTGCGCCGAGGTTATAAGCCCATCTCACTGCGCCGCCTCGAACAGGGAGTCCTGGGCTACAGCCTCAGGGAGCGTTTCTCCGCCACCTCTCAGCCCTGTCCTCCACGGCGCACTAACGCCGTATCCCCTAGATGCTCGAAGGCCGAGAACCTCATAGGTGCCTCCAGGGATAGTAGGAATAAATTCCCTTCGAGTAGGAAGAGGCAGGTATCGAGGCTGACATTGATCGATCCTCGGAGAAATTTAGGCAGTCAGCCTGTCGATGGGCTTGAAGAGTCAGAGAGTGTGGTAAAGAGAATGAATGAAATTTTCACGAACCGAACGTGGGTCGCTACATATCACAACGACCAGAGGCGCGTTAAAACAGTGAAGGCTAAGAACTACGGGACTCACGAGAGGACAATGGAACAGAGACCTGACGAATGCGGTGGCTCCTCGGGTACTCAGGCTGGCTACCCCTCCTCACCCAGTCATCTGTCCAGATCTCCCTGCAATCAGCGGCATTCCCCGTCCAATCCCAGTCACGCTTCCCCTCGACATTCCCTGCAAAGTTTATCACGGAATGCGACAGGGGAGGCAGGGAGAAGGGCGCTGGGGCCTATGTCTGAACATGCAGAATCCGCTAATGGAATCGTGAAAAGGATTTATAGCGTTGCGGAAAGCGAGCCCGGTGAGTTGCAAGACACTGAATTGGAAGAGTTGAATGAACAAACTACCGGTGAACAGTTAAATCTCGACAATGAGATCACTAACGTGTTAGGTGACGGTCGCGATGTGGTTCAGGAACACTATGTGGACGTTGTTAGTCCTAACATAACCAGAAACATGGAAAACACCTCCATCAGTCTACCCAGAATTAATCTTAGACCTGCCATTTCAGCACCTATGCAGAACCTAAGTCCCATCCCATCTGTGGCTTCATCTGTTCTAACCCAAAATAAAAGCCAAATCCAAACAGTTGCCCTACCTATACCCCAATAAACTAAAATCAAAGCGGGGGTTCAGTCCACGCAGCCTCAGCGTCAGGTGCCGACTGGTGACAAGCGGGCACTGGGGCAGCACGTGAGCACTAGGGTGATCGTCAACGGGTTGAACACAGCCCGTCTAAAAGAGAAGATTGCGTCCTACGTCGCTGCCTCTCAATACTCCCCTCCTCCTCCTCGAGTGCGTCCATTGAGCCTGAGATAGGTCCACAAGAGTTTTCTGCGCTGACCATCAGCGAGAAAAATAAGAAACTCGAGGCTAGAATGGCCTCTGTCTCCCAGGGGTCCCTCTCACCAGGGCCACAGCACCAGGGTCAAAGGCTGAACCAGATGTTGGCCTCAGGGCAGGCTGAGGCGGAGAGGCAGAGCTCATCGGGTTTTACGAATCAGAGCTCTAATCAAGCGGATACTCGCTCCCAAAATTCTCTATGAACAGCTATCCAGATTTCAGGGTCGATGACTTCTAAAAGCGATTCTCCCAGCAGAGTTCTCACAACTGTCTCATCAACGCCTCTTCAGGGGAGTCACCGTCGTGGTGGATCGATAAAGATGAAGTGGAGACGGGCGCTGATGGAGCCAAAAGTTGTGGATTCAGGGCAATGTCACCCGCTGCTGCGATCAGCAACGTTTAATAATAATAATAATAATATTTATACATAGACGGTTTTTTGTTAACTAGAATAATAATAATATAATATTATATTATATAGTAATAATAATAATAATAATAATAAGACTTCAGTCACAGCCGGTGGAGCTGCTGTTTATTATTATTATTATCATTATTATTGTAATTATCATTATTATTATATTTCTCTTTTTCAGTGACTCTCGTGTAGAAGTTTAGTGATGGTAGCGCAGGGGTTTTCGTAACTCTGCTAAATGTGAAATAGTATTTGAAATACGGACCAAGGAATTCTTTGACAAAGACTTCCATGGTCTGGAAAGTGTGCGTCAGATGCTGCGATGTTTCTAGCAAAAGATTTGATTAATAAACACTCTGCGATCTGACAGAATTATTATTATTATGAATTTAATACTTTTACAATAGTAGGCTATATCTTATTTGGCGACAGTTTAATTTTGAAGTTACATCAAATAATTTTCTAATTCTAGAGAAATTTTTAGAAATTAACAGCACTTGATATTGTTAGGCTTAAAATTTAAATTATCTTAATTCAATAAAACAATTTTAGTCTGCCAGTACTCTCTCTCTCTCTCTCTCTCTCTCTCTCTCTCTCTCTCTCTCTAGTGTTATACGAAGTGGAAGGCTTAAGGTACATTTGCTTATTCATAGGTTTCTTTCTCCACAACTTAACTTAATGCACCTTATTTCACTTTAACTATAGATTGGGAATAATATCGCATCTGAGGTGGTTTCCTCTTGCCTTCCTCAGATTTTGCTCAGTCGCCTCTTACGACACGTGCAATTTGCAATTGTCTATACTTTAGTGTCCCGGACACAACACGTTGGATATACTGTGAAAAGATATATATATATATATATATATATATATATATATATATATATATATATATACATATATATATGCATATATATATATATACATGTATATGTATAAATAAATAAATATATATGTATATACATGTATATCTATATACAATGCTTATATATTACTTAAAAATGAAAAAAAGAATAGAAGTGAATACTTTTAAAATTTGAGTTAAATTTCAATTTTGAAGTCGCATTCAATCTAGTCTGATGATAGAAAAAATTAAAATTAATTAATTAATTAACGGAATCTAAAGTGAATTGAACTCAATGAACTCAGATATCGATCCAACTGTGAACTTGTGAAAGCTTGCTTTAAACAGATTACAAATTACATTGCCTAGAGGGTTAAAATAAGTGTCGACAACGTTTCGTCGTATCTTTGTATAGCATTAAATATCTTGACAAGTAGAGACCAGCACGGGGCTCCCACCCGCGGGGTCCCCGCGTGGCTCCGCGGTGGCCCTGCGGAATTCATTCCAGCCCCGCGGCCCGTTCGAATTCATTCCAGCCCCGCGGGGTCAATTTTATGTTTTTCGCTTATTTGCTTAGTTTCCTAATACTCGCACTTATATTCTATTGTTGTTGTTGTGTCAACATTAATTATTATTTTTTATCGGAAGCTCTTCATTTTCAGCGCGATCCGTTGTTATTCCTTTTTATATCTAGCCACATTCAGAAATCTTAATCATTGAGATTCTAATCTTTATGAGCCTTTTTCTAGTCTAGTCATTTCATTTTCACCACTTGCTTATTTAAAAAGTATAGCAGCACTTGATAATTAAAAAATTTAAGCGATAATTAAATCAAGCAAAATAATAGTTATATTATTCAGAAAACAGATCTTTGGAAAACAGTCACGTTTTAAGTTGTTCATGGCCTTTGTTGATATTTTTTGTATATAGAAAATGTGTTTAGAAAAAATTGAAAACAGTGTTTACAATTGAATCCTTTACTTAGATTTAGATATTAGTCTAAATAGTTAGTTAAAGCGTCGCTACTTCTAGTATTTTTGTGTGATTAAGAGTGAAGTTGATATCTCTTATTTCATACAGAATACTTGAAAATGAATAAAGCAACAAAATAGGCTTGTTTGGAAGTGGAT
This sequence comes from Enchytraeus crypticus, assembly GCA_905160935.1. Taxonomy (NCBI): domain Eukaryota; kingdom Metazoa; phylum Annelida; class Clitellata; order Enchytraeida; family Enchytraeidae; genus Enchytraeus; species Enchytraeus crypticus. The sequence goes on from CAJHZI010000596.1 coordinate 70,332, forward strand.
TATTTGCTCTACATGTATATTCTTAATTAAACATCTGCGTGTCTACTATGATGCTACAATTATAAGAATAGTTTCTAATGTTCTTAGTAATATTTTACTAGATATAAGACCTTATAAATTAAGAAATCATTTTCCTAAATTATGTAACAGATGTATTGTAGCAAAAATTACAGCGCTTAGCTACAATTTTAAGTTTATGCTTGATCAGTTTCATAAAATTCCAGTTATTTTAGAAATATTGGCATTAAGTATCGGTTTAGTGGATTCAAAATTTTAAATATTCCTTAAGACTTGAGTATTGTACTAATCCACCAAAAAATACACACACCCACATACACAGGGTGACCACTCTTCTGGAAAACCGGGAAAAGTCAGGGAATTTGAAAGTGGTCAGGGAAAAGTCAGGGAACATGGAAAAAGTCAGGGAAAATAGAATTTTGGCATTCTTACATTTTTAGTATGAAAAGTTAAAACACTAAGACGCCAATTGTTGGCAAAATTGCATAGGGAGCAGTCTTTAAACCTTTATTATAGGCTATGTGTTTGTAATGTGTAACATGCTGATACTTGCCTAATTTTATACACTGTAGATCTATCAGTGTAAAATTAAATTGCAAAGTGCATATTGTTTAGAAATCTTTTCTGATATTGTTTTCCAAAATAGAAATCGATGCTGCGATGGTAACGAAATGTCGAGGCACACTGGAAAAGTCAGGGAATTTGTTGTGGTCTGGAGAGTGGTTGCCTTGCATACATAGTGGTTAAATTGGGAGGGAGCATAGCTGGAGGAACAGTATTCCCCTGGCTCTCATTTTTCTGAGGCGCTATCCCGGAGAGGGGCCCATATTAGATAATTGGAAACCTGTAAATACATTACGGGGGGGCCGAAAATTGTGACCGTTCCCCTAGCTATGAATTCCCTCTTTAACCTCTGCACATACATACATATATATATATATATATACATATATCTAATGTACTTGTTACATGTTTAATAATGAAATGTATTATCTTGAAATACATGTTAAAATTTTTCATTGCGGGGTGGAACGGGGTCAGAAATAAGTTACACGGCTGCGGGCGGGGTTTGGAATCAATGCTTGCGGGGCGGTGTGGGGACGGAAACAATTTTTTCTGGACGGGGTGGGGATGGAATCATGTCTCACCCCGCGGGGCGGGGTTGGGTTAAAATTTTCACCCCCGTGCAGGTCTCTATTGACAAGCGACAATCAACCAATTAGATATAGAGAGCTTTTACTGTTTAGTACCTTCAGGCATACGTAGTAAGTTAAATAGTCTGGATGAATGAGATATCTATCACTGCGATGTGCAATATAAGCATAATATACAATAATAAAAAATTTAATATATGACTGCTAATAATATACTATTATTACTAATATAGGCTATAGTCTATATATATATATGTATATATATATATATTATTATATATAATTATATATATATATATATATATATATATATATATATATATATACTTAAGCTGAAACCGATCTGCATTTTGAACAAAGTATCTCTCGCATTTTGAACAAATTATTGCACTAGATATTTTAATCTGAAATTATATGTATGTGAACCTATTTCACCCCCCAAAACTGTGGTCTAAAATTTGTCTATATCCGTGAGACATAAATGACGTCTGCAAAGGTACAAGTATTTATATTTTCTTTATCTAAATTGTCCAGGCTGGCCTACAGAATAAAAGTAAACGTACAAAATTGTAAATGATTAACTACATGTATGTTGATGTCGATCATTTAAAAATTTTAATACCACATGTTTGAACCGTTAGGCAATTTAGACCATTTTCGGTATAACCAGTCCAGTGAATGCCGAAATTTTACTCTCAGATAAGCGCGGCTGGGATACCATTATCCATGTATATAGGCTGATCTGATGAGTACATACGCAAATGGTAAATTTCAACTTCGAGATTCATGAAAAAAGGATTCGACCGCGGATCAGTATGTTTGCGTTCAAATCCTGGGCTCGCCTTTCACTGATATCGCTTCCGAGCGAGGAAACTGACGTTAGCATTGCCTTTCCTGCGTTACGTCTTTACAACTATAATTCGAATTCTAGATCTACTATTCACACATGGACTTTGGCTGTTAAACAAATTTTCTTATCACGCTATTTGTCTTAGAGATCTACTTTCATAAATCAAGATTGCAAAACTTCTTGGCAACTATTCTCTAAGTTTCTCTACCTGTTCTGCATGGCTTCTCTTATATTCTCAATTCATAAAATCAGACATAGTCCACGGAGAATGTATGCCTCAGTTTAAGTTTAAACCATGCACTTACATTGTTGACTCAACAGATCACACCAACTCTATTTCATCGATTTCTTAATTGATCCTCATTCGATCAATATAACATCCCTGGCAACACTGTATCGATTTCCAATTAAATAACGACACCGGTTTGAACTTTCATGATCTCTAATCAACCACCGGACCTCTAATAATACCCCTACCCATAGTGTACCACAAAACCATAACTCCAAAGATACATCCTTATGCTAATACAATTTTGCGAAATGAATGAATTGTATTGGCAGAGGAAGCTGTCTTCATTTAATTGGTTTTAACAGAAGTATCTCTATCAATAGGTCAGATCAACTCTCTGAGACAATCTATCATATCTGTGTGGTCAACCTGATCAGCCTATTAAGAACTAGCGGTTATCTGCAGTTATCTACTAATTAACGAATAGGCGATATTAAATCAATACAGACAGCGCGTTTGGTATAAAGTATAAACTAGAATAGTGTTAGATCCAGTCTTTATAGTGGAGGCAAAGTGTACGGCTACATCATAGTGAACGTCATCATCGTCTCCTGCAACTGACATTGACGTTAAATCATGGCCACAACCGAGGTTCTCTACTACTACTAATAAAAATAATCTAAATAATATTATTACTAAAGCTAAGGTTAACGTCAGTTTCCTCACTCAAAAGCGATGACAGTGAAGAGCGAGCCCAGGATTTGAACCCCGCAGATACTGATCCGCGGTCGAATATCTTACAGAAATCGCCACTGGCTCCAGTCATGTAGCAGAGTACTTTGAAGGCCTATTATGTACATGAAAAATCAAGGACTACAGTAAGTGTGTTGCAGTGTCTATGCAGCATTTTAGCAGCGCTTTCAGTAACATCAAATTCAATCACGTACTGTATTTAATATTCGTAATCTTCTGAACAGTCACTCTATTTTAAACTACTTGCTATCAGCTCTGTGTAACAGTGCATCTCTCTCTCTTAGTGCACTCCCTACTGGTAGGTCCATGGTATATAAAGCATCCACTCTTCTCTGTCTTCCGCTTTCCTCTTCATGTCCACATATGAGTGGGTCTTTAAATCATCTAACATTCCTAATCTGGACCTGTCTCCGCCTCTTTTCCCTTCCATTCTACCTTCGCCCCCTATTAATAGACCTTACCCCCTTAGGATGTTAACCGTGCATAATGATCTCTAAAGATAATCCGTTGATGTCGAAAGATTGCTTTGATTAATTGAATTGGGATTCGATTGGAAATGAATCCCAATATCTAAATTGGATGCACACCGTCCGTAAAATGTCATCTACAAGCCAATACATGTGTCTTTATGTCTAACGCAGGATAAAGAAAAACGTGCTAAGGCTCAAACTAAAGTAGCGGAATTGCGGCAGAAATTTCTAAGCAAGTACAACGGTAAGAGGTGTATTATACATGTACTTGATGTAAATGTTCATGTATTATATAATTATCAGAACCAATGACCTCATCTCAGTCAGCCTCATCCATAGAGGTTTAGGAGAAAAATTGATTAACTTACATATGACTATATGTAAGTTTCAACATCAACGGATATATATATACATGTATATACTGCATATCCATGTACTTGTATATATATATATATATATACAGTTATCATTCATCATCATCATCAGTTCATTGCTTTCTGTACAGAACATAGGGCGGCAACATTCCTCCATTCGTTTCTATCATCAGCAATCTTCACAGCGTCTTCCCATGAAATGTTTAATGCTCTTAAATCCTTGATGATCGTGCCTAGCCAAGTACTTCTAGGTCTTCCTCATGTCCTTTTTCATTCAGTTGGCTTCCAGTTATACACGTATATATACATGTATGTTTTGATTTTTAAATTAATTAGCTAACTAAAAACCAATGGCAATATCGAGTTAACTCGAGTTAACTTTCGAATACTAATTCAGCGATAATAGGAAAATAACCAGAGACTAGATACGTTAAATTGATCATATATTTCTGGTGATAAAGTGGCAGACTGAGGTTATAAAGTTCAATCCCTGAACAGTAGAGGCAACAGAACTGTGAGAAGTCATAGTATTTCTCTTAAGGAAGGCTTGCACGTAGACTGGCACTTGAGATGCCCTGTGGTGCAGTGGTAGAAAGCTCGCATCTTGTGGGAGAGATCGTAGTTTCCAGACTGTGCTACGAGTCTTTCTCTATCCGAACGACTCATAAAACTCAATTGTGTGAACTTCGTGGTGCCCGTACGAATAATGGTCGACCTTAAGTTTGCATTTTCTATATGACACCTCCGTGTCGACCCAATTAATTGGATATACGTTAAAACAAAATTTAAAAGAAAAGTTAAAAAATAAATACGCGTTATGAAAATGAAAAATACGTTATTTAATGAAAAACGTTAAATAATACTTTAATATAATACGTTTTATGATAAAAAATAATGCGTTAAAAGTTAAAGATACGTTAAAAGGAAATTTAAGGCGTAATATGAAACTACTGTGGCCTATATGTAAAATCTTTGACGCAGCCATTCTGGAAAGAGTGAATTAAAATAAATCAACATATTTTCAAGCTAGTCTATACAGTGGACTTTTCAAAATTTCAAAAACTTTGTTAAATTAGATCCGATTCACAATGTTATCAATTCTACTATGATTTGTCAGTTTTAAATCTATAAGTGGCATATTAATGGGTTAGCCGATTGTTGTCAGGGCAACAATAATTAAAACTTTATCATTCATATGATAGATTATATTTGAAGGCTCCCATAGTGTGCGCATTACGTTGGATGAGATCTAGGTTTGCGATGTTACAAGTTCATTTTATATGTCATTGCTTGTTTAAACAGGGCTTTTAGTGTCATTGAAGTATGTCTTCTTATATCTCTGACATTCATCATCATCGTTGACGTGCTAATATTATTAATAGGATTGGTTTTGACTCTCTCGCTCTCACTCTCTCTCTCTCTCTCCCTCCTCGCTCGCTTTCTCTATCCAATGCGCTGTTGTTATTCATTGCATGGATTTAAAATATTTCTACGATCACCTTCAGTGATAAGCTACTGTTAATGTGAGGAAGCTATTGATCAGCGAGTAATTGTCGTCATAAAGGCAATGTCTTGTAATGATAAATATTCATTCTTACTTTTTGGCTGGATCACGTGGCGATGTCGGTAAGGTACTCGACCGCAGATCAGCATGTGCGGGTTCAAATAGAGAGATTCTAGCCACTAGTTTAGAAAATTTAGTTTCTGATTTAGTTTTGCGTCGTTTATCTTTTGATGAAATGTGACAATTGAGATTGATTGTTAAGCCAAAGTTTAAACAAAATTGATAAATAATTAATCAAATCATATAATCAATAAAAAATATTTAAAACAACTTCTCGTTAACATATCTCAGATATCTAGAGGATCAATGCATGCATCAAATCTAAAATTGTATATCTGTTTAAATTTGTGAAATTAAAAGTTATAGTAAATATCATGAACGAACATTTTCTATAGGGTTCATTTAGCCAAAGAGTAATACAAGTTCCTTTAGTTGCTTTAAAGGCTAAAGCCAAGTTTAAGGTCAGTTTTCTGTCTCGACAGGACATCAGTGACGTTGCCGTCAGTTTTGGATTTGAACCAGCACCTACTGACCCATATTCCACATCCTACCGGCAAGCTACACCGGTTTAGCTCGTAAGTTAGTAATATATTTCTCGTAAAGTTATTCTAATTTATCAATATAGAACTTTTCTCATTAATATCGTTTATTTGATTTAACCTGAGCAGGTAACATTCTAGACGATACATACGACGAGGCGGACGTTAAATGGGTCAAAACTAACGACGCTTTCTTGAGAAACGTTCTGTGCGCGTTTAAGACCGGAGGAGACATAGATAAAAGTGTCAATCTGATCAATGACGTTCTGCTATTTAGAGCCAAATATAAACTCAACAGTAAGCAATCAATCAATCAATCAACCATCAGTCAATAATAAAAATCAATCAATCAATCAACCATTAATCAATAAATTGATCAATCAATCAATAAGAATTTAACGTCAGGTTTCTCGCCAAAAGGCTATGAATAGATCAGGGACGTAAATAAGCCAAATGGGCATTTGGCTGACTACCTAACTATAGCTCATTAATCTTCAGACATTATCACATACTGTATCTTAATAATTCTTCATATTTTATTACCGGTAATTCCTATAAATGACACAATATAACGATATGCTGTTTGAATTTTGAGCTCTTTTGAGCAACCACTTGGTTGATTTTCATAAGAGTTCTGGATAAGCTACCCAGCACTTCCTGAATCATTGTTCGTCGGCTGGACCCACCGTCACGCTTTGACGCTTTGTATTCACCTATAAAATCCAGAAAAGAGCACTCGAACACTTAAAGTTAATGAAGTTAATGCTCTGCTTCATGTCTTTAACTCTATCAATTTATCCTGTATGTTAATTAATCAATCAATTAATTAATTAATACAGTATGTTGCTCAATTCATTAGACTTAGCATTAATTTATTAATGCAAAACGTAATGTGCTGCGTCTTATTTTTGTGCTGTACAGTGTTTAATACAAAAGAAATATAATTTTGTTCTTAGGGAAATCTTTTATTGTAGATTTCCTTACGAACAAGGCCTTTTATTCGTTGCGTTTATGGCAGTGTTGTGGTCAAGAAAGATTTGGAAAAGAAATTTATGTGCAGTAGATTAGCCTACATGCCGCTTGAATAATATTACTTCCAACAAATTTATTTTCAAATATTTAGTGATCATATCTTAGTTGTCGAATAAAATCTTTGACGTGATACCAATCCCATTTGTGTTCGAATTAAACTGCATTTTATAGCATTAACATTATGCGCACTTACAACATGACAAAATATTTATACTTTTATCAGTAATTTCTACTTGTATCGTATTTTATATGAACTTCTTGTAATATTGTAATATTATTGTATTTATCATATGATTGCTAGGTTTGAAGGAGACGGACTTTAATCCAGCTATAACGAAAGCCAATCCAATAATTATCCAAGGTGTAGATAAACAGGGCTATAAGATAAGTAAGACATTCTCATTTAACTGAATTGTATATTGTACGGTCAGTCGTTAATTTGGGAATTAAGAGCTAGGGGACCGATCAGAATTCCCCCCACCCCCTCCCGTAATGTATTTACAGGTCTTCTAGTACTTAATATGGCCTCTGGCAGGGGAAGGCACCTCAGAAAAGTCAGAGCTCTTAGAACTGAGTTCCCTGTACCCCACTTTAACAACTGTATACAGTACATTTGCCTTCGGTCAGAATTTATTTGTTATATATTTAGTACTTGCTTTTATTAAAAATTATTACCTCCAGAATGTTGTTAATATGTTAGAAAGACTGTTGCTTGCCGTCCAGTCGTCTTTCTAATTCATAGTTTAGAGCTTTTGTGACCGTCTAGATTTGATCATAAAACGTGTTTACAGACTAAATCATGGCTCTCGACAGGAGATAGAAACAGCTTGCTAAAGACAGCAACTTAGCCGTCTCAATACCTAATTAAATTCTCTCTCATAGCTTATTAACAAAATACAGAATTGTAACGCAGTCATTGGAGAAGGCGGCATCTTTGTGCAGAGGTTTTAATTCTATTTTACATACTTTTCTCTTGTGCCTAATGAAATGAGTGATCGGTGGCATACACTCGATTACTGATTTTAAAGTTATTTCTACATTGCAGAGATCATTTGTCATAGCGGCATAATCATAAATCTATTAAATGTATTTATGGCACTGCCTTGACTTCTTAGGCGATGACTCATGACTGCGATAACTCATGACTGCGATTAATCGATGACTTCGATTACTCAAGACTGCGATGATTCATGACTGCGATGACTCATTATGGCGATGACTCATGACAGCGATGACTCGATGACTGCTATGACTTATTAGACGATGACTCATGACTGCGATGACTCATGACTTCGATGACACAAGACTACGATGATTCATTAGGACGATGATTTATTAGGCGATGAATCATGACTGCGATGACTCATGACAGCGATGATTCATGACAGCGATGACTCGATGACTGCTATGACTTATTAGACGATTACTCATGACAGCGATGACTCGATGACTGCGATGACTCATGACAGCGATGACTCGATGACTGTGATGACTCATTATGGCTATGACTCATCTATGACGGCTTAGGCTCAATCACACTTCTGATTCCTTGTTGCATTAGTTTATAATATCGTAGAGTTACGAATAGATCATCCTAAAGCTGTTGATCTGATAGCACCATATCAGGCGACTAATTCAATACTTTAGAATAACCATTTCAAAATATTTTACTAGGAAATAATTTTCAAATTCGATGAGGAATTAACCCATTTCCCTTACTATTAACATTTTAAAAGAGGCTGTGTGCCGCACAGTACAGCATTCAATTGATGGCCATATAATTAAGTTCCTCTGCCGTAATTTCTCTCATATAAATTGATATTTTTTACAATTTTAAATTCATATAATCCTATATGCTAACAGTGTTCATCAGAGTGGCTGCGGTGAAGAAGGGAGAACACCCGATAGAGGAAGTGAAGAAAGTCTTCGCACACGCCATGAACCAGCACTACATGAGCGACATAGAGACTAAACTAGTCTGCGTCTTCGACTGCACTGATGCTGGCGTTTCCAATTTTGTTAGTCTTTTACTGGTACAAATATCATAGTGTAAGATAACAGAGTGTATATCATAGTGTATATCGCAGTGTATATCATGGTGTATATCATAGTGTATATCATAGTGCATAAGATACTGTTCAGCGCATTTGATCTCAATGGAGAGAATATTTTTCACTGGCTGGATCTAGTGGCGATGTCGGTAATATATTCGACTGCGGATCAGTATGTGCGTGTTTCAAATCCCGGGCTCGCCTGGCACTGACATCGCTTTTGAGTGAGAAAACTTACGTTAACACTTAAAATTAGTTTTTTTAGTTTATTTTCATGTCATGATTTAGTAGGTCAAAAGCGTATATTTCTTTTATTCCACAGATGTAAATTTAGAACTTTCTGATTGGCTAGAACAGAATATATTTACATGCATAGACAGATTTCATGGGCTCTGTCCATTGAATCGCTCTGTTAAACCAGTCAAGCTGCCATAGTCCAATCGTTAAATTGTCAGGGTTTAGATCCTGACGTACTAGGTTAGATTGCCGCTCGCGTCACTTTTTAGGTTTAGGACTAGGTTTAGGATTAGGATTAGGGTAACTGTGGTAGAGAAAACACAAGTGGTCGGGAAAGTTACGAATGTGTATTCGAACACGGTAGGTTTTGGAACAGGGAATGACATGCACTGCACGACATTTAATGTAAGCAGGCCTATAGAATATATAATATATATATATAAGCCTCACATTAACCGGATAGCGGCGACAGCCTATTTTAAATATAGAGAAAAGACTTTTGATATATTTGTGAGCCGAGTAACTTTTGTGAAATTGTTTTAAGTAACTAGCATATTTTGATAGTGGTTTGATAACTTAATCACATGATCCCACGACTATATCTTACTCTGTTAAAGAAGCTGCAATTCTCGAAGTTAACAACACGCAATACGCATTATGTTGAAATGATCAACCACGTTGAAATCTGTCACTTTTAATAACATAAGTTTAAACCGTAAGGCAATTTAATCCATTTTCCGTGTAACCCAGTCAAGTGAATGTCCTATATTTTACACACAGATCAACACGGCCAGGAATCGATCCCAAGAGGGTTCTTTTAACCTCAGGATCTGTCATTTAAAACTTTATCACGTTACCTGTCACATCTAACCACGGCTCTATTGAGACATTCAAATGCATAATTATACATGTATATAATAATATTAATAATTTGCGTATAATAATGCTATTTGTATACGTGTAAGTTTTTTGCGGTATATCAGATTTCATGTAATAAACGAATATATATATATATATATATTATATATATATATATACATATATATATATATGTATATATATATATATATATATGTAATAATAATAATAATAATTATTATTATTTTTATAGTCATTGAGTATTACTGAGCGATGGACATGTTCATTTCTCGTAGATCTTTTCTATCAACCTATGTCCATGAACTGAGACACTCACGTAAACCTCCATTTCGCTACTACGGTATTACCTTTCCTTGGACTGACTACCCGGATTTTGGCTCGCACCGTTTATTGACCATCTACATGCTGCTCATCGGTTTTGATTTGGTGCCGTAGCGCTCGATGTTGTCATGGACAACAGTAGCACTCTAATCGTATTGTTGTTGTCTGATTGCAATCAAACAGGCGCAACATATCGCTTTGCTTCGTATTCTTTTGCACGTTTAATTTTAATAATGTTTAATATTTATATTTATTTTAATCTGGTTGTAACTGATATGTTAGGACACGGACATGGCAAAGTTTGTGATCGCCTGCAATGATACTTACTTTCCTGAAATATCGTGTAAGTATAAATTTAAACAAATAAGTTATATTGTAATTATAAGTTATATTGTAATTATAAGTTATATTGTAATTATAAGTTATATTGTAATTATAAGTTATATTGTAATTATAAGTTATATTGTAATTATACTACAATTTATTCCACAATAAAAGCTGCGAGGATTTGTAAGATTCTAAGGGATTTTATTTATGTTTGTAAAGTGAAATATTTCGGCTGAACGCGTTCTGAGTTGTGTACTTTTGACCTATGCTGATGCAATAAGAAGCAACCTAGCAGGAACTGATGAAAGAAATGGAAAACCATCTCAGCAGCCTTGATTTTCTAAGCTATCGGCTACAGTAATATTTTGCAAAGGCTTAATCTTGATCTTGGATGCGGTTAACTTGTTAGTCATCAGAATGCTTTAACACTTGAAGCACCGCGATTTCAAACTATCTAATAGTACCAAAAGCAGTCAAATTGACTGCTGTCATTATTATGTGCAAAAGAACAGGTTTTACTTTCTTTCTTCGTAATATTATGCACTATTGTTTATTCTCGTATTATTTGTAAAATTATCCAGTTGCATTTCGAGTTTTTATATTTTGCAAAATTGAAAAATTAAATATCCAAACTCTAAATCACAAAAAACACATGTTTCTGTTGTACGTAACCATAATCATGTGACTGTTTCTTCACAGTTAAAAAGAAAAATACAAGTAGAGTTTACGTAATATGTTGTTTAGTTTATCTTATAAGTAATGTCACTATCGTCATTCAACTAATCATCATCCCCCTCATCGTCGGCGTTACAACTGACTCATACAGTTTGACGTTCAACGCGTGAAGTGCAGCTTCCACAAACCATTTTCTTGCAGTGAAAGCAACTTTCGCGTGCTTTGTTATTGCTGCACTTGCTAACCTGGCAATTACGTCGTTTGTTTTGATTGGTAGAGGTGGCTTTATCTCCCTGCTGAGCATGCCCCGTAGATCTCCGACTCACCACGTATGGGTTTCTCAGTTCATCTGAAAGTTGAAGTAGGAAATTCCTCCTTCTAATAGTCTTGCCGGTCACTTCCTTGTGTAGTATCTTGCGTTTATCCCGGCAAGATCAAGTATATTGTAAAATACTTGTGTTGGCCAAAGTCGCGATCCGGCCTTTACCGTGTATTTGCGTGCCATTTGATCATCACCACATCAACACCGAATTTAGTTGAGTTGTATAATGCGACCGTTCCAGATATGTTTTGGTATTAGTCCCTATTGATAGCGACTGATGCATTGAGCTGAGCAGCACCACAAGCTTGCCTGGCTTACTCTTGTAAATTGTAAGTGTACAATTCTCATGTTTCAGAATAGAGTACTATGCAGTTCTTTTGTTTTGACAAGAGCAGTTGAGGGTGGAAGTTCGCGTCTGACTTTGTCCACCTTGCCAACGATGCTGGTTTCCTTCAATGCAAGTTCCTTTGCCAGGTTGAGCAACAGACCACTTGAAGCATATGCACCACTCGCATACAATATTGCGATGAGTGCATCGAGTTCATAACACGCCATTGTCCATGATTCATCACCAAGCTCGTGTCGGGCCTCTGTTTCAGTTGCATGCACTGTATGACGAATCATTGTTTCATCAACTAAAAGTTTGAATGCTCTTTCCATCTGGTCTTCTGAGATATGGTGCTTAGCATGTGGGGTTGGACCAGCATTCTCCTTTACAATGTTATTGCTAATATGTACATGAATCTATACAACACCGAACAATACCGTAGCGTGCAGTATTTTGGCTCATCGGATTTTGGATTTGTGGGTCGCCTCCAGCCCTCCCACCACGACCTTTCCCACTACGATCTCTCCCACGGCTAACGATTCTACCATGACCTATCCCATCGTGAGCTACTCCACCATGAAATGTATTCGTTTCTAATCCAGAACCCGTTTGATATGTCACCACTCTATTCAGAGCTGTGGATTCCTCCACGTCAGAGCTCACTCCAGGACTGTCTTCCGCATCATCTGAAGCTACAGAGCTACTGTTGGGCCAGTCCATATCACGAACAATATTGTCTTCTATTTCGCCTTTAGCGTCCGTATAACCGGATTCATCATCAGCCAGCTGGTTCAGCAGAGATAAGGTTTGACAACCAGACAAACGTTTGGCCTATTCATTGCAGTTGATTTTAATACTGTACATGCATTATGATAACAAATACGCACATATTATTGACAACAACTAAGTAAGACGTATACCAAAATTTCAGCTGATCGATGCACTGCTTCCACTATATATCATTTACTTTGGACTGATTTTCTAGATTTTAGAATTTGCACCGTTTTTGGACCTTCTTTTTCTTCGCCGGCTTGATTTTGTCTCAATAGTGCTCGATGTTGTCATTGATGACTGTAGCACGCTAATTGTTATTATTATTGTTATTATTACTAAAAAAGTAGACTTAAACGATTTATATGTGGGTATCATTTTCTGTAGCAGTCATTTTGACTGCCTTGGTCCTATGAGGTGGTAAGTGCTCTTTCTAAAAAACTATAAACCCTTTCTACCCCAAATTTCGTGAGTAGTAGTGCAAGCAATAGTTTATAGATGTCTTAAAATATCAGACACCCCACTCTTGTAGGTAAAAAATGTCGATCGTTTCATACCTTCTAGTGTTACGCGAGTGCAAAAGTAAGAGTAAGAATATGTATCTTGGATATGTCATTATACAGAACACTGGAGAGAAATTATACCTCTCTCAACAGTCATGAAATCACACAGAGTCGCATTACAGGCTTCTGTTATTTATGAGACTGTTAACTAACAGACTTATTGTTAACTAACAGACTAACTGTTAACTAACAGACTAACTAATAGTCTAACAGACTAACTAATAGTCTAACAGACTAAATAATAGTCTAACAGACTAACTCATAGTCTAACAGACTAACTCATAGTCTAACAGACTAACTAATAGTCTAACAGACTAACTAATAGTCTAACAGACTAACTAATAGTCTAACAGACTAAATAATAGTCTAACAGACTAACTAATAGTCTAACAGACTAACTCATAGTCTAACAGACTAACTCATAGTCTAACAGACTAACTCATAGTCTAACAGACTAACTCATAGTCTAACAGACTAACTCATAGTCTAACAGACTAACTCATAGTCTAACAGACTAACTAATAGTCTAACAGACTAACTCATAGTCTAACAGACTAACTAATAGTCTAACAGACTAACTCATAGTCTAACAGACTAACTAATAGTCTAACAGACTAACTAATAGTCTAACAGACTAACTCATAGTCTAACAGACTAACTAATAGTCTAACAGACTAACTCATAGTCTAACAGACTAACGCATAGTCTAACAGACTAACGCATAGTCTAACAGACTAACTAATAGTCTAACAGACTAACTCATAGTCTAACAGAGTAACACTAACTGACGTCCCTGACATCATCCTTGTATGAGGAAACGGACGTTAAACCTTTATTTGTTATATTTATTATTATAACTCTGCCTAAAATACCCCGACTTGACACGATTCACCCACGCTACTCGTAAATACGTGCACTATGATTCGATACATTTTACTTAATACATATAATGTTTTAAGCAAAATACATTACAATTAATGCATTAACAGCAAACATGTATGTATATAATTACAATAAAAGAAATTTGTAAGATTTAGTAATATTATAGTTTATTACACAGAAAAATACAATATCTGCATAGCAGCTGCCTCCATATTAGCCAAATGTTCAGCAAAATTCATGACACAGCTACTTTAAAATAGCTTGAATTTTCCTTTTAAAATTTGGTAACTATTTTCAACTTGCTAAATTTACAAGCAGTTTCGTAGTGTGAATTTTGGCTACAGATGGAAAGCTTTAGAACCAGTATTGAGTTTGCTATCATAAATCGTACAGTGTTTACTATTTATCATTCTCTTTACAGCTTACGCGCTGATGTTCAAACTCGGACGGACTCTGGAAGGTTGTATATAATATTTCTATCCTATTAAATAATGCCCTCAATTTCAGCAATAATGTTAGCATCCATTAAGCATAACTAAGACAGCAATTGCTATGGTTACAATCTCATCAATTGATTTAGTAAATACAGTTCAAAATCACTTCACATTTCAATGGAACAGCTACCACCCAAGAGAACCAAGATATTCTTGTGAACCGGAAACAGATGTTGAAATGAGCTTTCCTTAACTAAAGTCTTGAAGTTTCGATAAAACGTTTGTGAACGTTGAACTAAAACTATTTACCGTTGTTTGAGCTCTGATAAACACGTTCATGAACGCTGACTTTTTCTTATTTACAGTTGTATGGATTCTGATAAAGACGTACAAGAACGCTGAACTTTTCTTATTCACAATTGTCTAGACTCTAATAAAGACGTTCATGAACACTGAACTTTTCTTATTTACAGTCATTAGGGCTCTGATAAAACGTTCATGAACGCTGAACTTTTCACATTTACAGTTGTCTGGACCCTGCTAAAACGTTCATGAACGCTGAACTTTTCTTATTTACAGTTGTCTGGGCACTGATAAAGACGTTCATGAACGCTGACCAGACGAAGAAGACGCATGTAGTAAATCGTACAACAGTTCTTAACTACATAGCAGAGGATCAACTGCTACCACACATGATCAAACAGAAGAAATAGGAAATCACACGAGCTGACAACCGCCATCTTGACTGAAGAAACAAAATGACAACATAATTTAACGTCAATATTTCCCAACCATGAGAGAATAATTTATTTATTGATAATTATTTGAGTTATTACAAGAAAAGCATAATATAACTGGCAGTGTAATAATTAGCAGTAAAAGTATTAATTAAACTACTCGATAACCATTCATTTAACTGGTATAATATCTACTAAATGTTATTTTGCTAACAATATGTTAGATGATATTATCGCAGTAACATTCAGCCAGTAACACTGCAAATATAACTAAAACATAAAGGAATATCTCTTCTAGATTATATCTATACATGTACAAGCATATCTGCTTATCCAGCTCCGCATATTATAATATACTCACTATTCAACCCAAATAAAATCACAATTATTCCTGAGTGTCTCGTTTCGAAACTGAAAATCGATAAAAAAACAACTGAGCGCTACTGCCGTTCAATATGCCGCCAATATCGAGCACTGTGAAGTCAAAGGTTAACCGCGAAGTCAAAGGTTAACTGCTAAGTCAAAGGTAAACTGCTAAGACTAAAACAAAACATTGTTTAATTGGTACGAATTAAAAAACTCCTTCAAGATCACTCAGTAATGTAACAAGAAGTTACAATTTCTGGTAATATATCGAATGTAAGAATATATATCATGATAGTTACTGTAGTGCGACCAGGCAACTAACTACGTTTACTAAAACAATTATGATTAACAGTTATACAAAACTGTACAATCATTCTCATTTAGACATAATCGCATAGTCATCATTAACAGACTTTTATGAAAATAGCACATTCATCAATAATATATATTTAGTCAGAAATGTTCATAGAGCTAAAGGCTACATTAGACTTTTGTGACGATATCAACCATTTCGTCAGTGGAGTGCTCCTACTGAGCGAGAAAGCAGACTATAGACAGAAGTATGATCTTGGACTCTCCACTTGGGGAACACGAGAGAGAGAGAGAGAGAAAGAGAGATTCGTATATCGTCCTTAATTTAGTCATAACAAATAATTATATAATTCAATAGTTGTAATTCTAACAGTTAGTGAGAATGCTGTTTTATCATGCAATCAGAACGAAAAGGATTTTCTTAAAGAAAATAGAATATACAACCACCCGCAGAAATCAAATAGCCAATAAAAAAGCTTAGCTTTATAATTATACTTTTAGGTTTTCTAATACTAACACTGCACAACAAAGGCACCACACTCAACAGGTTAAATTTTTTATAAAACTAACGCAACTAGTTGTAAAATGTCACTGCAACACAAATCTCTCTAGATATTTTTCGGCAAACAATATAATTTGAATTTTAGATAGATATCTTCGTATTAAGTACGACATCAAACAGCATCATGTCCAGAAAACCGTGAAACAGCCGGTAGGACACTGCCAAAGATTAAGATAGTCCATTTATAGCAACTCAATTTTACTTTATAGGTGCTAAGGTTTAATTCTCTAATGAAAAAGAAACTAATTATGCTTGTATTCATTAATTAGTAATAATTAACTGTCGCTCATACGTTAGTAAAATTGATTAGCTATCAATATACTTTTTAAAAAAGGATTTAGAATCATTTTACAAAATTCAAACGATATTGAACCCTAAGACTCGTTAAGCTATTAAAGTCCAGTAATAACTATCCTAGTAAAAAAATTATTATGTAAACAAATCTTTCTTATGCACTTATGTCAATTAACTTTACTGAACTTCAAAAAGATATGGCCCGTTTACTCTTACTCCAATTTCGTCGGAGACGGAGAAAATTGATAATATATAGGTTAAGTGATGAACGTTCAAATGGAATTAAATGAAATAGCATAATTAAAATGGCCGCAGTTTAGGAGCTTTCTGATATGCGAATAGCAAATATCAAATAAAATACGTGTCATACTATAATTACTACTATGGGACGTCGCCACGCAACAGTCTTTGTAAGTACAGTCCTCATTAACAATTATCAACAGTGATAATAATATTATAATATAGTATAATATAATATAAATTCACTGCCCATTCAGCGCTACTGTGGCATTTTGCATGGAGCGGCGCTTTATAAATATACTTTATATTAATATTACTAATATAATATACAATAATCCCGACCCTACTAAATTGAGATTCTAGGGAAGATGACGATGAAGAAAGTGATTATAATATTTACGTAATCATCATTATCTTCCCGTGTAAATCTCCTTTCATCATCAGTATAGAAACGCCCAGTTAATCTGCCACATGGCTAGAAGACAGTGTTTGCTAGAAGACAGTGTTTGTTAGAAGACAGTGTTTGTTAGAAGACAGTGTTTGTTATAAGCAGAGTCTGTATAAGAGAATTCAAGTGGTTTCATCGTTTTCCAAATATCGTTCATTCATTTCAAATGTAATTCCACCATTCGCTAGTTCATTGTCTTCAGGTACATCAGCTAGAATGCCACAATCATCTGCATTATCTGCAAATTACAATTATAAAATATCCATTTACCTACATGTATATCGACGAGTTGTTAATTTCTAGTCTATAATTATATATATATATATATATATATATATATATATATATATATATATATATATATAAATGTATGCATGTAAGTATGTACGTATTTATGAATGTAAGTATGTATGTATGTATGTATGTATGTATGTATGTATGTATGTATGGATGTATGTAAGTATGTATGCATATGATCTGTAGCACAGAAATTCTCAACTTCTTCCAAAATCCGATTTTTGTCAAGTCTACGGCGGAATTACAAATTGATAGCTGATGTCATCTACCAAAACGATCCACTTAGCTATACAAATAAATAGGCCTGCACAATTTTGTACATCTCAACAAATAAGAAACAATAAGAAAAGTATATTACAGCCACACTTAGGATCTCGAGCGTTGGTAAGGGGTTGTTTTTATAAAGCAGATATTCTGAGATCTATACCCAGTTGCAACTCGCAATGCTTCATAGCTCACAACGAATTGGATGCCGTCAATATTCTGAGTGAGTTTCAGAGCAACAGAGATTTGAAATTACCAGTAACTGCACGTGAACACTGAGAAAGACTAAAATCTACAAGGAAGTCCTAATGATTGAAGACTTACATCGATCATATTAAATAATTAGTTTATTAATTCTGTGGTTTTGACAAGAAGAATATCCTAATCAATGCATAAGCTAAATGATAAATTATAACAATTACCACTCCAGTCTGGCGCCATATCCCAGGCAGTCTCTCCATCTCTATAAGTATCACCATAGCGATCTACCAAGTGAGCTTGACCAATATAATAGAATAGAATGTGTATAATATAATATAATAGAATATAATATAACATAATATAATATAACATAATATAACATAGTATAAAATAATATAATATAATATAATATAATGCAATATAATATAATTAATGTAATATAATATAATATAATATTATATTATATAATATAATGTAATATAATATAATCATCATCATCATCATCATCATCATCATCCTCCCTTAAATCCCAGTTTAACCAGGGTCGGGATACAAATAGAAATAATGTAATATAATATATAATATAATATTATAGTAATAATATTATATAATAGTAATAAAATTATTATTATATAGTAATAATATTATTAGTAATAATATAGGTTTAGTGTCCATTTCCTTATCCAACGATTATGTCAGGGACGTCCCCACAGCACACTTCACTGCAGATCAATTCACCCAGACCAATCTGCAAAAGAAATGTGCCGAGGAGAAGTAAGGTCCTAAACAAAAGCCAGTCAGGTGATCAAAAAATGATATAATATAATACAATATCATCATCATCATCATCCTCCCTTGAATTCCAGTTCAAATATATATAAATAAAAAATATAAATATAAATAAAAAATTAAAAATTTAAATATAATGCAATATAATATAATATAATATAGCAGACATATTGTCATATACACTAGTAATATTTTTGATAGGCCGATAGATACTGTAGATATACTAAAATGAACGAGAGGAGGTAAATTGTTTCATAAGTGGAAAGATTGTCATAGGCACATTAAAATAATACATACGACAATAGATTGTCACATAAACAAGATAAATTGTTTGAGTAGCAGACAGATTGTCATAGAGGCACATTAAAGCTACTGTGATGCAGACAAGATGACCTCTAATAAAAGCCTACTTCTGATAAAAGCCTACCTCTGATAAAAGCCTACCTCTGATAAAAGCCTACCTCTGATAACAGCCTATCTCTGATAACAGCCTACCTCTGATAACAGCCTATCTCTGATAACAGCCTATCTATGATAAAAGCGTACCTCTGATAAAGCCTACCACCGATAAAAGCCTACCTCTGATAAAAGCCTAACTTTGATAAAAGTCTACCTCTGATAAAAGCTTACCTCTGATAAAAGCCTACCTCTGATAAAAGCCTGCCTCTGATAAAAGCCTGCCTCCAATAAAAGCCTACCTCCGATAAGAGCCTACCACTGATAACAAACATCCTACCTCTGATAAAATCCTACCTCTGATAAAAGCCTACCTCTGATAAAAGCCTACCTCTGATAAAAGGCTACCTCTGATACATGCCTACCTCTGATAAAAGCCTACATCTGATAAAAGTCTAACTTTGATAAAAGTCTACCTCTGATAAAAGCCTACCTCACATAAAAGCCTACCTCTGATAAAAGCCTACCTCTGATAAAAGCCTACCTCTGATAAAAGCCTGCCTCCGATAAAAGCCTACCTCCGATAAAAGCCTACCTCTGATAAAATCCTACCTCTGATAAAAGCCTACCTCTGATAAATGCCTACCTCTCATAAAAGCCTACCTCTCATAAAAGCCTACCTCTCATAAAAGCCTACCTCTCATAAAAGCCTTCATGGAGGCAGAGCGAGCCAGACTGTGCACAGTCCTACCGGAGCCAGCAAGCGGCTCCACATCGGCTCCGTGGGTCAGGAGCAGACGCATCATCATGAGATCATCTCTACCAACCGCCGTGTGGATAGGTCTGTATACACACAGCACAATGAGATATGTGTGGATAACAACAATAACAACAATTACAGTGCGACAGTCATCGATGACAACATCGAGCACTATTGAGACAAAATCAAGCCAGCGAGCAAAAAGAAGGTCCAAAAACGGTGTAAATTACAAAATCTAGAAAATCAGCCCAAAGTAAAGGATATGTGTGGATAGGTCAGCATACACACAGCACAATGAGATAAATATAATGTGACAGGTCTGAATACACACAACACAATGAGATAAATATAATGTGACAGGTCTGAATACACACAACACAATGAGATAAATATAATGTGACAAGTCTGAATATCTACAACACAGTGAGATATGTGTGAATAGGTCTGAATACACACAACACAATGAGGTAAATAGATGTGTGGATAGGTCTGAATACACACAACACAATGAGGTAAATAGATGTGTGGATAGGTCTGAATACACACAACACAACGAGATAAATATATGTGTGGATAGGTCTGAATACACATAACACAATGTGACAAATATATGTGTAGACGTTTGTATTCTCGTCCAAGGTAACGTCAATGAGATGTCAATGCGCTGTCAAGGACACATTATGAAAACATATATCCCCGTTTTTATATCTGCTATACAGTGCTGCCACTCCAATTCAATATTATTTTACTCCAATTCAATTAAATATTGTCTTCACGTGAACAGAAAAAGGAGTGAAAAGAACCGATTAAAGAGTGTCAACAGATCAAAGAGATTCAACATATCAAAGAGATGGCAAATAATAATTAGCAACTTTGATTAAATTTCCGAGATATTATTTCTTATACTGTTTAATACTAAACCGAACAATGATCGGAGATTTACCTCGTTCCATCAATGGACGAGGCAGCGTTCACATCAGCTCCATAGTGAAGCAAGTAGCGTGCAATGTGCACATTGGTGCCCAGACAGGCTTCGTGCAGCGGTGAGAACCCAGCGTGATCAACAGCGTTGACGTCAACGTAACCGCTCTCACAGCACCAGACTACGATCTCCTGAGGCAGTGATACAAACATAATATAGCAACGATACAACAACGATAACGTTACAATAGCTCCAGACACAATACGCAAAGCCTTAAAAAAGAAGGTACATTGCAGTATATATACGCGTATATATGTGATAAAGCGGCGGTATCTCCAGATTTAAAACACATTTAATTCAATCTCTCAGACTCTCATTTTAAAAGCTTTTCAAATGAATACAGACCACATCAAATAGTACAGTACAACGGAATTTCATTATTCATTTATCAATAAAATAAAGAAAAGCATATATTTATCAACGAATAAAACCACAACTTGCAATTCTCACCTAATATTAAAATAGTATATCATGTTGTACAAACCAGCATTATCAATAAAAGTTTCCCCATTTTCACTGCCTAAGGATGACGATAGAAATATCCAAAATTATAATAGAAATATTATGATGAACTTTCAACTGGATTATATGTACCAAGTAATGTACAGAAATTAAACTGATATCTGTATAATATTTCAGTATATGTCCGTACAAAAGTATAACAAATTCATAAGTTACTACAGCCATTAATAAAACAATGAAAAATACAGCTTCTCAGTAACTGCCTAAGACAGTGCTTAGAAAACTCACGCAGTGTTAGTTTATCTATTCTCAGTGTTCCAGATGTTAGCGAAAGAAATAAAGAAAACTCAAAATGTAGTTCAAAACCACTAAACTAGTAAAAACACGCATTATAGTGAAACAAGAGAGAGAGAGAACTATGTTTATTGAAGTACATATACAAGTATACATACAATCACAAGGTCATCAAAGAGGGCATATATACCCTATCTAGTTGACAGCCAGCAAACACGCAAAAAAAAACAGCCAAACATACATGTACATTTAAAATTAGCAAAAGTTACTAGCGAAAAAGCAGTAACGACTAACCGGCGTGCAAGTTCGAAAAACTGTTGTACAACAATTGATGGCATAAAAATGAAATCACAATTATTGAAGCAAGCAACCTAAGTAAAGACAGAAATAGCACGATAATTGTCAACATTAAGATATATTTATCATTACAAAATACTAATTAAATGGCTTTTGCATCTCTTGTTGAATAAATTCAAAGATTTACTATTACGAATTTCTAAGGGAACATTATTCCAAATCATCACACAATTAAAAATATAAGATTTGAAGAAAAGCTTGCTATTATTAGAAAATATATAATTAGTGCTTGACAGTCTAGTATTGTAATAACGATTTTGATGGAGAGAATTAATGATGTCACGAATTGCCGTAGACATAATACCGTCAAAATTAATACACTTATAAATTAATTTACTTATAGAGAGTATATAGAGTTGAGATACAGGTAAAGTATTGAAATTAGCATATAATTCTTTGACATTACAAAACCTGGATTTATTTTGTAGAGTTCGTAAAATTCTATTACAGGAATAGTGCAGAGGCTGTAATAACTTAGAGGTTGTTTTTCCATAAATTTCTATACCATATTGAATGCGCGAATAAACAAGAGAAAAATACAGATTTTTACGGCATCCCTGAGGTATGTAGTCCCTTCGTCTGTAAAACATACCATTTAAGCTATTAACCTTGCTTATTAAAGCATCGATATGATTGTTAAAAGTAAGGTTCTCATCAATTAGAATGCCCAGAAATTTAGTGATTGAAACTTTACCAATTGAACAATTATTTAATTTAACACACATATCATTTGCCGTAATGTTTGCACTATCGTCATCTGTAGGAAAAAATAATATATATGCCGACTTGGAACAATTAATTGTTAAACGATTGCAGATAAACCAACGACTAACTTGTGAGCAAGCCTGGTTAGCTGCCTGGTACAGTTCTTCAAGGTTGCTACCGTGCACAAAAAGATTGGAATCATCAGCAAAAAGTTTTAATGTGGCATTGGTGCAGGCAAATTGTAAGTCATTAACGTAAATTAAAAACAACAATGGTCCTAATATTGAGCCCTGGGGCACGCCCATTCTGGTATATTTTATATCAGATGGTATATCTCCTATTACAGTATATTGCTGTCTGTCGGACAAATATGATTTTAACCAATTATAAGCTATACCACGAATACCATAATTAGATAATTTAAAGAGCAAGATACCATGGTCGACTGTATCAAAAGCTTTACATAAATCTAAAAACATGCCCATAGTTTTACTTTTCTCGGCATTTTTATTTGTCAGTAAATTGATACAGCTGAAAAGTGCATCAATTGTGGAATGGCCTTCTCTAAAACCAAACTGGCTGTCAGATAAAGTATTGTTAAAATTAAAGAAATCAACCAGGCGTTTGTAGATCACTTTCTCAAAAATTTTGCTCAAGTTATTAAGTAGAGAAATGGGTCTATAATTAGATACATCATGATTACAACCCTTTTTAAAAATAGGAATTACTTTAGCTAGTTTAAAGCTTGTAGGAAAGAAGCCTTGCTCTAGAGATTTATTCATAATAAAAGTAATTGGGTTGATAATGTATTCAGCACCGAGCTGAAGTATTTTACTAGTTATTTTATCATGTCCGGTGGCATTACTTTTATTTAGGCTTTGAATGATATTGAAGATTTCATTATTGATGGCTGGGTATATGAATATAGAATTTGGGAAATTTTCAGGAAGGTAAGACTGGTAATCATTAGAATTATTTGGTATTTCATTTGCTAAGTTAATACCGACATTGATAAAGTAGTTGTTAAATTCATTCGCCATTTGATATTTATCATAAATAAAACCATTTTTAGAGTAAACTCTATCAATAAAATTGTTAGCTATTTTATTTTTGTGGCTAGTGATGTCGTTAAGATTTTTCCATATATTTTTAGCGGAATTAAATCTTATATTTAATTTATCGCTGAAATATATCTTTCTATAATTTTCTAATTCCTTTTCCACTGATTTCCGATAGGCACGATATTTATCTTCATCTTCAATACTTTTAGTTTTTTTGAAAAGTAGGTAGAGAGAATTTTTTATTTTGATACGTTTTTTCAATTCCTTTGATATCCATGGTTTGTCCTTAAAACTTTTTCGAGACAGTAGAACTAACGGAAAATTGTTATCAATGGCGTTAGTTAAGGTATCAGTTAGGTAGGCGACCGACGTGTCTATCTGATCAGAACTATAAATGGGTGTCCAATCGGTAAAAGAAAGTTGATTTTTAAAAGAATTTATAGCCTTTTTAGAGAAAATTCGTGTCGTGGGTCGATCACAGTAATTTACCCTTTTCTTGTTTGCAGTTATAGCAACAATGTTGGCATAGTGGTCACTAACATCACTTGCCACTGTTAATGACTTAATTCTACAGCCTTGCACACAATCAATACCAAAATTACAGAATACATGGTCAATAATACTCATTGAATTATTGACACAATGCGTCGGAATAACAGAGAACGGAACAAAGTTCATCGAGAATAATTCATTGACGTATCTCTCAATACATGCAGTAGAACCATATTTTAGTAAATCAATATTCAGGTCACCACATAATATGCTTCTCTTCGTTGGCTTGTACAGCTTAAGTAAATCAAACAATGAATCAATAAAAATCGGCATTGCTTTACTTGGGTGTCTATAAAATAAAAATATACGAAGTTTGCCGTTACTGGTAGTTACATCAAGTATAACATATTCCGCAGCATCATCTAGTAACTTGTAGTCATTTGACGAGGCAACAATATTATAAACTATCGATTTATGAATTAAAACACCAACTCCACCGGCTCTCTGGTTCAGTGGCGGAAAGGAAAGAAAAACATAGTTAGGAAATATATTATCAAAATATGCCAGGTTTGTGGACCATATTTCAGATAGTAAAATAATATTAAATTTGTAATCATAAATATCAAGTAAATTTAATAAGTGTAAATAATTGGCATTGAGACTTCTAACATTGATATGAAAGATAGCAAAGTTACAAAGTTTAAAAGAGTTCAATAGTTTATTAGAGTCCTCTGGTGAATAAAGGCCTACATGTGAGTTAGTGATAAAATCATCGTTAATTAAACCATTAAAATTACAAGCCATTATAAAGAGTGAAATGTCGACTATTGTTTGGAGGACCACCATTCTCTGATCGTGATGTTGTCAGGCCACAAATCCATGTTAAAAACAAGATCCTTGTATTTAACATCGACTGAGATAAGGAAGGCCGAAGATTTGTACTCCCGCCCGTCCTTAGTCTTTCCAGTCAGCTTTTTGCAGACAGAATCAGGAATACCGTTATCCTTCAGCAAATCCTTCATATCGTCCTCAGTTGTGTCGATTTGGAGTCTGCCCATAAATATTGATAGTTTCTTGGGCACAGCTTTGATTTTGCTGTCGGTTTTCTTCCCTGTGTAGGTGATCGATTGGGGCCTCGCCTGGCGGTTAAATCCGCTAGCACCACCTACGCTAGTTACTTGTTGACTTGATTTTATAGGTTGAGCAGAAATCGCTGGATTTGGTGAATCAGCTATCTCGGCCCAGCTTCTGCTTTTTGGTGACCTTTCTGGAACATGGAGGGGAGGAGGGATGCTGATACCTATTGGCGGCGTTGTTTTTAGTTGCCTGATTGTCTCCTCAGCTACTGTTAATCTTATCAGTAGTTTCTTGTTTTCCTCAAGCAGGTTGTTTACTAGCTCAGAAAACATTGTCTTGACTGACTGTGCCACTATGGGGCCGATAACTTTTCCCAATTCTTCTGAGATTTCCCCACTTCTGATCGCCTCGGCGAGCTCTTCACCCACTGAGCGTTGTTTGGGCGGCATTATGTTCAGAGAGAGAGAGAGAGAGAGAGAGAGAGAGCGATGTCTCAGGATGAGTCTCTACACATGAGCACGGGTGTTTACTATAATATGACGAGTGATCATATATAGAATTGTAGATACAGGTGAGAGGGTACGAAGTCCAGATTGTTTATATCCTTTTAAATATTAATATAATATTTTATTAATATATTATATATCCGCGTCTGAGCTTGATATAGAGTGTGTTACTATTATATTTATTTAATCCGTACGGAGTAAACCGAATTCATGTGAAAAATCTAGTTATTAGTTGCATTTAGATTTATTTATAAGCAAATTACAGCCAGTCGTTTGTTTACATAGATAGATAGTGAGATAAACAATCAACATGCCGACATCTATCACTTTTAATACCACATGTTTAAACCGTTAGGCAATTTAGTCCATTTTCTGTGTAACCAGTCCAGTGAATGTCCTAGATTTTACTCTAAGATCAGCGCGGCTATGATTCGAACCCACGAGAGTTCAATTCACCTCAAGATCTGTCATTTAAAACTTCATGACGTTACCCCTACGCTAATTAAGACATTCTAGTAATAATATCAGACCTCGTAGCCAAGCCGTGCAGCTTTGTGTAACACAGTTTCACCGGTCGTGTGGCAACAGTTGAGCTTTCTAACCTCTACAGGTATAGCACGTCTTGTTGTGACTGGAACCAGCTCATCCACACTAAACCCAGGTTCAATCTTCACAGATTTCTGGAAATTATCGAAGAAACTATCATTATTGCAAACAGGTTTCTACAAATAAAACACTGCACTAACCATTAACTGTGTGAATAAAATTGGCTAGTAGTATTTGACTATTGCAAAGAGATGGCAAGACTTTTAACGGCATAAAAGTATGTAATACATGTGTTATATGATAGGTATAAATATAGCCACTTGTTACTACTCGAGGTTACTGGCGACAATAATCCAGACAAGACTTTCTTCAATGACACTGCACTTGGGAGAAGAAATAAAAGTTTCATTTTCATTGAAATGTATTATAATGAATAGTAAGAAAAGGTAAATTTATTGTTGTAAAAATGCAATAAGAATAGACATTGTTGCTTTAACTTCTGAACTTAAAATATTTATCAGCATACATGGAGCTACAAAAACATTTTAAAATAAGCGATGAATAATAATTAAGTACCAATAACCATGAAATCTGATTGTAGAAATATTTAATGAATTTATAGTTAGCACGGTAAAATTTAAATTAAATAATTAAAATATATATAGTTTTATATAAAAATTGATATTTTATATGACAAAATTTAAAATAAATGACACTGCTATAGAAATAATCATTTGAAAACAAAATCGATCGAATTACAAATTTGAAATAAAGCAAAACAAAAACTGACTGAACCAGTTGAGCTAAGCACATCAGAGAAGCGCATAGAGGTTCGCTTTATAAATATACTTAGTATAATTATTATCAGCACGGATTTTATGCCCGCAAGATTAAATCCTAAGAACACAACTAACTATCATGACAAAACCGATCTCGAACTCAGATTCTGCTTTATTGAAGTTTATTGACGCAGAACGAAACACTGTACAATACCTGAGCAGTAGAGTAGAAGTGAGATTCCGGTTTTCTATCAAATGCAGACATTTGCTCAATTTTTACAGAAAGCTTTGGCAGCGATTCACTTAGAGATTCCAAACTACTGCTTGATTTAGCTTCAGTTTTAATCTCAATCGTTTCTGACTTTCCCTTTTCCTTATCTATTCTTCTCTGTTTTAAAAGATGCTGTTTACGTTTGACAGTTACTGTATCTTTGTTGTTGCACTTTAGATTTCGCATAATGTTTTCGTTACGCTTTAGATAGCCAATGACTTTGTTATTTTCTTCACTATTTAGATGCTGTAGATTTTTTCTTCGTTTACGATCATTAGTAGCTCTATGTCGCTCTAAATGTGGCAGTACACTGGCCTTTTCACAGATTAATTCTTCATCACATTCATCCAGAGACTTTGATCTAGAAGTAACTTGGATAGGCACAACTATTTTCAGTAATTGATATTGCTGCTTAATTGCTTCGAGATCCGATTTAAGCTTTCTGTGTATGACTTTACCTGAAGGTTTAGCTGCCTCAGAACTATAAGTAATTCCTGACTCAGTCCCATTTGAATGACAGCAAGTTTTTCTCAAAGGATAGTTGACGTCAAATCTATTAACTCCTGACAGTTTATTAGCTTTAGAATAAGAACATCTGCAAACAGATTTGACTTCATCTGAATTGCATTCTTTCAAGTTTACGGAAATTTTTCTTGAAAGTTTAAATTCTTTGGAATTACTGAAGTCTGCGGAATTCTTGGAATTTAAACAACAGGACTGTTTACTTGAAAACCTGTCCACTTCTGTTTTGCTGGCATCTGAAGAACATTTCTTCTTGGAGTGAACAATGAATTTATTTATAGAAGTAATGTCATAATCAGCGAAGCCATTCGTGGACAAGTTCTCTGAATTTGAAGAAAATTGACGTCTGCATTTTACTGATTTACTTAAAGTAATTCTTTTAGCATTATTTTGAAGCACACTTCTTCCATTTCTTTCAAGTTCTACAAGAAAAATCGCATAGTTACAACAAAGACTTATATAGAATCGAAAATGCAAAACCTTCTGAAGTTGAAAACATGAAGAATTGCATTAATTCCATGTCTAAAATAGAATGGATAATGCAAAACCTTTTGAATATGAAAACATAGATTATACACTGTACAGACTTCCGAATTCTTTGTATTAAATTAAATACTTAAATTCCAAGTATTCAGATTGAAGCACAATTTATCAGGGTAATACTTGCAATAGTCTAACATTCTGGATACTCCACTGATAGAAAACGTTAAACAATAGTATAAACTAAAATAGTATAAATAAATAAATATTTAACTTGTAAATTTTATGTGTGGGAATAAAGTGGATGATAGAAAAAGTAAAAGAAAAACTTTAAACTATATAGTATCATAGCGATTGACCAGTTCACAAATAAATTTTAACTGTAGTTTTATAATAAGTTACATAAGAGATCTAACCTTTAGTCTTATTTTTAGAGAAGCGAGAGTGAGCCTTCTTCATTATATCACTAGCCTGAAAATAAACAGAATAGATGCCAATTAGAGAGATAATAGCCTAATAGATATTACACAATATGCCCTTTAGCAATCATTTACTTCAATGAACTAGAAAATATTCGAAGAATTACAATGTTCAGATATCAATCCCCAAATAATTAAGATAATGAATTTAATTAAAAACAGTTCAGATTTTTTTTGTAAATCTATATATAATTATATAGAAAACAGTATATACTATATAGCATTAGATAAATCTATATATATATATATATATATATATATATATAGATAAATCTATATATATATATATATATATATATATATATCTATATATATATATATAGACATATATATATATATATATATATATATATATATATATATATATATATATATATATATATATACATATACATATACATACTGTATATATTTGAGACTCAACTCTCAGTCCCAAGTTAGCCATAGTCCTAATTAAAAGTAGCCATCCCATGACAATTGATGATGTCTCATGAAAACTCAAAAATGAATAGTAACTCGTGTTGTTTTGCAGTCAGGAATTTTCTAATTAAATTCAGCAACTGATACTAAAGTAGCACAGCCTGCAGAGGCGTTGTCATACAAGTCAATTAAAGGTATATAGTAGTAGTATATAGTTTATTAGTATAGTAAATTAGTAATATAGTAAATAGTATTAGCTTAGTAGTACAGTCTACAGTATTCGTATAGTAATATAGCATATATTATGAACCATTATGTATGTAGGAACTATTACATTATAATTACAGTATATATTGTACTGAACTTAGTCCCAATTGAAAGAGAAGGTAGATGTTCACTGCAGCTTGAGTCCAGAAGTAGAAAAGAAAATATGCTTCAGTACAAGTTCAGTTCCCTTTCAAAAATAAGTAATCCAACAAGAAAAGGTTGCTTTAGTTAATCTAATAGTACAACATTAGATAAACCATAAACCTTCTTGCATGAATTTGACACAATTCTCTTTGAATGTGAAGAAGATTTGAAGGCAGCCTCCGATTCCATTTGATTAATTCTCATAAGAGCCATCTGAAAAAGCATATATATTTTAGTCAGTAACTTTTATTGGTTCAAAACTTGTAGCTGAAGCGAGTATTCTGATTCAATTAATGCTACCTCTAATTGCTTAACTGGAGGTGGCCTGTTTCGATTTACTATAATTTCTACTTGGATGTTACTTTTTTAAGTTCGAGATGTTTGATTAGTTTTCTGTTCTTGTTCTTCCTGTCAAATGTTGACGAATAAAGAAATAGATAACAGATTTATAAATAATAAAATAATAGATGAAACAGATTTTAATTTGCATATTAAAAATCAACAAAGTTATTATTTACTTAATAATTTAATTGAGGAAAAGTTAATTGAAAGTAACACCAGCATCAAAAATAACAAAAACACATTTCTAGCTCATGAACTATGCTAACGTTAAAATTAATGGCTGCGGAAAAGTGAATTCTCACAAGCAATATACAAACTCTAACAGCACAAGCCTACAAAGCTCAGAATTATAAGACTAGATTATTTATATGTCTGAAATTAATTTTTCTAAAATAGAACACCAGTAGTAAAATAATGAAATACCTGCAAAGCTCTCTCCTCTCTACTCAATAAATCGGAATCCACCAACAGCGTACCAGAGCCACTCTTATTTTCAAACTTTTTTTCTGCTATATAGCCATCGGTATTTTCCAGCTGTTTTAACATTCTGTTACAACGTGTAGGCTTTCTGACTTCATCACAATTAGGTTGAGCGATGCCATCAATTTTTGTTTGTTGACATAAATTTCTCCCTCTGCTTTCATTTTTACTTGAAATATTACCAGGCTTATCAGCAGCTCTATCGACACAGTTATCAGCCTTACTAAATGACTGAAGATTTAATCTAATAGACAAGTTTCGGGACATAGGTAAATGATCTGCAGAGCTACTATTATTATTACCTACAGAATTAGATATATTAAGACTGCATGTTGCATCCTTCAATGATTTACTTGAATTTGTGACTGTAACCCCACTATCAATCAAAATATTTGATTTCCTCAAATGATGCGGTAATTCTTTTGAAACTTCTTGATTTTGCTTCACATTTCTTTGAGAAGAATACCTATCTGCTTTGCCGAAGCACTGTAATACAGGCAACGACTCTCCATCATCAGCAATCTTATTGCAAAATCTTTGACGCCGAGACAGTTTTGTGACACGATTCCGATTTGCTTTCAAATTGGCATCTGTAGAATATTCCTCCGCAGTTTCATCCATATTGTAGCAGGTTAACACTGGTATAGATTCTTTGGAGTCAGAAGATTCAGGTTGTTTATTATCAGAGAAATTAGGCTTAGTTCCATTTACTACAGGTTTTCTTGGAGTCATTTTATTGACAGTCTTTGCTAACATATGACTGCGTGCAGACACTGGTACGGTAAGATCAACAAAATTATCAGATAAATTCAGAATACTAGCAGCAATGTCTGAATTAACTTGAAAATGTTGATTGAGCCCGTCACCAGATACCATTTGTCGTTTGTCAAATTTTAATTTCTTTTTAATATCCGATGGCAACAGTCTCTTTATTGAACTGACCTCAATAGGTCCACTTTTCACACCACGGCGCTTACTTGTACCTTGTTCCCAAATACTTAGTCTCTCACAATTCACAGATTCGTCATCATCCGAAGATTTTGAGTAAATGTGATCATCATGTGGAGGAGGAGTAATTTTGACATGATCTATTACCGGTAAATTATTTGACTCGGATGTATTGTGCGTATTTCGTGGGGTTTTCATTATTACAGACTCATGTGTCGTTTGCTCATTTAGAATTACATTTGTTTTAGACATACTAGTGTCTATTACAGATATCTCAGTGTACATTCTAGGTGCAATCGTCCCAGTAGAATATCTAGTCACGTGCGTTTTGGATGTGACTGCGCCTTTTGTAAACTTTGTTACTGGTGTTTTAGGTTTGTCTAGCTTAGCAGGAATCTTATTTTTAGATCTTTTCGTACAAACTTTATTTTCTTTGTTAGAAGCAAGAAATGAATAGAAAGGCGTGGAAGAAATGAAGTCTCTACGAAGAGAAAAATTATTCCACATTTCATAACTGAAGGCACCACTGAAATGAATTTGCTTTCCGTGGGCAACTTCCCTACTATAGATATCATTAGCATAACGGGATGATATCTGAAATGCCGCTAGGCACGGTTCATTGTTCCTTTCTTTAATCGACGATTCTAACACAAACTCATCTTTCTTAAGAATACATGTATCTTTATATTTTCTGCTTGCCAATGCCTTTGATAGTTCTTTTCCTTTGGAAGAAATTAATGCATTAGCAGATGAGAGAAAATTCGAAACTGCTGAAATGCTTGATTTAATAGAAGGACTTGAGACTAGATGTGTGGATTTCAGGTCACCGGTTCTTAAACACATCACCTCTTGCTTAACTTCTTGATTATCTGTTTTAATCTGTACCACGTCTGATTCTATTGAAATTTCACTACAATTCCCACCTTCATGCTGTTGTCTGGATAAAGTGATTTTAGATGATTTATCAGGTTCACACCGCAAAGCGTTTCCATTCTGAGAGTTATAGCTAGCGGAATGTTCAACAAGGCAATCAAATACAGATCTAGTTGACAAGGACTTTGAAAACTCATTTGAACTGACCTTAGAGCAGATAGATTGTCTGCCGTTTTGCGTAGTTTGATTA
This sequence comes from Enchytraeus crypticus, assembly GCA_905160935.1. Taxonomy (NCBI): domain Eukaryota; kingdom Metazoa; phylum Annelida; class Clitellata; order Enchytraeida; family Enchytraeidae; genus Enchytraeus; species Enchytraeus crypticus. The sequence goes on from CAJHZI010000596.1 coordinate 103,508, forward strand.
CACGTTTCACTCGAAGCAGCACTTCTAGATGCCACTGCCTGTGTCAAAACAATACTAACCGGATTAGATAAAGCAGCCACTGGCAGAATTCTTTGAGGATGTACTTCTGCCATTGGAATTCGCTTATCTTTGCATCCAGTAATTGACATACTACAACTATTTACTCCAGCATTATGTTTGAAAGTATCTTCTAAACATATTGCTGAAGACGAAAGCATTTTAGATGTAGAGTCAAATGCAGATTCATTGTTATTTACAGCATCATAGTTTGCAGATGTCGCTATTATACAGCATTGTGTTCCATTCGATAAACAAGTACCATTATTGTCGCAGTGGTACTGATTACATTTCGAAGAGGTCTTTATTAAGGGACAGTTACAAATATTCTTCAACGGTTCATTCGAAGAATATTTTTCCAGAATTGACGTTGAGTTTATATTCGCCACACTTGCAGTATTCTCTGGCATATATGGTCTTACAGTCGAAACCTTTTTTCCAAAAGTTGAATTTCCTGTCGAGTTTATGACGTCCGCGGCTGAATAAGTTACGGCACATGATGCTCGAGTTGATGTAATATTAGATGAAACATTGGGAAAGTTTGTTGCAGAGTTTTCGGAGTTGAGCTGAGTCAAACTCGAGCTTTCTTTCGTAGAAGAGTCAGATCTCATTTCATCAGAAATGTTACTCTCGGATGCACTTGACATAACCTACAATACAATAATGACAACAGAACAATAATGACATACAAATCATATAATCTCCCTCTCTCTCTCATGTTCAATCAAATGGCAGATCTAAGGTAGAAATTCTTACTTAAACTATACATTCATGCTTCAAAAAGAGCATTCCATTGATTAATGAGTTAAGCATTTACACAAAAGGTTATTTTTTATCCACACCGTAATGTGGCCTATAGCTTGGGAATAATATGGCTTCTATGGTCGTTTCTATTAGCATTTTTCAGTTGTTGCTCAATCGCCTAGTATGACACATGCAATTTAAGGTTGGTCTATTCTTCAGTGGTCCAGAAAAAGGTTAGGTCGAGGGCCAGTATAATCAATCACAAATGAAGAAGAACTTGAAAGAGCTGGTAAACAATAGATAAACAGTCTATATATAAGTTAATATAAGAAAATGAAATATAGAAAGATAGAGCAAGTTCAAGGTGGAAATGTGGATCTGGATTCAAAAGGTTACAAATGAGGAAGTTCTGGAGAGAGTTGGTACCTGTCTGAAAAAATTAATGTATTTAGAAATAGGAAGAGGAGTTGGATAGGACACATTTTAAGGGGAGGGGGGGGGTCGATTGAGAGAGATCATAGAGGACAGAATTGAAGGAAATAGAGGAAAAAGCAGGCCGAGATTAGGTATGCTAGATGATTTAAAGACACACTCATATGTGGAAATAAAGAGGAAGGCGGTAGACAGAGAAGGCGATATATACCATGGACCTACCAGTAGGCAGTGCACTAAGATAGAGAGAGCAAGTTTAATGTGAGATGGCTTGCTATATTTGCTATAGGAGGCTACAGAAAGAAGAACAGAAAGAAAAAGAAGATCAAGATCAATGAATAATTAATTTTTTATGAAAATTAATAACTTTTGATTTTCAAAATTAATAAGTTTTCATGAAGATCAATATTAAAGGAACATTACATAATCTGATAGCCATTAATATATAGATCTAAAAATGAGAAGATTAGCAGGCAAAATAGTTAGATTTCTACCTAAACTGTCCCTGGTTGCTACATTGAGAATGTGTAAGAGAGAGAGAGAGTGTGTGTGTGTGTGTGTTGTGAGGGAGAGATTACAGGTAATTTAAAGTAATTTAATTATACAACGTCTAGATAATATAAGTATGATTTACCTGTCTAGTAGATGAAATAACAGTAGTTAGTTCACTACGGGATACAGCACCACATTCAGGATATTCAACAACTTTAGCTTCCCCATTAGTCAAGTTTTTATTCAGAGTATTAGTGTTAGCATTCAAAGCAAGTGGGATTGACAATCGCAGCTTCTTGACTAACCCTGAATGAAATACCGACTCTTCGGGAACACTGAAAAATTAACAAATATGAGAATATTCAATTCCACTATGAAATGTTTACATCTCTGATCCACCTGGCAGCCAGGGAAAAATACTGCCGCAGATCAGCTTAATCATTCACTTAGGATGATCAGCTTAATTGATTCAATTAGGAAGATCAGCTTAATTGATTCAATTAGGAAGATCAGCTTAATTCCTTCAATTAGGAAGATCAGCTTAATTCATCCAATTATGAAGATCAGACTAAATCATTCAATTAGGAAGATCAGCTTAATTCATTCAATTATGACGAAATAATTCAATTAGGAAGGTCAGCTAAATTCATTCAATTAGGAGGATCAGCTTAATTTATTCAATTAGGAAGATCAGCCTAATTCATTCGATTAGGAAGATCAGCCTAAATCACTCAGTTAAGAAGATCGGCCTAAATCATTCAATTAAGAGGAAATGCTCTTGAAAATCATTCAAATAGGAAGATCAGCCTAAATCATTAAAGTCTATGAATTAGCCTAAACCATCAACTTAGACAGATTAGCCTAATAACAAACTTAGGTATAAATATATTAGCCTCAGTAATTTCATTATATGCTGATTAGATCAGCATAATGAAATTATGTGCCTAATTGAATGCCTAAATCATTCAATTAGGCACAGACGTTAACTATATTATTAAAGTCTGATGTCATTCAAATCATTAAAAACATAAAAATCATATAAATCAAAGAGTGAAGTAAGAATTCCTGGATATCAATCTATTAGTACTATACCAATCTATTAGTACTTAATAAGTGACATCGTTCTGGAAATCCATGTGTTTTAAAGAGAAGTTAAACTCTGTTTCAGCATGCTATCAAAGACAAAATAAGCTTTTTAAATTCTTGACAAATTTATTGCACACCAAATTTGTACTATGCAAAATGTACAAATGCTTATCACTTCTTAGTAAAAAATAAACAATATATACAGAAAACTTTAATAATAGCACCAGATAATTAATTCAGAAAAATTGAGAGAAAACACACATAACAATAGATACCTGCCTGTGCTTTTGAAAAAATTGTAGGTTAAATATTGCCTTTCCCATGTACATATAAAGTGAAAGTGAAAGCAAAGTGCAGGTAATGCCCAAGAAGTAATCGCATGGACAACAATGAAATGTAAGAAGTGACACTGATTGTGTAGAAACGTTTAAATATGATATATAAGATTCATTAGGATTCACTAGGCTCAATATATTATCATAGCAATAGCTGATGTCTCCTAGATAACAGATAACACAAAAAGGTCATTATAACACTAGGGGATCTTGTAAACAAAGCTTCTAATAAAGGTAAAAACTGAGTCTACTTCAACTATATCATAGTACATTATAAGCTTGGAATTAATAATTCTGGTACATAGCAATCAAGGTCATTATATGGGCCCTTTAGTTCCCCATACTGATATTCAGCGAAATTCCATTAGCTCATGTGAAGAAAGTAACATATGTCATATCAAACTTTTGGAAAGAAGTTTAGAAATATTCAATAATATTCCTTAATCATGAAGTTCTGCAAACATTAAGCCCTACAGTTCATTATTGAAAGCCATCTGTAGCTAGCTCAGAAAATATTCTAATATGAATGCACTGCTTACAATACAGCCTCAACTGAAATATTTCTTTAGAAATATCTGTCATATTTTTAATATATTTATTCTTACTGTCCTAGTCTCAGTCTAGACATATGTAAATTGTATATCCTCCACATATATCTCGGTTAACTCTTAATTATCTATATATACAAAGCTGTAGGATGTCAAAATATCTAATATGAGATTGCATGTATTCTAAGGATAACAATTTAGAAGCTTAATTAGATCTGTGAGACTTGAACCAGTGGCTAGCATCATAGCAAGCCAGTATGCAATTGACAAGATTTTTTAACTGAACAACCTGTTAAACATAGATTACAAACCTCAATTTTCTCTTTAATGAACTCTGTGATTCATCTATGTTATCATCCTTAATTCCTTTGTTCCCAACCACTGCCTCATCATTGCCAGATTTAGTACCACTGTTAGAGCAACTGCAGTAATAACAAAGTATAAAGTAAAACTATCTTAAATGATAACTATAAATAATTAGGGGTGTACCCGATTACAGTTCCAGTTTGACCGGATTACGGCACTTTTTGCAAATCCGATTCCAGTAAATTTTTCCAGATTCAGCCAGATATGTTACTGGATTTGGCAGTCATTTGAATATAAAAAGTGATAAATTGATATTTCAAAATTTTCAGAAATTTACCTCAAAAAGAAGAACATAAGAATTAATGATAATTATTTGATTAAGCATATATGTACACTAATAACCTAGTTGATAATTGCAATGGTGATGCTTTGATAGTATATATTGATAATTAGTTAATGATTCAATGAGAATTTGATTGAGGCAGTTAATGACTTCATGACAATGACTTTATGGAGCATACTGATGTACTAATAAATTTAATGACATAATAAAGATGACTAATTGAGCATAAATTGATAACCTAGTTAATGATTAATGATGATGAATAGATTGAGCATAAATTGATAACCTAGTTAATGATTAATGATGATGAATAGATTGAGCATATATTGATAACATTGTTAACTATTCAATGCTGATAATTTTATTGATCCTGTTAATGACTACATGATGTTTGAACAACCTGATTGAACATACGTAATATTACCTACTCTTATTACCTAGCGAATGGTTCCATGATGATGATTGATTGAGCAAACCCTGATGACATAATTAATAACTTAATGATGAGTGATGACGACTTCCAACCGTAAATCAGTATGTGCGTGGTTCAAATCCGGGGCTCGCATGTCACTGATATCGCTTTCAAGAGATGAAACTGACATTAACATTGGATTTATGTAGTTTTTTTATATTACAAAATTTTATAACAAGGTCAAATCCTAATCCGGTTCCGGCCGGATTTGTTAGAAATCCGGTTCCGGTTCTGGCAGATTCAAAAACTATCAAATCCGGTACACCCCTAGATAAATAGTTATAATAATCAGTGACAACATAGAGCACTATTGAGACAAATCCAAATCAGTGAGCAAAAAGGGCCAAAAACGATGCAAAATCCAAAACTCTGAAAATCAGTCCAAGATAAATGGACTTTAAAAAGGAGGTGTGCATGTTGGTCGCAACTCATGGAAACTGGATGGGAAAGAGAGATGGGAAAGGTAGGTCTTCAACTACCTATAGAACTGCACATAGGAAAGCTAAGGCCTATGAGATTCAAATGATGACTTCAGGACAGTGGATGGGAGAATTCCAGATCTGCAATTTAGAAGAACGAGTAACACAAGGCTGCATCACTTTAATCAAGTAAGACAAACAACTTTGTCCAGGGATGGATAGACTTATAAGTTAACGAGGCCAATTTGTTAATGATACAACAACATGTCATACAAGTACACTCTATTATGTATACTTCAGCAAATATTTAATAATAATAATAAGTAATGAGTGCATAATAAATGAATGATTTAATAAAACAAATATTCAGTTACCTAGGAGATTATTAACATTTTTAGGTCCAGAAAACTTGAACTATCCAGCCAAGTAATGTTTCAATAACTCTATGAAATATCATCTTCTTCTTCTAGTGCACTGCCTGATGGCAGGTCCATGGCATATAACTCTACCAACCAATTCTATCCTTAGTCTTCCTTTTCAGCTCTATATATGAATTTGTTATCAGATCATCCAGCATCCCAGGTCTCGGTCTTCCTCTAACTCTTTTCCCTTCCATTCCCCCGTCTATTACATCCATTAGCAAACCACCCCCTATATCATATCCTATCCAGCTTTTCTTTCTATTTCTTATCATATTTATTAACTGTCTATCTGTACCGACTCTTTCAAGAACTTCTTTTTTGTAATTTGTCAGTCCAACTAATCTTTTCCATCCTTCTCCAAAACCATATTTCCAAAGCCTCTAGTTCCCTGATATCTTTTTCCTTTAATGTCCACTATAAAATATGCTATTAGCATCTTTAGTAGAACTTTAGTTTTTGTATATGCTTATGAAATATACTATTAATAGTAAAATATTAACAATAAATAATAATAATACAATGTGGCTAGTATGGTTAATAGTATCATAAGTAATTATGCTAGGCATGTAGTTACTATGCCAATAAAATATATGAATTAGATTCACAGCTCAAGCCAGTGTGAAGCACTGACGAATATATTAAATTTACTGGCATCGTCTTAACAGTATCATCCATTACTAAATAAGACATTATTAACTAATCGCCACCATTCAAGTCAGATTCCAGCAATGTGATTTCGAGGTTTGAGAACTTACTCAATTCTCGAAGTAGAAGATTTTAATCGACTCATTAAATTATATTTTGCCATTTTTTAAATACGTTAGTGCTCAGTTAGTTAGTTGGCTGGGTTAAGAGTGGATGACATTGCTATGCTTTACAATGATATTATAACACGAATTTTTAGTAATAAGAAAAAGTCCAATGTATAAGCAAAATCTTCACATTTTAAAATGAGTTACACTGTAACTTTAAAAAATATCTTGAGGTGAATTGAACTCTTGTGCGTTTAATTCTCGACCACGCTAGTCTGAGTATAAAATCTCCGACATTCACAGGACTGGATATATAGAAAATGGTATATATTGCCTACTGAGCTTTAACATGTGACCTTAAAAGTGGCAAATGTCAACACAGTTTATCATTTCACAATAATGCGTGTTATTTAATTATTTCAGTACTGTATTGTAAAAGAAAAAAATTACCTAAGCAGCAACGGAATTGTTTTTGAGGCATCATAATTCTTCAAAGTCACAGGAACTGAAGAAAGTTTACGATCGGCATCACCTCCGCCAGATGTAACATTAGACGATAAGCAAGTCGAGGTAGAAAAATAACTATCCTGACATGATACAATCCTGTCGCTGGAGTCAAGTAAATCCCAAATATTCCGAGAGCTATTTTGAGACGCCATACTTAAATATATAATCACCGCAAATGCTCAACGTAGTTCAAGCATGGGAGATCAGACAAAATACCACAGCATTGTAAAATAGAAGTTAGGCAATCAATTTGCTTTATTCCCTCAAATTTCGCAGTTCTCTATTACTTCAAAATAACCAAAACAATTACAAGTCACATTTACATTAAACATCTACACTTTTCATCTTAACCGAACATTTGCTATAGCCTAACCATACATAATCTTGGCTTTGTCCCACCTTATAAAATTGTACGACTTACATCGTAAAGCAATTAGGCGGTGTATATTAAACATAGGCATTTGAAAATAAATATTAGACTGAGAAAGTAGTGATATTTAATGACTAATATTTTTCTTCAACTTTTGAAATCTACACTAACTATCTGAATTGTCAATGATTACATCGAGTACAATGGAACTAAATTATATTCAAAGCGATCCTAATACAATATCCAGAAATCAGTTCAAAGCGCTTTAAAGAACTTTTGACAGCACTTCAATCTGTATGCTCTTCAGGTAGTGATCAATTCGTCCATCTTTTCCATTTGGCATTTTCTCCTAGTATTATAAGCGAAGTAAACACCTGTTATAATGAAATGATCAAATATGTTAATATCTATCACTTTTAATACCACATTAGGCAATTTAGGCCATTTTCCGTAAAACCGATCCAGTGAATATCCGAGACTAATTAGTCTTACTAAGGTTATAAATCTTACTTGATCATGTTAGCCTCTTCTTTCTTTTATTGCAATTCAATTTTAGACGGCTACAAAGTTATGTTTTAACCTCTGGCGATTTTACCTAGCATTCATGATTTGCGATCAATGCACAAATTTATTATTTCTCCTTTATTTCCATTACAATGAACTGTTTTTTCAGTTTTGGATCTTCATGGTTTAATATATCTTGCTCCTCGGACTTTCGCTACATCATGTAATCCATAGTGTTCGATGGTGATCATATGTGGTCATAAACGTCAGTTTCACTCTAATCAAGATATGTTATTGATGATGTTGACATGGTTTGGCTACTTGAAAGAATAAGGCAATACAAAAGCAGAACACCTTTTTACCTGCAATGTTTACCAACAAACTTCCTAGGGCGTAAAACTCTTAAAATATAGTATAATATATCTTATTACAATCTCTCATAATAGACTGAAAAACAGGCGTTGATTTAACCGTTTAAATATAAATGTAAATAATTTCATTATAAATTATGTATAATAAATTAGAAGTCGTTAAGGTGTGTTTGGGATGTGTTACACTAATTCTACTAATGACCGGTAAGTTCATTCATATTGCTCGTCTTTTATTAGGCTTTTACTGTTTAATTTTTCTAACCCTTATGTTTAAGCATGTAGGATTATTTTCGCTAAATTACAAATTACTAAATGTACATAAATTACTACAGTACTTAAGTTTCTGTAGATATGAAAGGCGTAAATATTTTGCAATGGTAGACTCCAATTACTCGATTTCATTAATAAACTAAATGTGAGGCTAAGTAAATTGGATTAAGCCAGAAGAAAACGACGATCTTAGAGCACTCATTACAAACAATCATGATGTCGACGAGGAGGAAATTGTTTCGGTGAGAGTTGTAACTAAAATAAATTGAAGGAATTTTATTACCAATAATAGAATGAGTAGAAGAAGAAAGTAATAAATAGAAATAAAATAGAGAATTTGATTAATTAGTGATATAAAATTTATGCAAACTGTGTGAGTTAAAGAGTGTCTAAGTTTGTATATGCCATTACTGAATTGAATGATCTGACTGATATGAGCTTGGTTAACAAATCACAAAGTTTTTTAATTCTATGCTTTATGTATTGGGTAGGAGGAAATCTGCAAAGGCAGTTTTCATTTGTGAGCTTAATTGAAACCTACAGCATTAACAACGCTTATTTCTTGTCTATATTTTCTTTATTTTAAAATATCTTCAAAATTTTGGCCATCTTTCAGATGAACGACTTGAGGATACAGCAAGCCAATAGTAAAGAGTTTCAGTAGCTGAGTTGTAATGGTTGAATTACAGTTAAGGTAGACAACTGCTGCAGTTTTTCCAAAATAAAAACTAGCATTAAATGTACTTACAACAATAAAATGGCTGATTGACATTTTATTCATTGTCATCTAAGGTTTATAGCCTTTTGAAATGAAATATTTCAGAAATACAAAAACAAAACGAAAGCTAAAGTAGGGTCCAAGTCTTTAAAAAGTATCAGGATATAGTTGATTGCTGAGAAATGAAATAATTCTATGAGTCAGGCATATATAAGCTACACATGTTTATAGATATTTGTAAAAGTCTCACTGTATTGTTTCTTAAACTGTGTCCTTTATAAATGATGACTCAAAAATTGTGCACAAAATCTAAGTAATTTACTTTAAATTACTTTTCATTATCTGGACTCTTTTTATTTCAGTCAGTATATTTTGAATGACGTAGGCATTTTGGCTGAATGTCCTGCCAACTACTATCGGTCAGACGTTAACTCTCACAGATGCTACAGCTTTGTTGTGGGAGTTCAGACGTGGGAGGCTGCGACTAAGCATTGCTCAGATTCCAACGGTTGGCTCGTATCTTTGGATTCTGAGCAAAAGCAAGAAAGTGTGACACGCTTTGTGACCTCTACTAGGCCTCCACTTGCCGAGAAAGTTTGGATTGGTCTTATTAGCACAAAGACAGAATGGACCTGGTTAAATGGTTATTATACATTTTTTAGAATATTATCGACATTTATTGCTAGCATATTGTTCTACATCTCTTGTTGATGCTTTTTATTAACTTTCATGAACAGATATTAATTCTGATAGTATTTAATTCTTTATAGGATAGAGAAGTTTAGTAATAACATAATCTTTACAGCAATTTGGGAACTGAAACGAGTGTGAGATTAGTGCAATTTGCTATGTGTAGGTGGCTACCTGTCCCCTCAGGGATGTTTCCTAGTCGATGACGGAGGGTCAGACAGTGCTCCGTTCAACTATACCACAAATCATCGTAGCTCATCTTATACTCCTGCGTCTTGTGTCGAAGAGTGTTCACAAAATGGCACTCTGTATTCTGGTCTTGTCAGGGTAACGGTATGTATTCTTTTAAATTTATTGAAATTTTAAGAATCAATTTAAAACTGGTAAAGCTAAGATTAGCACCAGTTTCCTCACTCAAAAGCGATGTCAGTTACAGGCGAGTCCAGGATTTGAACCCCGCACATGCTGATCTGCAGTCGAGTATCTTACAGACTTCGCCACTGGCTCCGGCCATACATTTATGTAAACACTATTACTTTTTTGGGGAAAATTATTAAAATAAGAAATTATTTTCTGTGCCTGGTTATTGAAAATTATGCACATAATTTTATTTATTAAATGTAATTTGAGTAACTCTCTCTCTGACGTCTTTAACGTCTACTATTGTGAGAAAATTTATTGTCTCAGTTGCCTTAAGATCTTTACCTGGTTTAGGTTTCTTCCTTATTTTTGGTTTTGCCTAGTCTATCATCAACAAAATGTTTTCAGAGTTTAAAATATGCGACAAGCTATGGTGAGTTTACTTGTTTAAATATTTTATAGATAGGTGAGCTCTTCAGGCTTTCTCTTTCCCTGCCTATGTTGACAGTGTAGTGTTGAGAATAAAATAATCAGTATCATCAAATCTTTCAAGTTAATTTTATTGCCTGGAAATATCCAATTGTAAACCTTATAGTACCCTGTTTCACATCCACCCCCCAGTGTGATTTTGCAAATTGTAGTTAAGTGCATCTTAAAGCTTTAAAAGTAGGCTACTACCCGTTTTTGGAAACAGTCTAAGATTGCATAGAGTCTTTCAATTATGAAATATTAATTATTACGTCACGCTAACTATTTGCCAATTCTTTTTAGGAACGAGAGATGGAATGCAGGTGTGCTAATACCTTTCATCCAAATATATCTGCAGTGGTACTATGCACATGGAAATGTCCTTCTGATGAAAGACAATACTGTGGTGCCAACTGGGAAGAAGATAAAGTAATAAAGAATGCAGTGCTTGTCTTCAAAAATAAAGGTGGTTGGTTAAGCTTTAATGCTATGTTTTAACAAAATGACTGGCCAAATGAGTATATAACTGTGCAATTCACTGTATAGCTAAGTGGACATTGCTACTTCTTGATGGTGAAATATAATTATAAATATTTTTATGTAATAAAACATAGATGTTCTTTGTAGGATACAGCTGAAATCCAATTTTAATATATAGTACATAATTATAATTACGTGTAATAAATTCACTTTGTATACATGTATATTTGATTTGACATTTATAAAATAAGCGTTCTAGTGGCATAATATTGTACATATTTTAAGAAGCTCTCTGTTCAATATGCCATGAAGGAACAACAGGTCTATGGGATATAATTGCTCGCGACCTTCTGGCTTCTTTCTATCCATATCTACTTTTGATTTTCTTTATATACAGTTCAAGTATTGTTCAACCTTGTTCTCTGTTTGAGTTCTTTCCCCGAATCTAAGATGACCTTCTGCCATTTTCTTCATATTATTATTATTGAATTGTTAGTAACATTACTGTTTCTTTTTATTTGTATTTTCTCTTGACAAAGTTGCTTAATAGCTTTTAGTAATTTAACGAATCTGCTTGCACGATATTCACAGGTATAAACTCTCGACTGAATCTTTGGGCGCGTGATCAACCAAGTAATTTGTACCCGTACTACGATCCGTACCAAGCTTGTCTGACAATCATTAATTCTACGGACACTAATGATTTACGCTGGGCTGACGAGAACTGTGGTGAAAACGTTTACGATACAGATAAGCGTCCATACAGTCACTTGTGTGAATATCGTTAGTAAAAGAGATTCTCTTTATTTTTACAATATACTTTGAGTTAATGATTCCATTTTAGTGACTAGTTGATTTTGATCAAATGTTTGTTGAGAATTGTTAAAGTTTAATAATTTGCACTAATGTTCATGTTTATTGCATTGCAATGAATTATTACTAGCCAAATGTTAAATGTATAATTCTATTTTTAATACACTCATTCAATTTAATCTTCCTTAGTAGTTAGCTGTTCAAATAATCTATAACCCATACTGTTATAAATTCTTTGGACACTCTTAATTTATTATAGCAATATTTTGTGACCACTTATATAAATAACTATTATTAAAATAATACTCTGAAAGTCATCTAACATTTCTGGCATATTTTATTTCAGAACTTGATGTACAACACAACTCTCCCGACGCAGCCTGCGATAGCCTTTCCGGACATATTGTCAGAATAACACGAAACGGTACGATAAGTTATCGATGCTACGCTCGATATTATCAGTCAGCGCTGAGTTGGTTTTCTGCTAGAAATGACTGCGTGACACGCGGCGGTGAACTTCTGTCTGTAGACGTTCAGGAAGTGTACGACTCTCTAATGGCAGAACTTTCGTCACATCAGGAAGAGGTGACAAGATGGTGGATAGGCGGGAGAATTGAAGTATGGAGCTGGGTGGACGGTTAGCAGTCACTTTCATCTTCCACCCAGGAATTGTTTGATAGCTTGATGGCTGCTGGGATACACCATTTGCAGAAATATATTAAACACCCAGTGACTCCTACATTAATTTTGATTCTTTTAATTATTTTAATTATCATTTTAGTTTTTATTTTATTATTATTTTTATTATCATTATCATTTTAATTATTTTAATTCATTCCTTAAGTGTAAATTAGCCTCTGAACTGATTTCTTCTATGAGAAAGAAGTCAGTGACATCCATACATATGAATATTTGCTTTGTTGCTGTTTAGCTGTTTAAAAAATAAGTAGTTACCTGAAGAAGAAGCACTTAGTCCCTTTGCTCTTTCTATGTTCTTTGATCTTTTGAATAAAATATGCACAAACTTAAGGTCCACTGGAGATCGTTTCTTTTTTGCCATTGTAATAAACTTGTAACCATATTGAAAGATTTGTTGTAAGGATAGTTTTATGTTATTTTAAAATTTTTTATTAAGATTAGTAGAAGTCTTGTGAAGTTATATTATTTTGTGTTACCAAAAAAAAACTTCCTGAAATGGAGATTTAACACCTAAAATGGAGGTTTAACAAAACGTAATAGAAATTACAGAATGACTTTCAGTTTGTCACAATGAGCCGATAATAAGTGTTCTTACTGTATTTCCATAATTTATTCCTTAAATAATTGTATAATTTTAACAAATGCTATCATTAGGATCATTAATATTATCATTATCGTGCTTTTTAAATTTTATTTTAATATTTTATTGTCTTTTTATGGTTATAAAATGTAATTTATTTTCTAAATATGTTAATTTATATTGTAGCTTATTTGGTTTTATGCTGAATATAGACATCCATTGTTTTAGGCGGTAGAGAAGCGATATACACTAACTGGGGAGCCGGTCGACCGCAGGATTGGGACAAGGAGTGCGTCCTGATAGATTACAACAGCATTCCCACCAGATGGCGATGGGTCGAGGAGTCCTGCGAAGCTCAACACGCTTTTCTCTGCGAAACATTGGACTCGGACTTTCTAGTTCCGTCTTCCACTCCGGCTCGAGTTCAACTTCCTTCTAGTTCCACGATCCGAGCGGGATTATCAGTCTCTTCGTCTAATTTAGGCCTCAATTCAACTACGATTTCTCCTAGTGCCGAAGAGCAGGTCTCTAGAACTCAGAGTCATTCCAGTTTGGTTACAGCGACTGAATCATCTACCCCGAGAAGTGTTAATTCAGTGACTGTGAGCCATAATGATAAAACTACCACATCGGCTCGATCTTCGGATTTCCTTTTTAATGTGTCAGCTAGTGCTGGTAATGGTGGTGTGACAAGTTCTGTGACAGGCAATGGTGGTGTGACAAGTTCTGTGACAGGCAATGGTGGTGTGACAAGTTCTGTGTCAGGAAATCAGGGTGTGAGAAGTTCTATGTCAGGCAATGGTGATGTGACAAGTCATGGTTCAGACAATGGTGGTGTAATCAGCTCAACGTCATCTCTATCTAATGGTGGTCGGAGTTCCAGTGAAGCGTCCACTAAGTTTTCATCCATTTATCAAGGCTCTGGCGCAAGCGATTCTGTAACTGGTTCGAGCTTTTCTGGTGATTTATCAGACCCCAGTGCAACAGCTCAGGTTAAGTTTAGCACTAGCACTAGGTCGATGGTGACAGGGAATGAATTCAATAGAACTGATGCAGAACCTGCTGCAGGAGAGTCATCTAACGATCCTGGTAAAGATCTGTTCTTGTTTTTATAACATTATCATCATCTTCCCTCGAGTCCCAGTTTAATTAAGGTCGGGATACGAATAGACTGTCTCAAATCCTCTCGGTCCAACATCATATCATCAATCAGCCAATCCCAAATTTTGAGATTTTTCCATTCGTTTAAATTATTGTAACAATTTCTGGAGCCTAGGCGCTCACCAATCGAATGCCCTTTCTGACGTTGGTGTGAATCTTAGTGCTTTAGTCGCCTTCTACTACACATGCAGGCACCGGTCGGTCAATTTTTCAAACAATCCGGTCACAACACGGGGAACTACACAACACGGACCCTTGTTTTAATAACAATTATGGAATTTTCTGCCTCATTACTTTCATTTGTTCCTCTATTTACAGTCTCATTATCAATTATTTTTCACTTCTGACTTCAGTTCTGTAGTGTGCTGGTGATGGTTTCTTTGAGCTGAAAGCAACTGTCAAGTATTTTTTAATAGAATGCTTTACCTTACCTTAAAGGGAATTCTTATTTCTGTATTCTCATTCAAAATTCTTTTTCTAAAGTGTATATTTGTTTTATAAAATACGAAAAAAACGTAATACCGATGTTAACGTCAGTTTCATCTCACAAAAGCAATATCAGCGACGGGCGAGCCTGGGTTTTGAACCCCGCACATCCATGGTCGGATATCTTAACTGACGTCGCCACTGGCTCCAGCCAGTGCCATTTTATGACTTACAGCTGCTCTCTCTCATCCACGTATTCGATCGAGACCTCCTTGGTGTCACGGTCTATTGAGAAATGGACATCTTATTAATTGATTGATTAGTTTATTGATTGATTATGTGCTTATAAAATGCTCCTAAATGCTTGTGTTCGCTCAGTTGATCCGGGTGTTATCATATCCTTAGCGTTCGTGTCGGTCACGATGGCAGTCACGTTCATCAGAACCATCGTGGCGTGTGCTGCAGGGAAATCTGACAGGTGACAACTTCTTTACATCTTATCTTAAATTCATGTTATGTTGTTCATGTTATCATCATCATCTTCCTTTAAATTCCAGTGTAACCAGGATCGCGATACGAATAGACTTTCTTTTATCCATTCGTTCATGTTATGTTAGTTTAAAATATATTTTTAAATCTTCAATTGTATCTTTGAGGTAATAATAATAATAATAATAATAATAATAATAATAATAATAATAATAATAATAATAATGGCAAACTCCTACCTGAATACGACTTCAGTCACAGCCGGTGGTGCTGCTGTTCATGCCGCCTCTAGGAAGTTGGATAAATACCGTGATCTGTCCTTAGGATATGAAGTTGTTCCGGTGGCTATTGAAACCATGGGCCCGATGAAGCCCGAAGGAGTTGACTTTATTAATGGCATAGGCAGACTTATTGCAGAGCAAACCGGCGATAAGCGAGAGACATCTTTTCTTTGGCAAATGCTTTCCATGACTTTGCAAAGATTTAATGCAGTCTGCTTCAACAATTCTTTTAAGCCGATTGATGACCTCGAGTAGCCGGGCGGCGATTCAGCACGTATTGCTCGAATCGTTTTTATCAAACCCCAGGTTCTTTACACCGGGGTAAAAAAAATAAAAAAAATATATAAAAAAATAATAATAATAATAATAATGATCAACTATGTTGATATCTATCACTTTTAATACCACATGTTATATCCGTTAGGCAATTTCATGCATTTTCCCTGTAGCTAGTCCAGTGAATGTCCGAGATTTTACTCTCAGATCAGCGCGGCTGGGATTCGAACCCAAGAGAGTTCGATTCACCTCAGGGTGTCATTTTAAACTTCATGACGTTATCTATACCCTCAACCATTGCGCTATTGAGACATTCAACAGGTAACCAACTAGATGACGTTAGTCGCTGTTTTGGTAGCCTCTATTTCAGATAAAATGCATGGAACAGCTGGTAGGCCCACTGATTGAATAGGCAAATTGTTAATTATGTGCTGGTTATGATTTTGACTGAAATATTTATTCTGATATGAATTCATGCTGTATATTATTTTGAACTTCATATAACGTGTATGTAATATTGTAGTGGTGTGTGATTCTGGAATAAACATAAACTCTCTCTCTAAATCTGCTGATTTACCAATCTCTTATGCCAAAGTTAACATCAAAGCAAACGGCTCACTATATTGTAGAATAAAGGGCTGAATCGATGGCTTGTTGGCAAGTTGTTTAACATCGGATCAGTAGGTCCAGGGTTCAAATCCACATTTCTCTCCGTTAGCGACATGCTAATAAGCAGGAAACTAACTTTAAACTTGGCTTTAGCCTTAGCTGTAATGGAACGTTCTGTAGCCAATAAAAATTAAAATGACTATTTCTAAGATGATGTGAATTACCATGAATTACTACCACGAATTGGATACCCGGAAAAAATTTCCGTCATAATATTTCATAGTGTTATGAGTTACTATATTCAAGCATATGCTATGTCTGCAATATTCCATTACCGAACAAGTTTTTCAAATAATTAAATTTTGATATTATTCACGTTGCCAATAATAATTCTTCTAATTAAGATACATCCTATTGTAATTAATCTTCCAATAAATTATTTTATTTTACAGTGTGTATTATTGTGTGTAACAGCGCAGACTTCTTTTAGCTGGAACTGAAGATTGAGCCTGATAATATTACTTCAACCGTTGTGCTTTGAAATAATTGAATTCTGAAGTCTATGATGTGTACATACAAAACGTTCTGTTGTGAGGTTTATTTCCTGCTTCATTGCCTGACATCCTTATCGTAATTTGTGTTTTATGTAAATTATTGATCAAGTCAGACATGTTGGGGTCAAAACACTGCGAGTAGATCTATTAAATTCTACTTCAGTTTTGTTAGGGTTAACTAATGTAGTTGCTGAGGAAGGCAACAGAAATCAGTACAAACTTTAGGCTAGATGTGGTCATGGCGCTATCATTGTTTGTGTTGACTGTTTTTTGATAGATGGAGCATTGCATGGAAATATTAAGTGGTCATTTTGAGTAGGAATGTGTTCATTGAACATGTTGTCTTGCAGAAGACTGAAGAGGTTGTTTACGTTGTTATTATTCCGCTGCCAAAAGTAAAATCTGCAATATTGATCATTCTGATGTTTATATAATATCTGCTTATAATTAAAGAATAATGTAACTTTTCTATTCAGTCTTTCTTTTGTCTGTTAACTTGAAATCTGTTATGCATTTAATGATTTGCACGCTGCTTTCTTTATACTTTTTCTAGTAAGCATTTGTTACTTTTTATCGCACAGTTTTTCTTCCATACTATTTTGCATAGTTGTATTTAATTTGCCTACAACTGATTAAATTTTGGCTTGACATTTATATGAAAAGTTATTTCCTATACATGTATATAAACGTTTTTTAAATTTGTAGACGACTTAAAATTGCCTACGTTGATTATCAAGGCCAATAGTTGATAAAAAAAGTTGATTTAAACTAATTATGTTTTGATGTTGTGGTTTTTGTATATCTCAAATTATGTGGACTGAATGATATATGCTCTGTTTTGTTAAAATATACTTTTTACTTTTAATCTTATACCGGTACTGCTAATTAATCCCAGATCAATTGTGATATTTGAATATTACCTGATATCTGTGTACTTGAAGGAATTTCTTTGTTAAAATTTTCATTGCATGCTTAAAACGGTGAATTATCATTTCTTTGAAATATGACGTCCTTAACATCAAACTTTGTAGTTTTTGGTTTCCATATTATAACATCATTATTGGTGCTAGTTAATAATAACTATTGAAATGCGTTTGTATAACCTTACGGAAAAGATTATTATTTTCGTCAAAATCTTAAACATTTCATTGTGGCCTGTTTTATAAGAAATTCTTCCTATGAAATCGGACTTGGTGTACTGTACTCAATGAAATATACTTCATGTACTGTACTCAATGAAATATACTTAATGTACCTAAAAATGAATTTTACGCATTCTTTAAATAAGTCACATATGCTGACCTACTGACGAAAGCCTAAATTGAAATGGTGTCGTATTTAATTAAGCTGTTTCGATATAATTGTACAAATACGATAAATTACCAAAGCATTGATGCCAACCATTTGTAGCATTATGCGAGAACTGCTTGATATGAAATCACTACTGTGCAAAATAATTTCGAAGATCCGGCCGTGCTACAGCTATAGAAATCGTCCTTGCTGGAAAACATTTTCATTTAGAGTACGCTATTAAATGAACATTGTATTCAAGTATATTATCTATATCGCTCCTAATATTATTTTCGAATGAGGGTATAGAACTTAGAATCTCTTCGTTTAGCTGTATTAACTGCCGTTTTTTTGTTACTTCGTTTGATGGCATTATCTGTCGTGTATTAGTGCTGTTCTTGCCAGATATGGTGATTTATGATCGTCGATATTTAATTGCAAGCTATTATAGATAAAAAAGGAACTGCAATCAGACACTTACTTAATACTGTAGGCACACAAGTTTCGTGAAATTATCATCCACAGTGATATCATGTGCCTTTGATATGAGTTATTTAAACTTTAGACAAGTTGGCATAAATTACTCATCTAACGATCTTATGTGTATTTGAGTTTTTTCTCTCTGAGCATTATCTCCTGATTACTGTCGCTATACTTCACTGCTTGTCTTCACTTCTCTTCACTTCTCTTCACTTCTCTTCACTTCTTCTCTTCACTGCTTCTCTTCACTGATTCTCTTCTCTTCACTATTTATCTTCTCTGATTCTCTACAAACTTCACTTCACTGCTTCTCTTCACTGATTCTCTTCACTTCTCTTCACTGCTTCTCTTCACTTCTCTTCACTTCTTCTCTTCACTGCTTCTCTTCACTGTTCTTCACTGCTTCTCTTCACTTCTCTTCACTACTTCTCTTCATTTCTCTTCACTTCTATTTACTGATTCTCTTCAACCCGAATTCTCTTCACTGTTTTTCTTCACTGCCTATTATGCTAGAGTTTATATCGTTAATTTCCGATACAACGAGCTATTGGCCATAGGTTTGCTTATTCGTATTACCATGTGCTATGAAAAATGGCTAATATTTTATTTTGACTTCCTTTTTTCTCTGTGGTAGCCACGTTGATTATTTGCTTTTCCTATTTGCCACGCGCATTTGCTTGATATACGGTAGGCCTACTATTCTGATCTCAGTCGAAAAGTAAAGTAAACAGGCATTATAGTGAAATTACCCTCTTTGTTGATATCTATCACTTTTAATGCCACATGTTTAAATCGTCAGGCAATTTAGACCATTTTCCGTTAACCAGTCCAGTGAATGTCCGAGATTTAACTCTCATATCAGCGCGGCTGGGATTCGAACCCACGAGGGTTCCATTCACCTCAGGATCTGCCATTTAAAAGTTTCTGACGTTAACCCTACGATATTAAGACATTCTAAGTCTCTGACTGTATTCATGTTATACTTCATATGCCTTACTTCTTAAAATAATCTCCTGACATTTAATTGAAAGAGTAAGGTTATGCAGTGACTGATTGATTGTCGTACGAAACTACATGATAGTGTTCAATTAAGTATATCTGCTGTTCTGTCTGTCTTGTTTCTTGTTTTCTCGCTCAGCTTCATGATACTTGCTCTTGTTGCATGTTCATTAATAAATAAGAAGTTGTTTAGTAATTCTAGATTTGTAGTGTTTATTGGATTATAACTGTCATAGATTTATTAACAGTAATCCATATAGGTCTAATATTTTATTTGATAGTTTCTTTCGTCTTTACATTATAAATATTAAAAAAGTTAGCTCATTTTAGGTAATATTATAACGCAAGCGCTAATAATAAGAGAGAATTAGGGCTATATTTAAAGTATTATAAATTGAATAATATAAATTTAAATAATTAAAATATAAATTAAAAGTAATTATAATTTTATTTAATCTTAATATAAATATTTCTATAATAGAATTGCACTACTAATAACTAATAAATATTCATCAAATACATGTATTTAATATTGAATTGCTTAACTAAAAATTTAATTACTATTTATTCATTTGATTAAGCAATTGAATAAATAATAAATAGCATAAATAATAATATGAATAATTAAATGCAAAATTGATTTAAGTTTATAGTTCGTGTAATATCAGAAGCTATTAGCTTACATTACGAGTTGGTATGTCAGAGCTTTCGATCTATTAACGGTAATTGTATATCAATAGTAATGTAATAGGTGATTTAAATATTCACTCGTAGGTGGACATGAAGAAGAAAATGGAAGTTAGAGAAGAGTAGAGGCGTTATATACCATGGACCTGCGAGTAAGCAGTGCACTAAGAGAGAGAGAGACTGAGAGACAGAGATGAGTGAAGGTGTTATATACCATGGACCTGCCAGTAGTGTACTAAGAGAGAGAGAGAGAGAGAGAGAGAGAGAGAGATCTATTAACATTTCTATTGATACATCGTCAACTCTGTCAGAAGGTTACGATAACTCGCAGCTACAAACGACCCACATTTCATGTTAATCTCAGCAGTTAGATAATAGTATAACCAGCTCGTGTGCCCAATCTGTCGAGACCTATAGGCCTATAGATAGACACAGGCAGGTGCATCTGAACCAGGGCTCTCATCTTTAGTTTAGTCTATTTGAAATTTATTATCATTCTCTCTCTCTCTCCCTTAGTGCACTTGCACTGCCAATTGGCAGGTCCTTGGCATGTAACTCCTCCAGAAATTTCTGTCCTCTGCCTTAAGTTTCTGTTCATATCAAAATATTATATCAAATCATCAAATATTCCAAGTTTCGGTTTCTATCAATACAATACTAATAATAAAACGCATTATACTTAACTGATCAACTGTGTTGATATCTATCACTTTTAATTCCACATGTTTAAACCGTTAGGAAATGTAGTCCATTTTTCCTATAACTAGTCCAGTGAATGTCCGAAATCTTACTCTCAGATCTGCGCGGCTGGGATTCGAACGCACGAGATTTCAATTCACCTCATGAACTGTCATTTAAAATGTCATGACGTTACCTGACGCCTCTAACCACTGCGCTATTGAGACATTTCGACCTCAGTATTTGCTAAGTGTCCACTCTTTGCGCCGAGATAGGGGAGGGGTGAGAGTAAGTCCCCTCTCAGTTCAAATTTTCATGTTACTATCCATAATTTTATGCAATTTTACAAATTATAAAATTCATCCCTCCCTTCATGTGTTTAAGCCTCAGGCCGCCTTGATATTTAGCGCCACTATATAAGCTCAACCAATTATAACTTGTTCAGTCAGTCTTTAGGCGCTTTTAGTCGCTTGTAGCTGATAGGTTTCCTGATCGTGTTATAGCTGACCAATCAAGGCTTGTCAGATCTGCAGTTACTTCGATTCAGACAGAAATTTATAAGTTATACCGGTTCTGTAAATATTTCGGTTTAGAAGTTAGCTCTGGTCGACAGAGAGTTCAGTTCAGAATTTAACTTAAAAAATATGTTGGCGCTATTAAAGTTCATTCTTCTCGTCGTTTTCATCGTCGGATATTTGGAAGATGTAGCTTCAGATGATCTGCCTATGATGAATCTAGAAGATCTGGGAAAACCTTTGACGAATGTGGAGATTCAAGACGCAGGAGATCTGAACGAGGAACCATTCTTTTCCGACAGCGACGTAAAACTGATTCGTCACGCTCTACGTCTTGCTAATCCTAAAGAATCGATACTAGAGACTTTGATTCAAAATAGATATGATCTACCGAAGATTAATAAACTTATTAACAATCTGCTGACATTGAAACCTCATCTTAAACAAGCTCTGGCTGACAGTCTCAAGTCTAACGAGCAGACAAATAAACCACCACAATCAGCTCTCTACCAACAGTGCTATGAGAACCAGAAGACTTCTCAAACGACGGATGATATTGAACCAAACGACGAGGACTGTATGAGGGACTATGCGATGTACGTTGCACCTCTCACCAATCGCCTGTACAATGCCATCGTTCAACCTAATCTCTGCAAAGCACAAAATATAACCGAAGCAGCCCTATGTGACTACTACTTCCCTCCTGAACCGGAGCCATGCATGCCGGAGTGGGGGCGATATTTCATCGATGCGCATGGAAAACTACCCGAGGGAATCGGAGAACTCAAGATTCATTTCGTGGGAGGGCACGATATGTGTCTGGATCAGAAGGTTATGTACAATGACTCCACTGGAGAGACGCACCTGTTTGGGGGACTCTACTGCAGACTTAGTCTTACTTCGAACCGCTTCCTGCAGGAAAACTCTACCAGAGATGGACTGGGTCTTCTGTACGGTGTGTGTGCTCCGAACACGTGCAGTAAGGAAATGGTGTTCGATTATATCTACAATCACGATAAGTTCTTACGATACATGCTCGACGAAGCGCTGAATATGAACATAACTAAGGTACTCTGACAGTATCGTTCATTATTTTAATTTATTTATTTCTATTCTGTATATTCTGTATATTTATTATATTCTGCATATTTGCGCCTAGGCTCCAGCAAATTGATACGAAAATTTAAATGAATGAAAAAGTCTCAAATAGGGGATTGACTGATGGATGTTATGATGTAGGATAGAGAGGATTTGAGACAGTCTATTCGTATCCTGACCCTATTGGACTGGGATTCAAGGGAAGATGATGATGGTGATGATGATGATTTATATTCTGTATATCATAATCATTGCGCATCAAATCATCATCATCTCCCCCCTTGAATCCCAATTAAAGTATGATCGGTCGGGATTAGAATATTTTGAATCGATTTCTGGAGCTTAGGCGCTCACCCGTCGAATGCCCTTTCTGACATTGGTTGGATCATAATGCCTGGTCGTCTTTTACTACACGTGCAGTCCACGGTTGGTCTATTCTTCAGCAACGTGAACACAACACGGGTTACTCGAATATAAGACGGGTTAAATGTATGCTATTTTATATTTTATATTATATATACATCTACATGTAAATATAATTTGTTATATAATACTAGTTTATATTAATATATATATATATATATATATATATATATATATATATATGATTCTGTTCTTAATGTGGTTTAATTAGTATTTTACTGTGGCTATCTCAGGGATCTTAAGCACTTTGTTTATCATAACTTTTTTATATTTTTATTTTCTCCCGCTTCTCGCATAGTAAGTAGTCCTATGTTACCTTTGTAGTCGATGGTTTGAAATTACAAAATTTTCAACAAAAAAATTAAAAATTGTCAATAGCAAAAATAATAATATTTATCTTTGTTGTTCGATCAGAAAGTGTTAGTTCAAAACACTTTTAGTTAAGTTAAAATTTAAATATTGAATTTTAACTTCATTTCTACAGTCCTTTAAAATAATAAGCTGGACTAATTTCGGTCATAACGTTGTGCTACATTTATCTTTATTAGCGTTAAATAATAAAAATAATTCGCTGTGGACCACCTCCCCTCACTCGCAGCGTTGAGCAGGCTTGCTCCAGGGACAACGCCTACACCAGCGATGGGCTCTTCGTTCATCATCACGAAAACTTTTAATTATCATTGATTGATTGATTTATTATTGTTTTAGTAGTAATCATAATAATACATGTTTTATAGTAATAATAATAATAATAATAACAGTTATAATAATAGTAATAGTATTAAAAATTATATTTTTTTTCAAAAACAAAAAATAATAGTAATAATAATAAAATAATAATAATACTAATAACAACAATAATAAAAATAAAATAATAATAAAAAATTATAATAATAACAATAATAATAAGTTAAATAATTGTTTAAATCAATTACGATTCAGGTGTATTGCGGTCAAGAACTGGACACCTCCACAGACACAGCATTCCAGGTGGCGGTGGGGGTAATACTAACCCTCGTCATCCTCAACATCATAGGCACCGTGTATGACGGCTTCTTTAGAATCAGGGTCATACGCAATAAGGTGGGCCGTAAACTGTCGGACAGCATAGATTCAACCTCGTCGCTTTTCGATACCAGAATAAAATTAAAACATCGCCTAGATCTCGTTCTGGTCTCATTCTCTTTCTACAGCAACATTTCAAAAATATTCGGCTCAAAAACGCGTCCAGGAGATCTTCGCGTGCTGCACGGCATCAGATACCTCTCCTTCGTCTGGATCGTTATGGGTAACTCTTATCTCTTCGGTCCGGTCTACGCGGAGAGTTTTCTCATGGCTAATCTGAGATCGTTCGTCTCGAAATACCCGAGAAATTTCTTGTTCCAGTTCATCATCAACTACCCGTTCAACATCGACTCGTTTCTGGTCGTCAGCGGGGTGCTGGTCACCTGGTGGTGGCTGAAGAATTTCGAGGCGATGGAAACCCGCTTGACCCTTCGTCTAGCCCTCAGACTCTCGCTAAGGCACGTCGTCAGAAGATACTGGAGGCTCGCACCGGCCCTCATGTTCACCCTCATGTTCTACACCTGTCTCTATAGGTACTTCGTCGACGGACCCCTCTACCCCTCAGATATAGCCGACGCTGATAACTGCAGGGTGAATTGGTGGGTGGATTTGCTGATGATTCACAATCTCGTGCGAAAATCGAACATCTGTTTGTCATGGATGTTCTACGTGCCCATGGTTTTTCAAATGCACGTGGCAGCTCTGGTCGTGCTGATACCTCTCGTTATTTGGCCAATTGTTGGCTACGTCATCCTGGGGCTGCTGTTTATAGGAAACATTATCGTCACTTCGGTTATATTTGAGGATTTGAGGTAAGCCGTTTGTTTTAATAATAATAATAATAATAATAATAATAATAATAATAATAATAATAATAATAATAATAAAAAAATAATAATAATAATAATAATAATAATAATAAAATAATAATAATAATAATAATAATAATAACCTCCGACAATTTCTAAAGCGGTGTCATGGCCGGTGTCCGGTCTTCGAGACCGCTTTAAAGGTTCCTGGCAGGTTATTATTAATCCCTTCCATGGTAAATCATATCTTTGCTATTGTTTTATCTGAAGCACCTTCCCACAGGCAGCATAAGTTTAAGTAGTTAAAGGATGAATGGATTTGCAGTGATATGCTTCGATGACGTCAGAGATATAATCCTTGAATTAGGAAAATAGCCTAATTTTTTAAGCATGATTCATGACTTTATGATTGCTCTCTAGTAGAATATTTCACTGCAAATTTATTTCCTTACTGCGGACCTTATCCTTGTTTACGATTTCAAATTCTTGACGTAAATGCACCAGGACTAATTATGCGGCTAATAATATGTAGTTAATATACATGTATATTTATATAGAGCAGCTCTTGTTATATTCAATTTGAATGATAAGCGACATTATCTCACTGCAATGCAATTGGATGCATTTATAATAATTGTTAATATAAAATACAATAAATTAAATAAATATGTAGCTTGCTACATATATGTAGCTTAAATACAATAAATATGTAGCTTGTTGTATTCAATTTGAATGATATACAGCATTATCTCATTGCAATGCAATTGGATGCTTTTATAATAATTTTTAATATAAACTACAATAAATTAAAGAACGGTTAAAAGGATTAACATTTAAAAAATGTTTAAACATACATTTTTTTCGTGTGGGTAAATGGCTTACCAGTAACTCACTACTCACTACTGTTACCTTAATCTTTGTAGCGGTAGGCCGGTAGCTCGAGTGTGTCGAGTCGTCTTGAAGAGAAGCCTTGTGCTTCGGAACCTTGACGCTAAACACTACAACCTACCTACCTACCTACGGTTAACAAGGCATCAATGTTTATATGAATACGTACAGATCAGAAGGAGACATTGGACGACTCTTCAGTGATTGGCTGATGGCTCCCTGGATGAGATGCGGTCCTTACATCATAGGAATGGCTTACGGGATCATCCTGCACAAAACTCGCTGCCGAATATCAATCAACCCCGTCTTCAACATCCTCGGATGGATCGCAGCCATCGGATCGATGGCAGCCATAATATTCTCAACCTACGACGAATTCAAGGAGGGGGGGTCCTACTGGTCCCCTGCCGCTCACACTGCCTACGACGTTCTCTCCCACCCCATCTGGGGCCTTTCCATCGGATGGATAATCCTCTCCTGCTCCACAAAACACGGCGGAGTTGTCACTAAGTTTCTGGAATGGAATACGTTTAGAGCTCTGGGAAGGCTGGTCTATACGTCCCTGCTAACCAGTTCTCTCATGATCTTTCGCTACGTTTACTCGAATAGAGTTCTGCTCTATATCGATCCGCTGCATCACACCTACGTCATCTTCGGTCATCTCATTTATCTCGTGGCCATGGGACTGATCTTTGCCCTGCTGTGGCACTACACGGTTTCGATGGGGCTGGAAAACGTGGTGACGTGTTCGTCCATGAAGGATTGGCTAACGAGTGGACGCTATCCGCCAGAGATGGATCGATTCTTGAACAGAGTGGACGACAAAAAGATGGACTGAGATAAAAGAAGTGAGTTGTTGGCATTTTGTTCGAGTTAGTAGTTAGCTACGGGTTAACTATGAATAGGTCATCGTCATCGTCGTCGTCGTCATCATCGGCGTCATCGTCGTCATCATCATCATTATCATCATCATTATCATCATCATCATCTTCACTTGAATCCCAGTCTAGCTAGAGTTGGGATTAGAAAATGTTGTAGTAATATCTGGAGCCTAGGCGCTCAGCAACCGAATACCCATTCTGAGGTTGGTTTGGATATTAATGCTTTGTCGCCTTTTACATCTTCCTTTGACTGTCAACTGGTAGCGCTATTAATTGACCTACATGTAGTTTTATGGCGTTTATTATGTGAACTTTTTGTAATAGATATAATTGACATTTCAACATTTAACTAATACTAATGAAATCACGTTATATTCTGGCATCATTACTTCTGGTAGATACATTGTATATAATGATTAACATAATATTTTGCAATACAAATAATACAAAGCTTTTTTAAAGCTTTTTTTCAAAGCGTTGTCCACAATTGACTTGGGATGCGGTAATTAAGAAGGACATGAAAAATAGGGGATTGACAGATGATATGGCGTGGGACAGGGAGGACTGGAGAAAGTCTATTCGTATCCCGACCCTGTCTAAACTGGGATTTAAGGGAAGATGATGATGATGAATACAAAGCTTTTTAAAAAATTATCTGCTTGCAACGTTTTTTGTAACCATACTCAATAAATGAAACATTTTTACTTTTATGATGTCTTCAGCTGTTGAGACAGACTTTCGCTGGAACAAATATATCGCTTGCTTTAATTCGTTATATCTAAATTCTCGACATCAAGGCTTGCCACTATGTATTAATACTAGATTACAATTGATTGCAATGTCCCATATATTGGTGTCCAATTTGATATCAGTTACCAACTAGGTATATCTCTCCCGTTGAACAAAGTTTATATACACGCTGATATTCACTGTTTGTAACACTCGATAATATAATAAATAACCTCGTTTATCTTGTAGATTAATAGTGCATTAGCTCTCGTGATCCCTCTTCAGCTATTCTATCTATTTTTTCTTATTCATATTCTCATTCCTTCACTCGCTTTGTACTGATTAAAGTTCACATTAAAGTGGCCGATATTTAGCGACCGTTGCTGTTTAGTTCAGATATCGGTTTGATTTTTCTACAATTCTATATATATATATATATATATATATATATATATATATATATCCCCTTTTCATCCTTTTAGTTTGCCTAGTATTCGCTGATGTGAACATAATTATAATATGGTGTGTGGAACTATAAAAGCAACTTGTCCGTTAACTTAAAAATATTTTACTGGCTAGAAACAATGCTTTCAAAAGAGTTGAGAGCTGATTACAAGAGATCTATATAAAACCTTGATCTCCTTTCACAATAGTATCAAGAATGCATAATGTCTCAATAGCGCAGAGGTAGAATGTCTAAATAGCGTAGGAGTAACGTCATGAAATTTTAAATGACAAATCCTGAGGTGATTTGAATCCTCGTGGGTTCGAATCCCGGCTGCGCCGATCTGAGAGTAAAATCTCGGACATTAACTGGACTGGTTATACGGAAAATGGTCTAAATTGCCTAACGGATTAAACATGTGGTTTTAAAAGTGATAGATATCAACATAGTTGATTATTCACTATAATGCGTGTTTACTTTTTACTTTTAACGTCATGAAGTTTTAAATGACAGATCCTGAAGTTAGTCGAACCCTCGTTGGTTCTAATCCCAGCCGCGCTGATCTCAGAGTAAAACCTTGGACATTCACTGGACTGGTTATACGGAAAATGGAATAAATTGCCTAACGGTTTACACATGAGGTATCAAAAAGTGATAGATATCAACACAGTTGATCATTTCACTATAAATGCGTGTTTACTTATATTTATTGATTTATTATTTTCTCTCTCTCTCTCTCTTTCAACGTACTCTCTCAGCTACTGTCACACTTTGTTTCTTCAGTGATCGCTGATTGGAGATAAGTGGTTTTATCAGGCAATTAGTCAGCTTTGTTGACGCCGTTATCTGCCTGCAATGAACAATTATCTGATTACAGTGAGACCATTCTTCTGGCACCTCGACCAAATACTGGAACGACTGAATTTGATGTCAATTAATTACATATCTCTTTTACTATGCCATGACTTTATTTAATCTGAAAGTATCAGATTCACTGCAACCGACTGAATCAAATTCATGGTTTCTAATTATTCATTGTCTCGAATTTTAAAAATTCATTGCTTTGAATTATTCTTACACGGATTTTATAATATTGAGTTTAGTCTGCTTATATTACATATTATTATATTCATATTATTATCTGATATATTATTATCTGATATATTATTATATGATATATTATTATCTGATTTATTATTATCTGATATATTATTATCTGATATATTATTATCTGATTTATTATTATCTGATATATTATTATCTGATATATTGTTATCTGATTATATTACAGATTATAAGCATCTTCTCTCATGAGTTAGCAACGCGTTCAAAATTCTCTAGCACGTGTTGTCTGTCAGTCCTCAAGGCTTCAGGCCACTTCTAGTTCCTTGCTTAATAGTCTTCATTGGCTTCTTGTGGTTCAAATCAAACAATTAAGTATAAAATCGCTCTGTTAACTTTCAAAACACTTCTCTTTAATAAATCTTCATATTTTTCTGATCTCCGAATCCAATTCCTTCTCGTAAGCTTCGTTCTTCCAAAGTCCAAACATTCTTACTTCGTTAGGTAGACGTTCATTTTCTTTGTCAGCTCATACTGTTTGAAACTCTCTGCCTACTGATCTTCGCTCATGTTCTACTACTTCCACTTTCCGTTGTAAATTGAAAACACATCTCCTCCCACCATAGACTTTTTTCATCCTGTCTGACTATTTTTTTATCACCGGACTGGCACCGTTTAGGATCTTTTTCTTTCTCTTCAGCACATGTTCTTTCAGATCGTTTGGGTGAATCGATTTGAGTGACATAGGATAGGGACATCATCACATGTCACATGTCCCTGACATTATCCTTGTATGAGGAAACGGACGTTAAACCTTTATTATTATTATTATTGTTATTATCCCACTATGACTAATTAAATTCCATTGTATAAGATTCATTTTCGTGTATCTATGAAAATTCCTCATCATCAAAATCCTCAACATTAAAATCATCGGTGTGCTTAAACAGCTAGGACCTGGGCTTGAATAAATTAATTTTAGTACAGATCTGTTGTCATTTCTAAGTAGAGTGCAAAATCGGCTCCGGTCACACTGTTATATAGTTGTTGATAAGAGTAAAAACCCTAAGGATGCTTAACTTTAAAGATAATTAACTTATACTGGCTACAAATTGTTTTATTACAAACACATTAAACAGTATAGAAATTGTGATCACGTCAAACAATGCACAAGTATTACTACGCCAACATCTACACAGTATAGACACACACAACACATAATATCATACACCTAGGCAGTAAAAACGTGAGATCGCCTTTCCCTGGAATTTATTTCAACACTGTAAGTGATGCTCACAAAATATCAATGAAAATTTAATAACTCCAAAAGAAGCTGTGGAATATTGTGTATCTTGGTTATATCGTATTCAATCTTGTCAGATATGTGCCACATACATTCTCCAGTATAAAATTTTAAACATCACAAAATCTGTTCCAAAACGCCTACAAGATTTATAAAATAAGTCGCATAAAACGATCAATAGTCATCAGAGATATACAACATTATCTATAAGAAATAGAATATGTCATACCTGAAAAAGTAGAATACAAATTTCAGGTCTAATATACACAACGACAGCATGCAAAGAGCTTTTGGTAGGAATTCAAATTTATAATTATACTGGACTACTTTACTTCAGCTTTGTTTGACACAGTACTAAGAAACCGTTAAAAATAAACTCGTAGACCCTAAAGCAGAGGAATATAATAAAAGTGAGTAGAAAAACATGCAGGTTGTTCAGTAGAATTCAGAATATTCTCAGATTGTATGTAAATCAATATTCGTTAACCTTCAAAGAATTTCTGCTCAAATAAAGCGAACAAGTAGATCAGCCATCGATATTCCAAACAATGCAATTTTATTTAAATTCCTTGAGATTTATAATTTTGTTGAACAGATCGCAATAAATAGCTTCAGAATTAATGATAGCGCCGTAGCTCATTATTTAGAAAGACTATCTGTATATAAATTCAGTAACGAGCACTTGACGTAGCTAGCTTTAGAAAAGTCATCATATAAATAAACACGCATTATAGTGAATAATCAACTGTGTTGATATCTATCATTTTAATATCACGTTTTAACCATTAGGCAATTTAGACCATTTTCCGTATAACCAGTCCAGTGAATGTCCGAGATTTTACTCTCAGATCAGCGCGGCTGGGATCTGAACCCACGAGGGTTCAATTCACCTCAGGATCTGTCATTTACAATTTCTTGAAGTTACTCTACGCTATTAAGACATTCTTATTATACTACTCTAGACAGACTACCTATACATCTTCACACGAGACAGCCACTTGCACTCTCAGCATAAACTACACATAAAAGTAACAACTAGCGTTTGCGAAAAAAATATTACTGGCTATTTGTTATTGTGATATATATAGAATAGCGCTCGAGATAGTACGTCTATACTAAAATTTTGGCTTAGCAGCCAGTGGCTTGTTGTAAAGTATTCGACAGCAACTCAGTAGGTGCAGCGTTCAAATCCAGTGCTCTCCACATCACTGACGTTAAACTTGGCTTTAGCTTTAAAGTGGTGCATAACGATAAAGAACAAGTTAATGACAAAAACAAGTTTCTGTACAACTAAACGCTGTAGTTTTCATATTAAAATTTCTAAATATAGATATATACAGTACATAGACCTAAATAATGCCTGTTATAAAAAGCCACGTTAACTCAACGTAATTCAATGTAGGGCACTTGCCAAGTTCTAACTTCTGAAAAATACTTTTTCTCCATTGCCTAATGTTTCAATCAGAAAAAATTGTCAATACACCCCCTAGAAAATTAGCCGAATTAATTTTAACACATAAATTTCACCACCTAATTTAAATATATGCTACATAAAAGCATAAAGAATTCCATCCTATCATCTGTATAATCATTACGCACTCAAGACTACCATATAAGGATTTTAAAGACATTTGACAAATGCTAATTTTGCAAAATTTGAATTGGCAATTTACAATTTCAATAAAGGAATAAAATTGTCCATCCAGGCACTACGCCATCAGCACTTAAAATTAAAATGCATTACTATAGTCTTTAAAGTTGAAGGTCCCCAGGAATTATCAAAACGAAAACTGAGCCCAATAAATTTATAACAATTTGCTAACTGACTCTAGCTACCCGTCAGTTGACAAACCATAAAGTTTGATACCCTAATAATAGAAAATGTCTATTATATAAATTAGTCCATATACTTATTTATATAAATATTTAAGCAATATACTTGTTTTCATTCAAAATTTGCAATTTAATGCCCAATTGAGTAAAATCGCTACACTTTAATCAAGTTTAACTGGATGCAATAAGCATTCAGACACACCAGGCACTAGGCACATACACAACGAATTCTTTATCTACACAAAATTACAAACATCTTTAAAGAGTCATCAGTGTAAAACTGGACTAGCAAAATATGATATGCGAGCACAATATGTCCATATCTGTATTGTTAAACAAGAAATACAAAAAAGTTCATAGATTAATTAATATTTTCTACATCACAAAATAGTTAGATTTATATTTGCAACTAATAAAAATACATTAATTATCGTCAATAAATCAAACTATGAAAATTTTTTTTACCAACATTGATTGCTATTTGTGTTGTGGAAACATGAAACAAACCGTAAAATCACATAGATATTTTGGAAACAAGGTACTGTAAATAATTATGTTAGATAACGAATTAAGAAAACTAATATTATTAATGCTTAGGGTACTCAGTGCGATGGTCATCTTGTTTAGGATTTACCTTTAAACACAAGATTATGATTTCAAATCCTTCTATGAGCCATTATTAAGATTTAGTTTATTCGCTGAAGCAATGAAATTTTTTAAATTAGCACTAGGTCTAGTTCTCTATAATCTCAATAAGCAGTATTAAGCAGACATTTATAGTTGAAGCATTGCTCTCATACTATTCTTAACCATCAGTAAATATTTAATTTCTTTAAATATTTTACCCATATAATGCGTTTCGCAGTTCAGATATGTGTTAGAAGGCTATTCCCTATTACATAATTGACCTAACCCTACTAAATTCTGTGTTTGAAAGCTATTTCCCATTGCATAATTGACCTAACCCTATTACATTCTGTGTTAGAAGGCTATTCCCTACTACATAATTGTTGACCTAACCCTATTACATTCCGTGTTAGCAAGCTATACCACATTACATAATTTATATTTCTTAGTGTTATAGATACAAGCATAAAAGCCACAACCTAAACTGAATCAACATAGAAAAGAATCTATCACGATGATAACAAAGCTGATAAAGCGGCGTGTCAGACACACAGAAGGCAATGACTCAGAGTTGTTTTGATGACTCATCGTTATGAATCAGATTAGTACGAGTCACCAGTGGGGTCACAGCTAGCGTTGTAGCTGTAGTCAGCTTTGTTGTGCATAATCAGCACGTCGTCTACAAAGTAGAAACTATCAGAGCGTGTTTCATATGGATTGTCAATCATCTGCTGCACTGTAATCAATCAATCAATCAATCAGTCAATCAATCAATCAATAAATCAGTCAATGTTAATATTTACATCAACATCAAAGAAGAGCTATCACAACAAGACCATACCTCAAATAGATCTAGTTTAATCAATTCTCAAAGTACAAGCGATAGTATAATTTGTACTTGTAGATTGCGAGTAAAACTTTTTTGTAACTTTCATTTCAGTGGAGCAAGAAATATCATGTAAATATAACACTATCTGCAAATAAAAACTTTACCATCAGAATCACGAAATAGCTGCATCTGAAGCTAAAAGTACAATTTTGTCACCAGAGTGATTAAAATTATATTTCTACATAGACCAAATACATACTGATGATAAAGAAGACTAATGCAATAAATATTTCAATTAGTCATTAGGTCAAATAAGATTGATGCCAAGGTTCATCAAAAGGGCCACATTTCAATAATGCCTTTAAGAGCAGAGGCAACACGTTTATGTCTCAAGCAGCAATGTCAGGAGACCCCACTTGTAAGTCTCTTCAATAATATACAACTACGCAGAACCGTCTACTTAATTTTGAAATCTAATACAACTTATTGGGACAGTGAGAGTTAGACTGTTAATTTGTACTTATTGGCAGAGCGAAAGTTAAACTGTTACTTCGTACTTATTGGCAGTTAAACTGTTACTTTGTACGTATTGGCAAGTAAACTTTTACTTTGTACTTATTGGCGACAGCGAAAATCATAAAAAGTCTTAGTTTCATCCAAACTACAGAACCCTGAACAGAAGCCATCACGATCGAAGAGGTGTTCGTCTACAAATCAGAATGTGCAGGTTCAAAGGCAGTACTGGTGAGTCACTGACAAGCCTTTGAGACAGAAAATGACATTAAACACGACATAAACCTCTTTATCCCTTGTCTTTTTATATTTTTATTGATCTCTATGTTTTCTATTTTATCTCTAACACTTTTTATATTTTTATTGATCTCTATATTTTATCACTAACACTTTCTATCTTTTTATTGATATCTATATTTTATATTTTATCGCTAACACTTCTATTTTTATTGATCTCTATATTTTACATTTTATCGCTAACAATTTATATATTTTTATTGATCTCTATATTGTATATTTTATCGCTAACACTTACTCTCCTCTCTGGTCAGCTCTGGCAGCTCATAGATGTGCTCCATGGTGTTTCTGCTTTGAGGAATGAGGAATCCAAATTCAAAGTCAAAACTCTTGAGCAGACGATTCCTGAAGTAGTGCCTCTCCACCATGCGGAACTTGTTGACGGGTTTGTCGCCCAGCGTAAACTCAACACTATATAACGAGAAAACAAAAAACACAAAGTCGTGCACTGCCTGCTGGCAGGTCCGTGGTATATAACGCCTCCACTCTTCTCTGTCTTCCGCTTTCCTCTTCAGGTCCACATATGCGTGGGTCTTTAAATCATCTAACATACCTAATCTCGGCCTGCCTCTGCCTATTTTCCTTCCATTCTACCTTCTACGACCTCTTTTAATAGACTTTCCCCCCGTAGAATGTGTCCTATCCATCTCTTATTCCTATTTGTTAATACATTTATCCGCTGTATAAACTGCATCATGTAATGAAACATTATCAATGAAATATGAAATAGAATTCGTTGCTCTTTACTTACAAAATGAAAAAGTTAGCAGTCCTAGTATAATCAACTTCTTTACTGCAAGTGATACTCTATCTGAGTAGTCCATGGAAAAGTAAAAAATCATCTCATTTATGTCTAAGTCGTTTTATCTATATCACTATGACTAAGACTTATACTGAATTGTATAGTACATAATTCAACAAGACCCACTACATTGGTAAAATTAATGAGCTTATTTTATAAATAATTAAAAAAATAGATATGCTCCCAACACCGATGAAGTAAAACCATATTTCAATAAATAAATGTTTTTGACATTTCAGTTAATACCACAGATATACAAACTATTTAAAATAATAGTTTTACACAATTTATTTTCATTTCGTTCTCCTGGTAACACTCATGACATACCACACGTGTAAATGAGGTTCCTAGATTAGTTTCTACTTTTGTAGTTTTAGTTAATTAACTTAAGAATAGTCTTTCAACACCCTAGCGATTTCCATTCAATGCTGTCAGTTTGGTCTTCCAAGTGGTCGCCAATCCAAGTACTTACTGAGCCAGACGCTGCTTTACTTCATTTATGAAGCAAACACTCTACCAAGTGAGCTAATGTTCTGAAATAAACTTTAACACTTTAAACATTAACACTTAAACTTTAAAGTTTCGTTTATTTAAAGAATTTAAATCTTAATAACACAATGAGTCAAAACATGTTAATTTTACAAATGTAAAGAAACAACTATGCCATGGTAAGACACTAGGTTACTAACGTGGCTCCCACAGTCTTGAGTTTCAGGAACTGAGGATTGAACTGATAGCGCACAAATCTACCGCTGCTCGGGTCATTGTCCTCCAAATCATCTTCATCTTCAACTGACGAGCATTAGCAAACACAAATGTCAAACATTTGACAATGAACAATATAGCTGAAATAATATGCTTCTGAAATATATTGCTTTCATTGACCAGAAAATAACTCGCTCTTCGATTGAAAAAATGTGGGTTTAGGTTTTATCTATTGACATTTTGTTTCATCTAGGTTTTAAATATTCCTCTAGTTAAACAAGATCAACAGTAATATGCCTGGGAATTCTACAGCATAAAAGCATACAATTATAACTGAATCTTACCATAAAATATTTTATTACTATCACAGAATACTAGCACATAATAGCGAGAAAGCGCCATTAAGTCCATACATGAAGATGACAATGAAGATGAAAATGAATTATCCCTAGTGATCATTTGTACTCGTCTATACAAACTCAAAATAAGTATATCGTATAACTATATTTCAGCATTAATTAGCAGATATAAGTTCATTAATACCCAAGCACTTAGTATATCATTCCTTTCTTTTTGTATAAAAACTGTATGCTTTACTCAAAGATAAGACTTTATTTTCAAGTCAAATACCAGTCTCAATCGAAGAGCTGATTTCAAGTGTGAAGAAGAAGCACAAAATATTCCATATATTATTTGCTTTGATAAACTGTATATTCCATTAGTTCACTTTCATACTCTTTCATACAAAAAAAGCCAATTTTTTCTAAAAAATTCTACATTTTAATGTCTTTTAATCTTAAAAATTATATGTATGTAAATTACATGTTCTCATTTCATAGTCCAATAGTAAACTAGCTAACATAAATCGCCCAATTTTAGACTTACTTAGTGATGAGTTAGATTCTGGTTTAGCAACTTCAAACAGGACCTGCCCAGTGGTCAAGTCACGCAGCTTAAAGCGCACAAAGTTGATGTCATAGATGTTGGCCTCTGGCTGAACAAGATAGGCTGAAGAGTTCAAGAAATAACATATACATATATAACATAATAGAGAAAATTAATTTAAGAATTTATTAACTACCACTATGCGTCTCTTCAGTGGTACACATTGTGCTTCAGTGGTACACATAGTGTGAAGGAACACGCTTATCCAAAAATTCTAAAATATGGGCTTTCCTTGTACTAAGAAATAAAATCCTTTTTGACAGAATAAATTTGGCTCTAAAATCATCTATAAATCTTTCTCTAATCCTATTAACAGCCAGTCATGAGTAGTAAGCATAATCTACTACATATATGTTATATTTAAGTTTTCAGAAATAAGAAGTAGCCCTTGAGACAGCCAGCGACTAATTTTAAATGATATGAAGTATACAATTTGAAAATTTAAGTCAATTAATAGAACATATCAATCAGCAAAATACAAAATGTATCACATTTTTGCTAAAACAGTGATGAAAAGTCTACAAGACAAAATGACACACAAGTCAAACGAACAAATTCAACGGGTTCCAAATGTCAAGGCCCAAAATTCTAAGTTTGAATATTTACCATTCTCAAACTGCAACAGAGATAAATATATTAAATATATGTTAAATAAAACAGATCGACTAAATAAAATGCAATTATTTACTGTCATAAATAGGTTTCAATGATGATGATCAATGCAAAAATCAAACTGATAGGCTACATAAATAGGTAAACAGGGTTGTTGTCTCAGGGAATGATGCCTCTGCCCAGTAAACGTTAGTCGAAGCTGCGGAAGGCATAGGGGGCCCACCTCGTCATAAGCAGAATCCCTCAAGAATAACGGTATATCACAAGGAATGTTATAGATGATTTAAAGATCAACTCGTATGTGGAAGTGAAGAGGAAAATGGAAGATAGAGATGAGTGGAGGCGTTATATACCATGGACCTGCCAGTAGGCAGTGAGTGCACTAAAAGAGAGGATATATATATAAATGTATAACAAAAGGTAAGTCTTTACCTTCAGTTGCTTTGGTAAGACGCAGGACATCGTCTGGTGTGATGCGATTCTTCTTCAACAGTTCTTCCTCAGTAATCGGAGGCTTTGCCGCACATCCATCACTTCCAGATCTTCCAGAATGACTGGAAATCTTCGTGTCACCTTTTCCAGATTTACCACTCATAATTCTAGTTTTTGATTTGTGTAAAATTGATTATAATCTGATATAATACAGACAAAAGTAGTGGTTAAGATTTACTCAATACTCATTCATTATCATCATCATCATCATCATCATCATCATCCTCCCTTCCCAGTTTAACCAGGGTTGGGATACAAATAGACTGTCTCAAATCATCTCTGTCCATTACTCAATACTCAATCATAATTTCATAAATAATATATATTTTTACTGTTATGTTAAAAATGTTATATTATATGGTAGATATATTATGTATACCCATATAGGTTAAATAATTCAATGAGTCAAAGTTTATCAACAAAGAAGTATCTTGTAGACTGCCAAGGATCACACTACTAGTGCTGCTCTGATTTAACATTTTATAATTCTGTTTGAATAATGACATGCATACATATAATACCCTAACTAAATATCTAAATTCTGTTTTAATTTTGTGGGTGATCTGAAATCAGTGTGTTACCATGGGTCTTCCTTGTGGAGTATTGCCTGCTCATATCAATTTTAAATAAATATGTAAAGTTTTCTATCAAGAGCTTTAAATTTTATTATTAAGAAAACAGTTGATATTTTAAGATCATCATTAATTAAAAGTAACATTTACTTTTGTGGCATAAGTATTGTCGTTCATAATTAACCGATTCAGATGTTCAAAGGGTTATGTATTATGATGTACATATTTAGCTTTTGTTGTCTAGCTCAATGGCCTGAGGGCTCCTCAGGAAACCTTGACATTATTCATTGACGTTATTCATTGTCTAGATCTATATATATTTTTATTGATTGATCTAATTCTGCATATATTCTATATATATTATATAATAATATATATAATTCTATATATATTCTAATTAACTGATCTAATAATTTTTTTATATTAATTGATCTAATTCTGCTTTTTCTCTTCTCACATCATATCTCTCATGTCGCACACAATCGGTAGTTATTGGTCAAAATCGCTCTTCTGAACTACCCCTCCTACGCGGTGTTCCTCAAGGTTCAGTGTTGGATCCATTGCTATTCTCTTTATATATCACTCCTCCTAGCTACCTGCTTGCTCAGTCCTCCATAAATTTTCATTTCTATGCAGACGACACACAACTATATATTTCCTTTTCTAATCATGATTCCGATCAGAAACTGGCTCATCTCTCATCCATTCTAGACAAGGTTTATTCCTAGTTTTGCGCTAACCGTCCTGCTGTTAATCCCTCCAAAACTGAATACCTTTTAATTGGCACTCCTTTTCAAAGAAGTAAAATTACCAATAACTCTGTTAATTTTCAGAATCTTGCTCTTTCACCTTCTCGATCTGCCAAAAACCTTGGAGTCATATTTGATGAAAACCTTGACTTTAAATCCCATATCTCTTCTGTTTGTCACGCTTCTTTCTTTCAGATTCGTCAGTTTAGGCAAATACGTCCATCCCTTACTAGAAATTCAGCCACTATGCTTGCTAATTCTATAGTTCATTCAAAGCTCGACTACTGTAATTCATTATTACATGGGTTGCCTACTTCTTCTCTCAATTGTTTGCAGCACGTCCAAAATTCTCTTGCACGTGTTGTTTGCAAGTCCTCTCAACTTCAATTTCGTTTTCTTTCACTTCTTCGCAGTCTTCACTGGCTCCCTGTTAATCAACGCATAAAATATAAAATAGCTCTATTAACTTTCAAAACGAAAGTTAAGTTAGTTAAGTTTGGCTTGCGATTTGGCAAGCCAAATCGCAGAGTTTATCTTTTTACTTATCTGAAATTCTTCTTCCCTATAGCCCCTCACGTACACTTCGCTCCACCGACGCCAATCTTCTCTCAGTTCCAAATATTCTCACGTCATTGGGCAGAAGTTCATTTTCTTATGCAGCACCCACAATCTGGAACTCTTTACCTGCTAATCTTCGCTCTTGTGTTTCTATTTCAACATTATCTAGCAAGCTTAAAACTTACCTTTTCCCACCATAGACATAATCAACCTTGACCATTTCTTAATCATCGGACTGGCTTTCGTTTAGGACCTTACTTCTCCTCAGCACATTTCTTTCGCAGATTGGTCCGGGTGAATTGATCTGTAGTGATATGTGCTGTTGCGGACGTCCCTGACATCATCCCTGGATGAGGAAACAGACGTTAAACCTTTAATATTATTATTATTATTATTGTCAATCGTTTATTCAACTTTATTGTTGCATTATTTGTTAAGTTGTAGTTGAAATTAAAAAATAATACTAACAAATTGTTCTCCGACAATCCTGTCAATTTTTGTCTATTGCTTCAGCCAATTGTATCATCACATTATATATATATATATATATATATATATATATATATATGTATATATATATATATATATAATATATATATATTATATATATAATATATATATATATATATATATATATATATATATATATATATACCTCATTATATTTATACTTATACCAGTTTAATTTTCTCATTTACTTTCTTAACTTAACTTAACATAATTATACTGGTTAAGGAAGTCACAAGGACCTGTAACACCAGTTTTTTTATGTAATTTCATACCTCTATACATAGAAACCGTAAAGGGAAAAAAAGATACAAACCTTGACAAGTAGATAGGCTTCAAAAGAAGAACATAAGAAAAACTAAACACTCACCAGAATACCACACACACACATTACCATCTCACATATAAACCTACACCAGGTACTCAACTATGCACAAATACACATACAATATGTATCCATGCATGCACACATATATGTACATGCATTCACACATACATGTACATACACACGTACATAAACATACATACACTTATCAAATACTTATATGCATATACATATACATACCCCATATCCACATAAATATGCACATATATACATACGTATACATACACATGCACACACATATATACATACATACACATACATACATACACATACATACATACATACACATACGTACATATATACACATATACACACATATATACACATACATATACACATACACATTTACAACTATACATACACATACATATATACAAAACATACACATTTATACATTACATACTTTCGATTGTACAATTCTCTGAAAAGCAAATAATATATATATATATTACAAATTTTAAGATAAATGCAAAATAAGCCTCTAAAGGAGAAGAAAATTTCTCCAAAATTAGCAATAATTTAATATAGAATGGAATTTTAACGATTTTTATTTTTTTATTTTCTAGAAACCTTTATCTAAAAAAGAAAATTTATTATATTTAGGCCTAATTATTTCTAAATACTTTTTAGTTCATTAATTTTAATAAGTTACCTAAAATTGTGGAGTCTTTCTTTCTACATATAATTTAATCTAACGTTTAATGAACGGTTTTCACAAAATCTTATAAAATTAAAATAATTTATTATAAAATAATATCAATAAACAGTAACATAGATACTTAGTTACCACCTTCCGAATTTCTGGAAACTGGAATCCAGATGGCTAATAATAGTAATAATAATGATAATAATAATAATAATAATAATAATAATAATAATAATAATAATAATAATAATAACACACATTATAGTGAAATGATCAACAACGTTGATATCTATCACTTTTAATAACACATGTTAAATGCGATAGGCAATTTTATCCATTTTCCGTATAAACAGTCCAGTGAATGCCCGAGATTTTACTCTCAGATCAGCGCGGCTGGGATTCGAACCCACGAGGGTTCCATTCACCCTCGTCTCGTAATAATATGTGCTAAATTCGATCATGATCATATCTTTGACCATGATCAAGTTTTCAGGTCTCGATGATCTAGTAAAGCGCAGTATTACGATTACTTAGACCAGCACGCATGCTCCGGAGATCTGGTTCGAATAGCTATAATATTCTATCAATTCTACTGCGTAGGAGATTTGAATGACTCAATAGCGCAATGGTTAAGGGTGTAAATAACGTCATGAAGTTTTAAATGACAGACCCTGAGGTGAATCGAACTCTCGTGGGTTCGAATCCCAGCCGCGCTGAGTTGTGAGTAAATTCTCGGACATTCATTGGACTGACTACACGGAAAATGGACTAAATTGCCTGACGGATATAGCATGTGGTACTAAAAGTGATAGATATCAACATAGTTGATAATTTCACTATAATGTGTTATTATTATGCATAGAATAATGAAAAACATTATTTTATAGATCATTGTTATTATAACATCAACGCTCATTTGCTTTTCTATGAATAGTTTCATAGGTAGTTAATGAATTACCTCTTCGATGTCTCTTCCACTCCTGC
Source organism: Enchytraeus crypticus (assembly GCA_905160935.1). NCBI lineage: Eukaryota > Metazoa > Annelida > Clitellata > Enchytraeida > Enchytraeidae > Enchytraeus > Enchytraeus crypticus. The sequence continues at coordinate 145,950 of CAJHZI010000596.1, forward strand.
ATGCAGTGTCCAAGAGCTGCGACCAGCATGTAAAACTTCCTTTTGTGATTTCTTACCTTAATTGGACTGAATTTCTGGATTTTGGATTTAGAGCCGTTTTGAACCCCTTTTGCCAGTCGGCTTGGAATTGGCGCAATATTACTTGATGACATTAATATTATCATTGATATTAGTTGACTGATTCATATCTTTGGGTCGCTTTACTTTGGTTCCAGTACCACTCTAACTGTTGTTGTTGTTAGTGGTCTTTTTTGGCTATTTACGGATTTCCGTTTTATTTTTTTTTTCCTTGGTTTGGAAAACTTTTTTTATTTGTTTACAATTTTTGTTAAAGCTTTAACAAATAATATAATAGTTGTCTATAATTAAAAATCAATTGCAAATATAAAAAATCAATTGTAAATATAAAAGTTGAATTCTTCTAAAATTTGCCAGTCAACCCAAAGTGATTGCTTAAACCATGATCTTCTCTATGAACTAGCAATTATCAAACTTACATTGGATGTGCGAAATAACTAGCCTACTTAAGTTAGGTAACAACATAATTTTCTAAGGTTAAAGAAAAATGAGTGAGTATTTAAATCATCTAACATACGTAACCGCAGCAGAGGCAGGCCGAGATTAGTTATTATAGATTATTTAAAGACCCACTCATATGTGGACATGAAGAGGAAAGCGGAAGACAGAGAAAAGTGGAGGCGTTATATAAAATGGACCTTCCAGTAAGCAGTGCATTAAAAGAGAGAGAGAGAGAAATAGAAATAACGTTGCGTTTGCAAAAATGCTAGGTAATTGTGGTGCTGGATCATTAATTTTAATGTGTAGCAATATATTTGAAACTAGCTGTAAAAAGTTTTGCTGACTTAGAATGATGAAATCTGCATACTCTTAAGTGTTTAGCTCTTTACTAAGGTCAATCTACTCTTACTTTGAAAATATTTTGTTATTACTGAATTTGAACTGACTATAGCCAAACGTGGTATTAACTGCGATGTTAATAGCAGTTAATTTTAATAACACTGTCTGTTAAATTTAATTAACTTTGGTTATTTTCTAACACATTCTTGATATATGTCCAAGATATAATACCATCTAATCGCTCGCTTGGAATTCAAACTTTAGGGACCTCAACTATGAGCTTCACAGTAAACCCTAAACGATCATTTCATGCGATGTCCACAACTGTGGTTGTGTGAAATATTATGTAACTAATTTTATAGCATGAAATTTACACATAGGTAAATGAAAAAGATGCATGTGTTAAATATATATTAGGTTAAAATTTAATATGTTGGTTAAGAGATTTGTTTTTACAACCGCAACATTTCAAAAGCTTATTGAATTTAGTGCATTAATGGGAAATATGACAGCCGCATCTAATAAAATGGTTTTGCCAACATCAGATTCTGCACTCCCAGGTTAGCAATAAATTTCTGTTGACCTACTAGTTGCTAGCTATATAGCTTATTAACCCATATATTTTATTTGTACTGTTGAATAGTATGCCGTAAACTGTCCATGTAGTAAGAGGTGACTAAGCTAGAACTGATAATGGCAATGAGAAACTAATTCAGAAGCCTACCTGTTGGGTACATTAAGGTTTGAGTAGAGCCACTTTTGAGATTAGATCATCCTCTATACATAAAGTGTGCTGCTTGTTGTGGAGTATTTTAGAGCTTGTATGCAGACTGTGATTAGAAATATGTAACTAGAACCTGCCTTTGACAAAATGCGAGAGGGAGTGAGAGATATACTAATTTTGGCAGTTTTAAAGTTATATTTTAAAACTATTTTTAACCGAGGCCAACTTAGCTTAACTTCGGTTATTGATGCAAAACAATATTTTATTTTAATGATAAGGAAATTGGTTCCGGAGCTCAATTTTAAGTTTCCTTTACATCTCTGTAATTTCTCTGGTTAAATCTCTTTAATTTCTCACGTTAAATCTGTTACAACTGTTACTCAGTTCTCTAATATATACTAACACCATTTTGGAATTGGATTCCTCCGCCTTTCCAATTTTATGACCCTGCTCTCCAGACTTCTAAGTTGACTTTATTTCATGGTTAAGTGCTATCTTTAACTATTCTCTCTAATTAAAATTTTAGAAATTATCAATGGATGCTTGTGAAATTCAAATATGTAATTTAGAAATTAAGATCAAAGCATTACATCCAGCATTTTCAATTGCATCACAGTAAAATTTCATATTGTTAAATTTAAGGAAAGTTGGATTGATTAATTAATGTTAAAGATTTGAATCATTAATTAAATTTGAATAATAATTAATGCAGAATTAATTGTAGTTTTTGAGACAACTGCTCTCTATTTTGGTTTCAATTTTCGTTTGCATTAATGAAATTTTGCTTGTTGAAATCTTGCAGAACACTTTATCAGTAATTACTATATGATTTTAAATATCTGTATTTTTGTGATGCCTCAAGGGATGACATTTTTTGAAAGTATATAATTTACTTTGCAGCAAATCACAATACTCTTAATTCTTTAAAAAGTACCCGGTTGATTGCTCCTTAAGTAGTCTATAATGATTATTTTGTTGTGAACCTTGTTAAAGCTTATTGTCAGCAATTTATAAAATTCAATGGCATGCTATTTTTAGGTCACAATGACCCTGTTAAGGTTTCGCCAAAACATTTTGTCAATTCTAATCCTACTGTACCACCTTTTCCTGACAGCATGAAGTTAGCGATGTTTGGTAAGTTTTTTCTTTGGTACTATATCTAAATTGATTTTAAATTATATATTTACAAATTATTACCTCGTGCTTTTCAGTACTCAACTTCTGTGAACATCTTAGCTAAAAATAAAAATGTTTTTGATTATGTAATGCTCAAGTGGTTTTACTATTTAATTAACAGTACTACAAAGAGATATAGTCAAATTATATGTTTAATTTTCTTCAAGTTTTTTTAGATTTTCTATGTTTAGGGTCACGTTAGTAGTTTTTAGTCAGTATTAAAATTTCTAAGACATTTGGATTCAAGTCTTTTTGCAGTGATTGAATTCTTTTTATTTTACTACTTGCAGAAATGTACATATGAATCATATTTTCTTCTTTGAAATATGTAGCATCTAAATATTTACAGATTCCCGTCGATAATATCAGTGGAATTCTTTAATTCTTTATGAATGACGCTGTGACTGTCAAATTCCAATTGGAATAATTCACATGTCTGGTTGCTCTTGCACAGGACTTGGATGCTTCTGGGGAGCAGAGAGAATATTTTGGAAAAAATCTGGAGTGTATTCTACCCAGGTATGTTGAGCCTCTTGTCAGGATGTCATGGCCCTGGTTTATGACATGTGTGCTACGCATGCGTGTCGTTATCATGTTAACTGGTTTATGATATTATGAATAACAACTGCATTCTGCACGATAGCATGTGTGGTAATTACACGTCGTTGCTTCGTGAATTAATATGAACCTTTGTATTGCTTTAGCTGATTAATGGAGGATTTCCCGCCTGGTGGGGTCCTCCTGGTGTTGAGTGAATTTATGTTCACTCTCTGGTAGACTGACGGCTGTGACGGTTCTATGTATTATTTTGTTAAACAGTTTTATTAGATGAATTTATTATCTTTGTCAATTTAAAGGTATTGTAGATTTAATATGTTTTATTAAGTACTGCGATAAATTTAAAAACCTGATATCGTGATAGGTACATATATTTAATATTGACACCCGAGCCGTTCAGTTTATTCAGGGAGGCTTCGCTGTTGGAACTATGGCAGGTATATTTATTAATTGAATATAGAGATAATATTGTGTGTATCCAAATGTTGTAAAGTTACGAAGTAAAGACCGTGAGTTTGAGATAAGCTCTCTGCTAAGGAACGGTTAGTATAAGGCCTTGTTGTATATCCCTAAGTCCACTGTTAATCAACCGGGTGGTTGTCACCCTGTTAAGCCCCTGGGTCAAGAGGTAGTGCCCTCTGCCTTAGGAAGTGGTTTAGGAGGAGTTTAGTGCTCATGAGAGAGCAAAGGCATTTTGTGGTTATAGAATTGCTGCAAGTTTGCTAGAGTTGTGATGTAATTAAAATTAAGGCATCAACCGTTCAGAGCAAGGCATTTTGTTTAAAGAAGCTCTATAAGAGGAGAAGTAGTGCCTAGTAGCATGGCTTTGGAGAAAAGATTATTTATAAGAGACTGTTTGTTAAAAAGGGTAAGTTTACCCCAAAACCCTGGATACACATAATATTATACCTGGTGTAGGTACAGAGGGAAGTTATAGGCTATAGATATCCTATTAAATATTTCATACATGTTTGTGTATACTTATATTTAAAATGTGTGATTATTAATAGATATCTGTATGTTAATATTTTGATTCTATTGATAAGAGAGGTCTATTGAAAAGTGTGAACCTCGCTATAAGAGTATATTTTAGGTAAGTTGTAACCGCAAGTAAACTAAGAGCTTTGTGAACTGAATACGAGAACATTTCTATTATTATTTTCATTTAATATTTAATTATTATTTTTGAACTATTACTATTCATTATTATTTAATAAATCATTACTTCTATTAGTTTTATTAATTTATTAATTCATAGTTATACTTTAGATATTTATTTTCTGGTTCTGTAACTTATACCGTTGTATCACCATTCATTGTTTTAACTATTTACACTTGTTTTATTACTTGTGTTGTTCTAATGTATTATTAATAGTTCCTAGTAAAACTTGACAAATTGTCTATATTGAAGTTTGTTATCAATTACTCAGTTATAGTGAACGTCCCTGACATTCTTCTGAATCAATAATTCTGAACCGTGGTCCACTCAGAATAAAGTAGTAATACAAATTCAGAATGTTTTATGTCACAGCTACAACAAGGTATACCTATTTCGAGACATTATTATAGTCCCGTACCGTGACACCTCTTAAAACTTATATTTGCTTCAGATCAGCACTGATGAGCTAAATATTGGCATGATAATTAGTTTGAATAGGCAAAGTTAGGCAATTCGGTTTTAAATACGGATCTTAGGGATTGCGTGTATGATCATTAGTCGTCTTCGTGTTGATTTTGCTTGAATTGTATAAGTAAGCATGTACGCAAAATGATTAATGTCCATTAGTTAAGGTTAAATAGTTTTGTTTAGAAATTTTTATCGTAAAGTTTTCAGAATTTTAGTGTCAGTTAATGCTGGGATAGATCATTAAAGTACAACACAAAGGAATGATCTAATCTCATCTCTCCTGCTATTTTGTATTTAATTGGAATACATGTTGCACTGATAACACTGATTTACAGAAATTTTGCACTACTTACAACATTATACTTATCTTATGTAAATTTTGCGCTGATTTCAAATCTGCTTTTGGTTTTGCTCCATCACCCTCTGTTGCTGAGATATTGAGACTTATATCATTTTAAAGTTTTACAAAATTAATAATTTTTCAACAAAAATTTTAATCATAATATGTATTCTATATATAATTATATAACTTCAATTTAGTAATATAATTTTTCTATATCTTATATGTTAGATAATAAAGTTAAATATTAACTAAGTAGAATGGATTTTTACGTTTTATGTAATTTCAACAGTCTAGTAAACGTTATAATGAGAGAATTTAGTACCTTAATTAAACACCACAATTTCATTAACCTGTAATAAATAAATACAGTACACGCCAATACTCATTCTTTTGCTAGTCTAACTTGTCAAGTTATAGTCAGCGTGTACGAGATATTGTGACAGTAGCTCGAGTGTGTCGTATCGTCCTGAAGAGCCTTTGTGAGCTTCTGAACATTGACTTTAAGCACAATACCACATTCCTACCTTCTGTCTCCTGTAAAAATGGCTGCAACGTCAATGTCAATTCCAGAATGCACTGGATGATGGTCAAAGTCTGCTAGCTAGACGTTGTTGTGTGAACGATCCAGACAAGTTCTGCTGCGTCTGTGGAGAGTTTGTGCCCAAGAAGCACATGAGAAAGATCTCAATCCATGATCGAGCAGCATATCATCTTTGCTTTGGGTGTAAAATGGGTGATCAGGAAAAACAGTGGGATCCACATGTAATCTGTTCTACATGCTCAAAATCGCTCGATAAATGGTTGCGTGGTAGAAGGAAGTCTAAGCCATTTGCTGTGCCCATGGTTTGGCGTGAGCCTCTTGATCATGCTACTGACTGCTACTTCTATTTAAGCAATATAGCTGGCTTCGTTGTCAAGAATCGCTGTGATATCCTAATATTGCTTCAGCCAGGAGAGCAGTTCCACATGGTGAGGGACTTCCAGTACCTCAACCACCAGAGTCATATGTTCCTGAAGCTGAGAAATAACCCAATAGGAATAATGACGGAGATATATATGCCTCAGATTACATCCGGGATGACAATAGCGAGCCTCACTTGATAACAGCTTACGAACTGAACTATCTTATGCGTGAATTGTCTCTGTCAAAATCTCAATCAGAACTACTGGCATCAAGATGGAAGGAATGGAACCTGCTGCAGAAGAGAACCTTTAAAGCTGTGGTTAGTGGTTTTCTGGGAAACCATCGTGTTCCTAACTACAGAAAATGTGTAAGGAATGTGCAGGAGTGCTATCGGCTAATTGGATACAAAATGTCACCGAAAATACACTTCTTGGATTCCCATATTGACTTCTTTCCAGAAAACCTCGGAGCTGTTAGAGATGAACATGGAGAAAGATACCCTCAGGACATATCGGTCATGGAGTCTTGTTACGAAGATAAATGGAATGCCTCAATGCTCGCGGACTATTGCAGGACATTGTATCGTGGTGACCCGGATGCAAAACATAAGAGAAAATCAAACTCTAAGAGATTATAGAATTATAAAGTAGTTTTTTAGACGTATTTATAGGCTGGACTAAGTTTACTTAAGGTCTTTACCTTATCTGAACGTTTTACTACGATTAGTAAAAATTTGGTTGTAAATTTTAAAGAATACATATTAATATACAGCTTATTTTGGGGTGTAGTTGTTAAATTTTCAAACTGATATACCTCAAAAACTGAGGGTGATAGAGAAAAATGGAAAACAGATTTGGAATCAGCATATAAAATTCTACTACAGATACCATATGCTATTGTTTTGCGCTCCGAAAATATTTTTTTGTAAACCAGTGTAACGTTCAGATCTTGTTAAGAATCTTGTTAGAATTAAGTACATATACATGTATATGTTATTTAACTGAGGAAGGCAACGGGAAACCACCTCAGAAGCCATACTTTTCCCAAGCTATAGGCTACATAAAATATGGATAAGGCATAGACTTTGTGAAGGGATTAGCTTATTGATCTAAGGAGTCCTCTTATGGAGCTAGAAAACAGACGTTGAGTATGACTATGTACCTTGAACCTGCCACTTGACAGTGCACTGAAGAAGAAGATGTGTAATTTGGTAGGTTGGTAACTCTGGAGGTATGTCCTCTAATGCCTCCTAATCTATTTATTTTATGTTATTTGACAGGTTGGGTACTCTGGAGGTCTGACCTCTAATGCCTCCTAATCTATTTATTTTATGTTATTTGGCAGGTTGGCTACTCCGGAGGTTTGACCTCTAATGCCTCCTACAAAGAAGTTTGCTCGGGACAGACAGGCCATGCTGAAGTAGTTCGGGTCGTCTACGATCCGACAGCTGTGACCTACTACGACCTGCTCGCTCTATTCTGGGAGAGCCACGACCCGACCCAGGGCATGAGGCAGGGGAACGACCACGGCACCCAGTATCGCTCTGCTATATACTACTACGACGACGTACAGAAGGTGACCGCTGAAGCATCGCGTGATGCCTACCAGGTGGCGCTGAAGGAGCGAGATATTACGACAACCATTACTACAGAGATTGCTCCCGTCTCGGAATTCTTCTATGCAGAAGACTATCATCAGCAGTATTTGGCCAAGAATCCTGGAGGATATTGCGGTCTTAAGGGGATGGGGGTAGCTTGTCCTAGGCCTACTAAAAATGGAATTAAGTTGTGAAGATTACATTGGAACGTTGTAGCAATGGAGAGTCTATGAATTGCATTTTTTTTCATTTACATATAACTTATTGAAAGATACATGTAATAATGCTGCTGGTTCTAGTCCTATTAGAACTGTTTTGTCCCTGATTCTTGACCCTAAATCGGATTACATCACCATCAGTCTTTGTAAATTGTTAAATTGTGTGTAAAGTGTTTTTGCAATTTGTATATAATGAGTTTTAATCTAGTGTATGATGATTGATACTTTTTACACATACGTTGTTATAATTATAATTATCAATTAATTATCATACTAAAATATCTATCCACTTTCAGTCGATAAAAAGAGCTTGATTTTTCGAATTTCGGCAATAAATTAGAGAATTTTATTAAAGTATTTTGTATGTCCAAAGGATAGCTTTAATTAGATCGCATTGCATGAGAAACTAAGATGAACAGTATTACAGAGATGCAATATATGGAGAGTAATAATTAATCTTAGTAATATTGCAGTAATATTGTAATAATATTTACCGTTTTATTCATCTTCTGATACTGTTATATTATATTTGTAGCTACTACTTTTAGATTTTGAACATAAGATTTGTTAGGGTATGAATTATTTTTACCTTTATTAATTATTAGTAGCCTATAACTAATTAAAATGCTATTCCATCAGTTGCAACTGTGTTAATACTTATCAAAACAGTATTACTCTCAAATAATTTATATAAATCATCATATTATTTATTTGCTTATCTCGTCACTAATTAATTACTCATTTGACAGAAGCACATATGTAATCAGATAAACAAACAAGCATTATGAGAATGGTTACCTCATAAAAGAGGCTGAGCTCTTTGCGACAATAAGATTATTAGTGGCTAGCAAAGTGTACTCAACTCCGAAAATTTGTATTACACTAATAAATACAGTAAAGCCGTTATCATACGAATGGACTATTTTTCGATTAAAATCCTATCTAATGGCCAGACACTGGCGGTTTAAAGTCAAAATAAAGAAATCCATTTCTAAGATTATCAAAGTAAGCAAATAAGCGAATTAATTGTGACTAAGAAAATAAAAAACACTTCAGAGTGCGAAGAAGAGAGTGTGAAGCACGTGTATTATCAAATTATATAGTACAAGCTTTAAATAGTGATCATGACTAACATAAATTAACAAACACTTGATTAATATTGACTAAGTATGAAACTAAAAAATTATATATTAAATTAGAAATAGACTTAGAATTATTTATAACATCTGGTAAATTATTCCACTGCTTAGGACCACGAACAGTATGCATTTGGTTCCTTTATTTGAACGCGAGAAGGGAATTATGTTGGCCAACTCATTCACAATTCTGAGATAATAATTGTTACGATCTACCAAAGGGATAGATGTTACAAATTGGTTACAAATAAATGCTAGGCAATTGCATTTACATATGAACATATGTAGCTGTGTGTAGGCCCCTTGTAATAATTTATATGGTGCAATTTCAAAATTGCAAGGTCTCTAAATGTAGAAGTATGAAGTAAACAGTTGAAAATATTTACAAATCTATCTATTAACTATAATCATGTTATAGTTTGTAGGCCCACTGAAAGAACGATATAGAAGTAAAAAGCGTATGAAAAATAGGGCCTAATAGAGATGAAAAATAAATAAAATACATGTATTAGAAAAATAATTTTGAAATAAAGAAAATGTACAACAAATTAATAAAAATGTAAAAAAGTAAAAAAGAGGAATTAATAGTCAAATAAAAAGGAATAGGAAATTAAAATAAAATAAAAATTAAATATAAGAACTAAAAAAAGAAGTTTAAAACTTCTTCCACAAGTTATAAAACAGTTCACTATTTATGAGAGAGGAAGTTGTCTAGGAATTTCAGTGTGCTCAAATTTAAGTCACTTTCTTCATCAAATTTAAATGGTGATATGAAATTATGAATAATTATTAATAATTAATAGTCGTAGCTGCTGTAGCCTACCACTGGTATACCTGCTATAAACTTTCCATAGGCTAGCTTTCAGCAGCGTACGTAAACCCTAGGCCTGCCAACAGTAACGTTCTATACCCTGTCGATGTATAAACGCTTTCCTGTTGTATAGGCCTAATTAGTACTTAGTAATTACTAATTAGTTAAGTGTTAATCAATCTGTTGTGGAGCTAGGCCCTACCTGGAACATGGAGAGAGGGGAGGGGTTGTGTCCTAAGGGAAGTTCTGTGGTTGTAACCGAAAATTTGTGTACTTCTTCGTATACTTTGTTAGCACTGTCACCCTCCCGCTCCCTAGTCTTACTGATCCCTCCCAATCCCTCCCAATGTGCCTAAATCATGCTAAGCCCCTGCAGTCAGTAGGCCCATAAATGAGAAACTGACTGCAATCGATTGTTAGAATTATATCTAGAAAGCGCTATTGTAGCCATGAGACTAAACGAATATCGCACAAAAATTGAAATATTCTAGATTAGAACCTATAGTAGGTCCTTAAAGTCGTTTAGAGTGAACTGCGGTAGCCTAGTCAGAGAAGAATAGTATCATAAAAGAGAAAGTACGGCAATGAGCAACGTTGACGACGGAATTGAAACCAATTCGTCTCGTACTTGAGCAAAGAAGAGAATATTGTTGTTAAATTTCTTTACATTGAACACTAATTATACTGATATTTGCTCGAAAGGTATCCGATTTTCAGAATAGTAATCACGATTGCAGAAATATTCGCAAAACGTACTTCCAATACCACAACATACCAGTAATCCCTTTTGTACCTGTGCCGCTGCAGAATAGACCGTCAGTAAGCTGCGCTATAGTAAAAGGCGCCTAAGCATTAAAGAATGCAGCGAGAAACCGTCTCAGAAGCCACATTTTCCCAAGATAGAGGATGCATTAGGGTTTGGTAAAGGCTTAGCCCCATCGTAGCTTTGATGTTTGAATTAATTTATAAATCAGTGCAGGGCTCTTGCTGAATGCAAAAACGGACTGAGTTGAAATATATGCTTTGGCCCTGCCTTTTGATCGAACACCAGCAGAGAGAGAGAGAGAGAGAGAGAGAGAGAGAAAGAGGGAGAGAGGGAGAGAGGGAGAGAGATAGAGATTGAGAGATCGGTCATGCAGCAAGTAACCAGTTATCACTATACTATCATATAATTACAGTTCATTGACATTATTGCCACTGGGTAGATGTCTCCATAGTGAAATAGGAGGTTAGAGCATTTTATGCCTCATTGAACTGAATTTCAAATTCCAATTGAATTTCAAAATATTGCCAATTTTTAACTCGGAAAACAAAAAAAGGCATAAGTCAAGCCCTCATTCCTCCAGGACTTATAACACCGATCATCATCTGAGGTTATTAGCGCCAAGAGTAGATCCCTCTAGCAACCACGCAATCATCGTCATCGTCATATTCTCTTCATTCCGAGTATAACCGGGTTCTAGATTAAGAATGTTGCAGCAATTTCTGGAGCAAAGGCGCTCACCAACCGAATGCCCTTTCTTACTTGGGTTTGAATCTTAGTGCTTTGTCGCCTTTTACGACAAGTGCAGTCCATGGTTGGTCTATTCATCAACCCGGACACAACACGGGTATCTAGCAACGACGCAATGAATAAAAGAAACAGAACTGCGCTAGCGGCGACCACTACTGACCCTGGGAGTTAGCCCAGGACGCACTGGCCTGTATGATCGCAGGTGTGGTTGGAGGAAACGTGGATAGATCTAGAATATTGCAGGGCTGATTCTCCGCCCTACTGTTCAAATCCTCCGTCAACAACTCCCCCGCCGAGACCTTATTCAGGCCAGTGGCGTGCCCCTTGATGAGGGCCCCCATCAGGAGCTTTCCATCAGGGGTCAGCCCGCCCCGCAGTGAATAGGTTTCTATTTTCTCTGGAAGTTCGTAGTCCTTCGAGAATTTGTTCTTGAGCAATCGGTCTGAGGTTCTCTCCTCGTGTCTGGCTTTAACCTGTGACAATACGTTTAGTTAGATAGACAAATTAATGACTAGATCTAAATTACATGAAGAAAATATCTTTTACCTCTTTTTGGAAGGAAAAAGAGGCAGAGGCAGACCGAGATTAGGTATGTTAGATGATTTAAAGGCCCACTCATATGTGAAAATGAAGAGGAAGGCGGAAGACAAAGAAGAGTGGAGGCGTTATATACCATGGACCTGCCAGCAGGCAGTGCACTAAGAGAGAGAGAAGAGAATCTAATAAGAATCTACATGTACTAATACCTAGTGTTGATCACAGTGGCCTAGGAGGGGTTGGCAGGGTGGGGGCATGTGCCTCGCCCAAGATGTCATGTAAAATTTTAATTGAGCCAAAAATATATGTGCGTACATTGTATAAAGTGTGTGACTCCACAAAGTGCCTCCCCAAGATTAAATCCTGCTGCCTGCCAGGATTTAATCTTGGTTCATATCGTTGCTCCTAACTAAAGTTTAATATGATTCTAGAGCTATGATACAATTTGTCTACGACTGCGGTAGTTTAATTTTACCATCAAATTCATTAGGCCCAGTACTTCATTAAGAAGAATTCAGATAAGATCTAGGCCTTTAGACCTACATTATAATACAATTTATCTATCCATGACGATATAATGGCTGGAGCCAGTGGCGAAGTCGGTAAGATATTCGACCGCTGATAGGTATGTGCGGAGTTCAAATCTTGGGCTCTCCCGTAACTGATATCACTTTAGAGTGAGGAAACTGACGTTAACCTTAGCTTTACCAGCTTTTAATCAACGTTTAATATATTACTCATAAACGGTAGGAAATTTAGAGTATAATCCATTTGCCAATCCTGTACTCTGTTCGAGATAGGGCCTATTACTCATTGACTCATCTCTCCTGAGAAGCCAACAAGAGGCGTTCAGCACCACTAAGGGTTGATTAATTAGATTTGATGACTCTAATTACCTGGGCTCCACATATTCGTCCCTGATGACGTCCCTGACATCATCCTTGTACGAGGAAACGGACGTTAAACCTTTATTATTTATTATTATTATTGAACTGTTTAGAGTTTATTGATATTCACTAAGGCGACTGCTACAGACATGAAAACGTTTCGTAAATTTTCGTTGACTTTCTGATAATTAATTGACTAATTGCCTAATTAATTTACCGATTAAATGAAGGCAGTTTAAACAGATATCACGTGCATTGATGAGATCACCACTATACCTGTATTCGATTTTCTTTGATTATCTGCACGCAGATCTCTTTAGGAGCGAAGGTTTGGCCCATGTCAAGTGTCAACATGACCTTTCTCCTCCCGTTATCCTCACGCAGGATTGGAACTCCATATTTCTCCCTCGACAACTGCGGAGAGCTATTAGAGGCGCTGAGGTAGTTCTTCTGCAGAACCGACTTCCTTCCACTTCCGGAACTCTCTCCCACTTCGTCCGGACATCCGGTAGTGTCCGCCCGGGAGATTTCCCCTCCTCGGGACTTCTCATTGCCTGTGTTAGTTGGACTGCGTGTCGAGGAAGACTTAGACTTAAGGGAAGCTACTGATGCTCGTTTGCCAGCCGAAGAGGACCTGGAAGGGCTGTTGTTGGAGGTTTTTCGACGAAGGTTTAGGGTGTCGGGTGGAAGAGGTGCTTCCACGATCAGAATCCCATCCGTGGTCAGGAAGGATTTCAACTTAGCGTGATCAACCTTACAATACAGTTCAGCGAATAGTTGTCGTCAATTTAAACAAATAAACTACATTGGCTGAAGCATAACTTAATTAGACAATCAATAGTTAAAAACATTTTAATTCCATAATAGGTAATCTTCTAGAATCTTTTATCATTCGAATATTAATTATTAACCTAATTCGGACTGCTAATTAAGTTACTTAGTTAGTAATTACTTTATTAGTTACTTAATTCTTTAGATAATTATGCCTAAGTTCAATAGCTTACATGCTTGTTGACCTGACTAATCGATTGAAGCTCCTAAATTAGTTCATAAAGCTCTGGTGCTCTAGGGGCGTTGTATTGAGTAGTTCTTGAAATCCTCAAGTAGAAGATCAAATTTCGTTCAAATTATTCTTTTAAAATTGGACGACTTTGTGAGAATTGAAAGGTTCTCAAACCTCTTTTGGTCGTGCTATCTTTCTCTGATATTCCACCTGACACGTTTTTCCCTCCTCATCTTTTTCCTCACGACTGGCTGTGACGATGATTCTCTCTCCATCCGTGGTGACCGCGACATTCGAGGGATCGAACTCCGCTACGTTGAACCTGAATGCAAATATGATATAATTATACATATAAGATGATCATGATGTTATTGATATCCGTACTTCTGCATCTTCACTTCAGATATCAGTTAATGCGTACGTATTGCGTCTGATTAAAAATCTTGATGATGGCACCAAGTGCACAATTTTGCATGATTTTGCATGCGAATATATATATATATATATATATATATATATATATATATATATATATATATATCGTCACTTGGACAAATAGCACACATTCATTTCACAGTGAAACAAAATCAAAATCAAAGAAACAAAATGCAAATACACAGTGAAAATAAAATAAAAAAGCAAATAAACAAAACAAATAAACGAAAAATAGGCTGTGCACTTCATGCCTTTCTCTACATCATTACGAAGGTATGTTCACCCTAACAATTTCTCAAAATGAGCGTTTATTATATTTCTATATTTATCTCAATAGAGTAATTTGCATCTATGCCTTTTATTTGCATTAATTAATTACTCTACTTTGAGTTGAACCAGAATGCATTAATATCATTTCATAACGTTTAAACTATTTTATTATTTCGCTTTTTTAAGTTTGTGGTCATCGAATATCAGCAGTAAGTTAAAAACTCTCTATTAGGCTACGTTTATTCTTCTACGTTTTATGCATAAGACATTTAGAGTGCAGAATAACATAAAACTTTGACATTTTATGTTTATGATTCAACATTTATCACGAAGTTGAGAAAATTAAAGCTTTTTCGCTAAAGAATTCGAATGAGCGTCGAATGGACACATTTACGGGCAGCATAGTCAGATAAAATAACGTAGAGAAACCCTTGATATAATCGCTGCCTCAAAGAGGCTTTCTAGCATTGATCATCAGTGATAGATTACTGCTTTTCTTAGATGTAATGTCAATCAACTGATTGACGATTAGATGGCTCGTATACTACGTGTAGCTCTAAGAAAGTGCTCCACCTTAACCAGTATTTTAAATGTTCGCCATGTTAGTTTTTTGTAATAAACTTTTCATCCGGTAGGTGAAAACTCATTGTCGATTTTTACTCATAATTTTTCTGTTTACAAAAGTTCCAATATTTAGTATTAAGCCTAAAAAAAATTCTCTAAATATAAAAATGAATATCTTTGAAATAAAAGGAGAAAATGGATGTTAGTTTAATCAGGTTTATTGTTTTGAGGATGATAATGATGATAACTACAACAATAATATTAACATAATATTAACTATTATTAATTTCTAAGTATTGTTAGTGTCAGAATTATTTTTAAATCAATGGTCAGCCTTAATTAAAACTTTCGGTTTAATTAACGATTAATTGTCATTTATTGATTGAGAATATATTACTGAATTGTGAATCAGTTAAATTGATTAACTATTCATCATCATCATCATCATCATCATCTTCCCTTGAATCCCAGTTTAACAAGGGTTGGGATACGAATAGACTGTCTCAAATCCTCTCCGTCCTACACCAAAACCATCAGTCAATCCCCTATTTGAGACTTTTCCATTCGTTTAAATTTTTGTAGCAATTTCTGAAGTCTAGGCGCTCACCAACCGAGTACCCTTTCTGACGTTGGTACGAATCTTAGTGCTTTAGTCGCCTTCTACGACACGTGCAGTCACCGGTTGATCAATTCTTCAAACAACCCGAACACAACATTGGGA
Organism: Enchytraeus crypticus; assembly: GCA_905160935.1. Lineage (NCBI taxonomy): Eukaryota > Metazoa > Annelida > Clitellata > Enchytraeida > Enchytraeidae > Enchytraeus > Enchytraeus crypticus. Next base: position 161,832 of record CAJHZI010000596.1, read on the forward strand.
AAAATTGATTAACTATTAAATTGATATAATTGATTAACTCTTAATGTATGATAATGTACAACTTATAATAAGCTGGGATTCAAGGGAAGAAGACGATGATTATGATGACAATCAGTTACCTCAATTTACATCTTCGTCCAGAATCCGGATACTCAAGGAAGAGAGTCTTCATTTTCTTCGTATCCAGAATATCCGTGCTCCCCCGTCTACTAGCCACCAAACCGTCCTTAAGATCCTCTCCATTACTCCCGAGGTCGTTTCCGCCTCTCCTGGAATATCCTTTCACCGGATACAGCTCCAGGAACTCCTGCCTCATGTGTTCCACATCCTTATCCCAGTCCCTGGACTTCCTCTTGAGCTCTTCGTGTAGGCGCTTCTCTATTTCCAGGAGGCGAAGATTCTGGCGACCTTCAAAGGTCAAGTTGTCGTGCACAAGTGGTATCTGAACGCTTTCTGAGCCGTCGGCTTTAGAAGCTGGCGTAGCCGTCTTTTTCTCCCCATCAGGTTCCCTTTCTCCGTTTATTATAGTCTCCTTGTTTGACGGTTTCTCCGAGTAGCCGATGTTAACCCTGCTGTTGCTGTGGTTTTCCTTCTTGTTATCCTTTTGATTCGAGTCCTCTGCATCCATAGAGAGGCAGATTGCGTGGGTTAAGAAATTAATTTGTCTTTTAGTAAATTTTAATTTTAATATTTAAAGGTAGTCAGGTGTTATATTAACAATTTAGTATCCGTAGATTTGATGGACATCAACTTAGGCTTTATATAGTGTATTCTATTATTATAGGTTATATACACTGTAGTTCGTCTTGTGATGGTTATCTGAAGAAACATACAGTATAACGAGAATATATTGTACATTGCATAAATCGTGGTGAATGTTTACCAGACCAGAGCAAAGTGCATTTAGTTCTTTAACTTAAAAGTTATTTTTAAATTATCAGTAATTAATAATAAAAGCGAAACCTAGCCTACTTTCACGGGTCTAACAGTTATTTAGGTATTGATTAGCATGTGCAATTTACTTCATTCAACTCTTCTAGATAAATACGCCCTTTAGCTAAGATTAATTTATGCTAGGTATTATTCAACCTAAATTCAACTACCGCAGTTTTAAAACCATCGTCAAATGTGTGAACACCATTGAGAAAACCATCACTGATTATTAATCCACTTCTTTATTTCCTCGCGTCATAAATTTCTATTCCAGTCCCATTCGAGTGCCAGCAGTAGAATTAAATCCATGATATCTTTAATATCCGTTTGACATCACGTTGAATAAATAGGAATAAATACGTCCCTGTGGTCCTTCGCCTTCCTTCTCGGTCACGTCCCGTCCTCGAGGGAAATTCCGGCATTGAACAAAATTTGGTATTATGTTTTGTTAAACTGTCAGCTGTTCTCCTGTAGTGAATCCATCACCTGGGATGGCTCACTGTGTTGATGTAAGCTTGATGACTAAATGCTCCGCAATCAATTAAATGCGTATTGTACATTTCTATCATGCGATATAATTTAATATAGAATGAATCAATTCCCTTTGGATGTGTTTGGTTCCCAGTCGTCAGAGTTGAAGTTCAATTTCGATCAATGCAAAGTCAAAGATAAATACTACGGAATATCCTGAAGCGATAATTTACAAGAATTCAAAACAAAACTTGGAAGTTTCGGAAAGACTAAAAAGGCTCAAACCGGTGTTAAAGATACCTTTAATCTATCAAATGAATATCAGTGACGGACGAGCCTAGGATTCGAATCAAGCACGCGCGAATCACTTAAATCTTATGGACATATTTTCAACTGGTTCAGCGAGTTTCGATGATATTTTTGCACATTTGTTATTTTCTACACACATTATACACAAAAATTCACGATCATTGTCCTTTGATGCCGCATATTGTATGTATTACATATCTACGATTATCATTCCACCACTCAGTGGATTGTTGTTTGCGGATTGATGTAGTGGAAGGTCCAAGGTAATATTTATACCCAGTCTTTGTCACACTTAGTAAAGAGCACTCCATCGATTAACATGCTCATTTTTCATAAAAAGCTTTATATTCTCCGTACTTTAATATAACCTATGAATCGGAGGAAATTTGTTTCAGATATAGTATCCCATTACTTTCATCAGTTCGAGCTTATTCGCCTCTTACGACACGTACTGTTTACGATAGATAAACCATGGCTATCTGTGGCTCAAACATAACACTGGAAACTTGCATTTAATGATTTGCATATAAACTAAGAAGGCGACTCATTAAAATGTCTATATGATGACCTTGATGGTAAATAAATTCTCAATATTAAAGCAGCTTAAATATTTATTTAATGATATTTCATCTGACCTCGTCTCTCTTTGACATTTAACAGTTAGATTTCACGACAAGCTTCTTCAGTGCGGCATTGATCCACGTATAGAGCTGTGAGTCGGCAATGGTCTAACGCGATAATGACGTAGTAACTTCGCTCGGATGGACATTAATAATTCAAAAAATGTATAAATGTTATGGTGGATGCTGTGGATTTCTTGCCACAATGGGATACGTGTTGAAAATCTTGAGATAAATCAATCAATTGCAGAGAAAATAGAATTGATTTTGAGTCTCAGAGTACATTAGTAGTAATCTCTACTCGTTGTTCAGACCAGATGGCAGATCCAATACACAAAATCAACAATCTAACACTATAGCTCCTTCAGCCTAACTTAATTAGATAGTTTGTTAACGAAGACGAATACTTATTGATTTCTGTCGTTAAAGCCGAGTGTGTAAAATATTTATTTCCATTGGATCTGAATTTTGACTGAGAATTAACAAGATAAATTGATTTCTCTAAAAATTTTGCAATCCTGTTACAGAATCTGAAATTACACAGACTGTGAATGATCAAATGATAGCAACGTTGCAATTAAGGTGGGAAACTGTATGCGACTGTGTATTGGCTTGACCACTTATTGGTGTAATGGCGTTACCGCGCAATTTAAGCAAAAATGTGCGTAACAGTGTAATATACAGCTCAATGTAAGCAAAGATGAATGTAACCATAATTAATAGCGTAATGGTCGTAAACTGCTAATGACGCAATCAGGCTGTGCGTGACTAGATAGAAGATATATCTAAATAATATATATTCCAAGCTCTTGCACTGGTCACTGCCCAGCCTTACTAAACCATCTGGATAGGGAATACCAAACCTGACGTAAGAACTCCAATGATCGGCACGTATCAGAGGTTTACGGTCGATTTATAGACAAGAATTGAGCTGCCTGGACATTCCTCAAAGAGATTCGGTTTAGCTGCCTAGACAAGATATATCCCTTTCAGAATCCAGTTGTAAGCTATGATTTACCTAAATGAAAGATTTCTATCCTACTGTTAAATCGGCCAGTAGCACCAAACTAACACGAGTACGATCTTTGTAACGTAAAATTTCTAATTAAAATGCTGATTTTGTTTTGGGGTTATTCATAGCAGTAAGAGTTATGTACAGGAGCGAAAGAAAGAGAGAGAGAGAGAGAGAGAGAGAGAGAGAGAAAGAGAGAGAGAGATAGAGATAAAGAGAGAGAGAGAGACATGTTTATTTTTAAAAACAATGTCAGATATCAGAAACTATATACCAAGAAATATCGTGCATAGTATACAAAAGGAACCAGAAGCTTCAATTATATAATTGGTTATTCTGCCTTCTTGCACCGATGAGGGCATGATCCTATCTTGCTGGCAACCGAGATTATGTTTATTGCTACAGGGTAGCATTAAACGTAATTTCCCCAATATAAGTATGGTAATATAGCTAATTAATTTAAGTAGTTTATCTTAAAATTATAAAGTTTTTGAGCAGGAACTTTGCTATTTATGCTCCAAATTTGGTTGAAATGAATGTCTTTACATACTTTATACTATCATATATATATATATATATATATATATATATATATATATATATGCATATATATTGCTAGCTGATTAATTAAATAACTAATTCGTATACAGAGATGGATAGCTACGGGTAAAACTGAATCGAAGGATAGCTACGATGGATAGCTACGGGTAAAACTGAATGTGCGATAGAATTGGTATAAGTAGCATACAGTGAGAGAGGTAAATTGTCAGTGTATTGCTACTCATACCTTTGGTCCATAATTTGCTATTAATAATTTAGCATTCATAATTTGTTTACCATTATTTAATATTTAGAATTTCTTATTTAAAATTTTATTATGTAAAATTTATTAAAAGTACAAATTCGAAATTCTGATCACAGACCAACCGGAGACACTTAATTTTTACAACTCTAAAAAACGTTAATATTCTTTAAATTTTAAATTCGTAATATTTCCTGTACACATGCGTGAATTATGATTGCTCAATGGCCTTTAATTGTAATTTAAAAATCTATATTTTAAAAAGGGTCGCATGCCTGAATTGCCTTCATCACCGAAGACTCCCATCAGAGTTACGAGAGACCTTGCGTGGCTCAGCTTTCAATGGCAAATGGAAAATTTAAGTAATAGATTTTATTTTAAGTCTCGAGTGACAATTCAGTTAGCTTGAGACAGAACTACAATTTTGCTTGTGAAATTACCATTTCTATATCAGTGTCATGGCGGATAAGGTCTTCGAGATTGCTTTACAGGTTCCTGTTTCGTTCAAGTAATTTGTAATGTCTATGATTAATCATAATGTTGCCGTTAATTAAAAGCGCAGATTGACAGCCGCATCAGATATACGATTAATCTTTCTGGAGTTCTGGGATATTCATGTGCTATGAAATATATTTGGCTTTGAACTCAAAGCATTTGTTTCCGAGGCTAAAACTTTAACCGTTCAGTCCTACTGTCAGGTTCTATTGAATAATGTCTCTTAAACTCTCTGGGTGGAACTTTCTTTCCCTTTCTCATTAAATATGATATTTTCAAAAAACGGTATTTTTACAATAGCAGGAAAATTTTGTGATAATTTCATTTACATTAGACAGCTTGAATACTAGGTTCATGCAAAGATGCGTTATGCTAGATCCTAAATTTTAAAGTTAAATCGGTTGGGATTAGAACCCACGATTCACCTCAGGATCTGTGATCTAAAACTTCATGACGTTACCCCTACGCTATTGAGACATTCTATCCAAGTAAAAACAGAATCTGTATGTACAGCAAGAACAATTAAAATGTCGTTATAAACAGATTTACAAAAGTTTAAACTCCAACTTGATTTTCGTATTTTGCCTTTGGATCGTTAGTTCATTTATCAGACGTCATCAGCGACGGTTGAACCTAAGATTCGAAGCGCCACCTAGTGTTCCGCAGTCGGAAGCTGAACATGCGTGCACTGGTGAGATGAATGACGTTTGATAAATACAATGAGCGCGTCAAACATGTCTCGCATCAGAAATTTTTCCTCTCCAGTCTACGCTATGGTAATGCTAATGACAGGGAGTCCTTATGCTGAGAGAGTAATTGAACCGATCGGCAGTGTGCTCTATATTCCAGGAAAAAATATGAAAACTAAATGCGTACAAAGATTTGAGGTGGTGGCGTAATGGGTTATGATTCGGTCAGCGATTCAAATGGGTCAGGATTCAAATCCAAAGTTTGTCATTAATATGCTCGCGATACAGGAAATTGACGCTAAATACGACATAATTTTTATAGGCATCATTTTAGACCTTTTTAGGCATCTTTTATAGGCTTTATCTTTTCAGACTTCGTCTTTTATGGGTTTTATCTTTTACAGACTTTGTCTTTTGTAAACTTTACTTAGGCGCTTTTAGAAAAATAAGTCTACGTGCAACATATCCAAGGCATTTCGAACGGTATAATTTTGTCTCAACAATTATTTTCATTACAAAATGAATTGCATATTATAATATGTAGGACCTACTTTAAAATACAATTTGGTTAAAATTTAATTCAATTCGGTTGAAACGATAAAATAAATACTATAAAGTAAAAACAGAATTAGAAAAAATGAAATATCTACTCCTTTCTCTACTAATAAAAACTTCTACTTTAAACTTAAACTAAGTATTTCTCATTACTCTACTAACTGTGTTTAAATATAATCTGAATCATTACCGCAATGCTAATTCTCAACGTATATATCCTATATATAGTTCTATCCTACTTCGACTCTACTTTAAATCTAAATCAGAAAAATTATTCGACGTTCGGTGTACATCAGCTACTGCTGCTTCAAGTAAATAGCATCTGCCTCGTCTCACATCCACTACGTGAAAGCTCTTCCACCGAACGTGTCGAACTAGATAATAGAGTGGTAACGAATTCACTTATGTCCACATCCAGATGGCAAACCTTTCCAGTTTTTCTCTGCATGGACAAAATTTAGTGCGACAACGAAATGTTTTTGTCTGAAAACTTCTTGCTTCAGAATTGCCGATAAATAAATGTTCCAGCTATTTGTAATAGCATTAAGTTTATTTTGTTTAATAATTTGATTTATTTATTTGTTAGAGTATATGTTTGCGTCGAATTTTTCAGTGCTATTTTTGTGTTTACTTGTATGATTATATTGTAGTTTATTTTTGTATTGTTACTTGAATGGTGCAATAAAGCTCTATATATTAGTTTTAGGAGTTTTTTAAATCTTGGTTTATTTGATGATCGCAATACAAATATTTGCAAAATATAGACTTTACTTATTAGTAGATGAACTAAGGATAGCAACGCTAGAGATGAGCTCATACATACTAAGATTTTATTCTTTCCTAAATGTCTATTTATGTTTATTTTCATGGTGGGAATTATATCCAAAACAACCGCCATATTGTTTCTTAATACTTCTGTTAACAATTTCTTAGATTTTGTTACTTTTCATTTTCAAATTTACGTTTGAGATTTATAAATTAGGGCTAGGAATATGGTAAGTGCTATGGTTAGGACTTAACTTAAATGGAATTAGAGTTAGATTAATAGAATTGGCTTTAGATTAGATGGAATATAGTAAAGAAAAAATATGGCGGTTGTTGTAGATCTTATACCTAGGCCTACATGTAGCCTACTTATTTTCATATTATTTTAGAAGGGTACATTGAGAATTAAAGAAACATGAAGAACACATGTTCAGATACAGCATGCCCTGGATATAATATTTAATTATCATGACGTTATCCGAGGTTAAAATTTGAGTGTTGTGTGGTTAGGAATAGGTTGGCTCAGTCGAGATTGAGATGATATGGCATATTGTGAGAAAAGGCTGGACAGGATGTAGTAAAGAGAGTTTGGAGGGAAGATTGGATGGATTAATTACCATTTAATCCTGAGAGTTTTGATTAATACGCACACATGCAAATAAGCACTACATCCAATGAAAATCAGCTTCATTTAAAACTAAGTATCGGTAAGATTTTCAGAGCTTTTTATCTTTTGCAATTGCGGTAAAATGAATGTGAGAATTTTAAAAAATTAATTGCTGCTTAAATAATTCAAATTCTCCTCTCTCAACTGACCGGACAAATGACGGATAAGCTAACGAATGATGTACTGCACTGAGCATTCGCGAATAGACGAAACTACATGTAAAGGATGAGCCGACTGAATTTACTGTTAAACTGTTTTATTTATTCTTTTTACGTGTTTATTGCATACTTGTTGTTTGCAAAAGTTCACCTGAAAGAGAAATGGCAAATAAAGGAAAGTTAAAAGTAATATTTCTGAATAATAATAGCTGCATAATTATTAAAAGCAAAGGTACAGAGTGGTGTTAGGTAAATTTCAAGAAAATACTGAGCGCAATTACACAGTACTGGAACAGAATTTGAGTTTTAGATGAGGATTTGTGGAGCTAAATCTTCTACATTCAGCCTGCATTTAAAATATGTAATTTTTTACGTGAATTAACTTTAGAATAAGAAAAAATTGCATCAAAACTATTCTTGATTTTAATTCAGTTGTTGTTAATCCACTGTTGCTCAATAAATGTTGCACCGTATATATCCGTATACGTTGGGATGAACAATAAAGTGTTAAACTTGAGTCTTTTCATTTAAAATATTGCGAAATTTTTATTTGTATTACATAGTATTTTTAAGTGCTTTCTGACATTCATTTTTATTTTATTCAAATTCAGTGTATAGCTTTATATTAGACTTATTTGTTGTGTTACTCTATACTGAAGTGTATTAGATAGCATTGTAACGATTTTCATGTACTTTTTAATTATACCTTTATTCGTCTTGTGTTTCAACGTCAGTTTGCTAAATGAACCAAAAAGCTAACGTAACAATTTATAGAGGTAACTAAGCCTTAAGAGAGGAAAGAAATTGGAAACCATAAACGGAATCATTAGTTAGGCAGCATTAACAATAATCAGCATTAACAATATAATCTTACATTACATCATTAACAACAGCCAGCCAACATTATAAGTTGCATTAAGACAACATTTGGTAATTAGACAACATGATTAGACAACGACAATTAAGTTAAGACAAATAATTAATCACAATTAAAATATAAAGATCTTATAGTCCACGTAGACTTCTTAACATCATCGCTAAGCTATTCTTGAAAGGAATAAATGGACATGAATCAAAGGAAGACAGGAGAATATGCAGTGGACAGGAAGCGGAAAAATACGAGCCGAAGATCAGAGGTCGTCTTCCGCAGTCCATGAGTTAGCTTTCTCCAGTACATCTGCTGTCTCTGTAATGTTTGCCTACCAGTCATTGGTCCTGGGAGGGGGTCCCCCCACTTCTTTGGACTTATTTACTCTGGACTGATTTTCTGGATTTTTGAATTTGCACCGATTTTGGACCGTCCTTTTGCTCCCTGGTTTGATTTTTGTCTCAATAGTGCTCGATGTTGTCATTGATGACAGTAGCACTCTAATTGTTGTTATTAGTATTATTATTCTTTAATAATTATGGTACGGATTATGGTATTCTCTATTTTCCTTTTAATAGAGTACTAGTTTTTGGAAATATGGACAATTATGAAAGAGGAGACTGATTAGGCAGGTTTAGTCTCTTCTATTTTCTGTTTTATTATACAAAGCCATTTAAGTAATAGGCCTATGCAGTAATATTGAACAGAGACATGATTAATTTCCTGTACCAGCGTAACGTCAAGCTCTTTAGCTCCGGCTACCTCTTCACATCAGACTACTCACATCCATCTTGTTTTTCTGTTGCTGTAAAGCAAAAGCTGTAAAGCCGATGTTAGCATCAGCTTCATCTCTCGAAAGCGACGTCAGTGACTGGAACGCCCAGAATTTGAACTCACACATACTGATCCGCTGTCGGGTATCTTACCTACATCGCCACTAGCTGGAGCCAGTGGCGATACCAGTAAATGCGTTTCATTGAAATACTTTGCTTGCCATTTTTCACTTCTAAGTTCTCTCATAGTTATCTCTCTTCGTCAGTACAGGGAGTTGAGCTGCAGCATACTCTAGGGTCATCCATTCTGCTTAGCTGACCACTGAATGACCACATCCCACCTAGGCTCTAATGTCCCTAGGGTACACGACCGAACCATATCTCCTGCGATATATCTCCCTGCCTGCCCCTTCGAGCTTGTAGCCGAATTTATCCTAGTTCGTTGTTTAAATACACTAAAATGTGATGCGTTATTAATAATAACAACAATTAGAGTGCTACAGTCATCAATGGAAACATCGAGCACTATTGAGACAAAATCAAGCCGGCGAGAAAAAAGAAGGTCCAAAAACGGTGCAAATTCCAAAATCCAGATAATCAATCAAATAATAAAGTAAAGGGAATTAAAGAAAAGGAGGTTATGGCACAGGTCGCTGCTCATGGACACTGGATGGAAGAGAGATGGAAAAGAGAGATATTTGCCTAAATGATTGCACTTAACTTGTACATTACTGTGGTTATATCTCTTTCTAAGTACTGAAGTCGCGCAGATGTGTAATGGTAAGTTGCTGAAGTCAATTCTGACTGTTTGGTTTAGAATTTGACCTCTTTATTTGTAAAGCTGGTAAAAAGTAAAGCAAAGGTTAACGTCAGTTTGCTCACTCGAAAGCGATGTCAGTGACGGGCGAGACCAGGATTTGAACCCCGCACATACTGATCCGCGGTCAAAAAAAGTAAACACGCATTATAGTGAAATGATCAACTATGTTCATATCTATCACTTTTTAATACCATATGTTTAAACCGTTAGGCAATTTATTCCATTTCCGTGTAACTAGTTCAGTGAATGTCCGAGATTTTACTCTCAGATCGGCGCGGCTGGGATTCGAACCCACGAGGTTTCAGTTCACCTCAGGATTTGTCATTTAAAACTTCATGACGTTACCTCTACGCTATCAAAACATTCAAGCATCTTTCTAACGTCATGAAAATTAATGGTTGATGAAAGTTGTGACGAAAGCAAATTTGAGAATTAGTTATTGTTATGCTTACCACTAGGCCATCAATCGCACCTTATATCCATCCAAAACCAATACATACATACGATAAAAAGCTGGTAAAGCTAATGTTAACGTCAGTTTCCTTACTCGAAAGCAATGTCAGTGACGGGCGAGTCCAGGATTTGAATCCCGCACATACTAATCCGCGGTCGAATAACTTACCGACATATTCAACAAGTTATTCTACAAGTTAATACATACATACATTCATACCAATACATACATACAATACATACATTATATAGATTCGAAACCTGATTTATCCGTCGTCTTCGGAATCAGTCACTCACATTTCTTAATTGTTAACAACAACAAAATTAGAGTGCTACTGTCGTCAATGACAACATTGAGCACGATGATTAATTAACGCTTATTAATTGATTACACTATCCCACCAAAGAGGGGTCGATAGGCCTGGTTAGCTCTTGGAATTTTGGATTCACTCTAAGTGCTCCGCCTAGCGGTAGGTTCATGTTGTCTAACTCTCCACTCATCTGCTCTAGTGCATTCCACTCCTTTTCTCTGTTTACACGTACGAATGCTTTATCAAATCACCTATAGTCCTGGCTTCGGCCCGTTTAATTTTCCCCTTTCATCCTTCCCTCTCTATCCACTTTTGCTGAACTGCAGGAAGCCCAGGGTGTGTTTTATAAACAAATATGTATATATATATATATATATATATAGATATATATATATATGTATACAGACATATGCATACTATGTTGTAAAATAATAAGGTACGAAGAAAGCAGTCGAAATTTTATTAGATAACCATTGCATTTCTGAATAAATGTATATAATGTAGGCTCGGAATCAAACAATAGTCCACGAATGATAAGCTAGAGACGTTGCAATTTCCAGCAGCAGTGTCGTCATTTTATTCCAGCTTTTTGTCACGGATATTCTGTTTTGAGGATACTCTTATACGGACGCCTCGCTGACCGTTAGTCTGTCGAGATTAACTGTCGGATGAAGATAATGATTATTAAGGGAATCACGCGAGATTGAGGTTCATGAACGACAGATCGATCGCCTAATTACAGACGAAATGGAATCGATACGTGCGTTTATCATCTATAGGTCAGCGTAGTTCAAAGAATTCCATGAAAGATTCAAGATGGTATTCAAGGCTTACGTCTGCGAAGGAAGCCAACCGCCACGTACATGTTTTAGGAGTTCAGAACTAATCAAATAAAAGCTTTTAGATGGCTTGGATCTTAGAAAAGAAAATTAAATTATGAATAATGAAATTGCGAAATATGAAAATAAGAGTAGTTAACTTATGAGTAATTAAATAAACGAACTTTTGCAATCGAATTCTTGAACACATTTCCTATTATCATAAGCAAATTACCATAAGCGTTCAAATACGCCGTGTTAAGAAAATTTTTCACTAATAAAAACAATTTTCCTTATCTTATTTTCCATAGCATGGCAGCAGTAATTCTTAAAGTATTATTTACTTAATCGCTCACTCACACTCAGAGCCATTAATATATGTGCAAATATCACTTTAATTTTATTCTTATTTTTCTAAAACATGAGCAAATTATACAAGCGTAGAGCACACGCAGTATAGGAATAAGAGTTGGATAGGACACATTCTGAGGGGGGAAGTTTATTAAAAGAGGTCATAGAAGGTAAATGGAAGGAAAAAGAGGCAGGGACAGGCCGAGATTAGGTATGTTAGATGATTTAAAGACCCACTCATATGTGGACATGAAGAGGAAAGCGGAAGACAGAGAAGAGCGGAGGCGTTATATACCATGGATCTGCCAGAAGGTAGTGCACTAAGAGAGAAAGAGAGGGAGAAAGAGCACAGTATATCCTCATATTCTTCAATTCCATGTCGTGCGTTGAGCAGACATTGGATTAGTTGACCCTACAGATAATATTGATCCATAATGATAACTTTATAAGTGAGAGCAAACGGTTGTAGAGTGGCTTATGTTCTATGTTTCCGGTAGTCAGCTAGATAGAGTCCAATTGTGCTTTTTCTGATGGACGTTTTATTTGTGTCTCGTTGTATGCGCATCGTGTATAATTGGATTCAGTTACAACTAATTGATCATGGTTCTCTCTCTCTCTCTCTCTAACTCTCTCTCTCTCTCTCTCTTTCTTCTCTAGTACACTAGAAAATTCTAAGGCTACCATAGATTCTACAGTATTCCGTAGCCTAGAAAATAATTAATAATCGAATATGTTAAAGCTGGTAAAGGTAAGGTGAACGTCAGTTTCCTCACTCGAAAGCGATGTCAGTGACGGCAGAGCCCAGGATTTGAACCTGCACCTACTGATCCGCGGTCGAGTATCTATTGGAAGTTACCACTGACTGTATTACCCCACAAAGATTATTCACTAGTGGTAACCTTCTTCTTCTTGAACATTTGATATTTGCTAGTTAAGTATGTTTTTACTGCTATTGAGACAAGATACACAAATATAACAAGTTAAAAGACTTAAAAAGATGTCCGTTGAAATATTTTATTATGTCTTTCATTCTATTTTCTTCACATCATTCGGCCTGCCCGATTGAGTAAGCGATTGTCCGTGTTTTCTCTCTCTCTCCCTCTCTCTCTCTCATTTAATTTGTGGAAGCAGGATGGTAGGAAGCTGCTAGTCAGAGTACGTCTAACGTCCAATCCGCTCCGAAGCGATCGATATCCTATAAATTTCCGCTGCAGCAGTCGAAAGGAATCGCCTATATCAAAGACGATATTCAAAAAACATTATAGAAGGAATGCAAAACGACTGGTCGAAACGAAAAGCGGACGTGTCTTGTAATCAATCTTCTTCGCTGCTTTTATCATGAATTAAAAACATTTGTGACGATTTTTGTCAACTTCTGTGATCATAAGTAATGAATATAAAATGAGCAAAAATATCGATTGATATCCTCCTTTTCCTTCAGTTGATTGATTGGTTGATCGATCGATTGATTGGTTGATAGGTTGCTTGGTTGATGGATTAATTGATTGATTGATTGATAATACTCTGGTCACTGGGTTAATTACGAGCTCAAAATTAAAATATTTATTTTACTAATATTTTTATTAATGTATACTTTATTTATATTTTTAATTATCTGTGAATTTTGTAATTCGCAAGGTAAAATAGGAAACAAGTGGAAAGTTTAAAAGCTAAAAATGAACTAAAACGTTAAATTACCGTTGCTATTCGGCCTATTCCCAATATCTTTTACGCTAGACTAACAAGACATTTACTATAAATGTAGTCATTTGGGTAATATAAGTATCTCTTTTAGACTAATTAATTTAAATTATATTAATTCTGTTACTTATCGTATTAAATTTTATATTTCTGTCCTTTTGTATTCTTTAAATAGTAGATACGCTATTTGGGGTTAAACTTATCGATTTTCAAGCCCCCCTTTTATGATGCAGTTTTAAGGGTAAATTGAGTGGGGGCACTGAGGGCTGTTTTTAGCCTCATTTATGAATGTCTGTCATGATGTATGTTATAAATATCAGAAGTATCAGAGCGATCTAGAAATAAATATAAATAACCATTATTCAGACATTTCCGTAATTCGTATATCTTTTTCCATTCAATTTCACTGCGGCCTGCCACGAAGATTCATTTTTGCGAAACAAATTTTAAAAAAAATCAGAGAAATCCCTCATTTTATATTTTCTCTATTCGCATCTCGGGCTGGAGTCCGGCCGATCTCGTAACCCGACGAGACTTGTGTTGTTAAAATCTCTGGAGATGAGAAGAGATCCGCATGGGATTACACTTAATCCATATCGTTCGTTCCATCCATTAAATTCGACACCGCGTTCTTGTTCAATTTAACGTCCGTGAAGGTTAATAGCAGTTTTTTGTTCAATTGATTTTCAGAAAGTTCCATTGTACGAGCTAGAGATGTGTGACTACAGAAAATACAGACTGTTTTCTTTTATTCAGGTCTACCGAATTGACTTGTTTTTAACCATGAACATAGATGCGCACATATAAGTAATAAACATCATATTAGAGTTGGATCCCTTAATGATAGCATTTTAAAAACAACAATGTATTACATTTCAATGTGAATGTTTACCGTATGTTTCATTATTTTCATGGGCTGTTACTCTTATTAACTTCTTAAGCCGTAGGTTGTGTCGGTATTAACTTACCTTTGATTTAAATTGGGATCTAATTTAGTAAATATGGACAATCAAATACAGATGAAATACATTAAAGTTTCTACAATAATTATTTAACTATACAATAGCAAAAAGATTTATAATCTTCAGTTAATAGCTATTGTTATCAGTAAATCGGAGACAGGGTAATAAACTTTAATAGCTTTTTAACTTCTAATAGAAACCACCACTTTTCTAAGCTAAAACTTATTTTTTCTTAGGTTTCAACTTAATAACTTCGTAATATGATTATTTTGAAAAATATACAGCTACTCCTCAAGACTAATTAATTGACTAAACTAAAGTCCATAAAGACTAACGAAAACTCATTCTTTTATACAGCGTAACTATCTCTCTACTCTCTCTCTCTCGCTCTCTCTCTCTCTCTTAGTGCACTGCCTACTGGCAGGTTCATGGTTTATAACTCACCCACTCATCTCCATCTTCCGTTTTCCTCTTCATATATCCTTAGGCATTACGAGTGGATCTTTAAATTATCAATAACATTCCGTTTTATTAGAGCATAACTAACCGAACTAAATCTGCTCGTCTCTTTGCATAGACACTAAATAAACGCATCCTTCAATTTGCACCAATTTGAAAATCTTTAGCATCCATTTTAATTTATTTCAAAGCAGTTCGGACGGGATTAGAATCGTATGAACGGTATGACTAACCTATGCATTACTACTGGCAATGATTTATTCTCTGGCGCTTTTGTTCTTAACTACATGACATGTATATTAAATATAATAATTTGCTCTGAAGTCATTCTTATTTTTCTTAAGTCCTTTTACTTGCGAAATTTTGCATTTCATAATCATGAAAGCAGCCTATGAGTAAAATACATATCTTAGAATCATCATTTGATACATCGCTTGAGACAAGGACATACAGTAAGTATGTTTTGAGCTATACAGAAAAGTTAAGTATACATTAAAACTTACTGAACATACTTCTAATTTCTTCAATGGCGGTTTAGCAACCTGTTGTTGTTGTTGATAGCGTGTTTAACGTCCTGGTCAGAAGCCGGGGGCTTCTCTTCAAAACGTTTAACAACCTGGCTACTGTGTTTACCATAGATATTTCAGCTCAACGCTGCCACCTGTTGAGTTTTATATATCTGAACATATTTTAAGAAGAGAAGTTTTGAAAGATGCAAAGCTGCGGAAATCTTTGCAAGTACATACATACATGTAGAGTTAATTAGATATTAATACAAAAATGCATTATTGATACTGTGACAACCAGTTAAATATTACTTGCTGAAGACATTTCTGTATATTGATTGGTTTTGAATCTTGAATTTAATTTAATTTAATTTAATAGCCGTCTCTTGAATTCTACATGCATATAAGCTGTTCCAAAGTAATTTAAGTCCTGCCTTTTAATGTCCCTTCTCATCTTCACCATTAATCTCGTCAGTTTTAAGTTGATGTCACTTTTCGTCTAAACAATTCTTCTCGTCAGTTGTAAGTTGATTTCACTTTTCGTCTATGAATTCCTACAAATGCGCAAACCTGCCTTCCTCTAGTTCCTGAAATAGAGCTGGCACGTTTTATTAGCGAATCTCTGATTAATTATTTTTTGTTCGTCAAATACGATTGACTTTGGCTTCTCAGAGCCCTACGTTGTCATGGGTGACAGTAGCGTTCAACTTACTGATTTGGTGTAGTTGCTGTAAGGTGATTTGAACCCTGGTGGGTTCGAATCCCAACCGCGCTGATCTGACAGTAAAATCTCGGACATTCACTGGACTGGTTAAACGGAAAATGGAATAAATTGCCTAACGTCTAAACATGTGGTTTTCAAAGCGATAGATATCAACATAGTTGATCTTTTTATTATAATGC
This sequence comes from Enchytraeus crypticus, assembly GCA_905160935.1. NCBI lineage: Eukaryota > Metazoa > Annelida > Clitellata > Enchytraeida > Enchytraeidae > Enchytraeus > Enchytraeus crypticus. The sequence goes on from CAJHZI010000596.1 coordinate 178,233, forward strand.
TTGTTTACTTTTTACTTTTTTAACCCTCGGATGCAGAAGGTATTTTGACTGACGTTAATGCAAAACCCCTGGGCCACCATTGACCCGTGACATTTAATGCCATAATTACTCGCAGAAAATAGCAAGAAATAAAGCAGTATGCAAAACTTTCAATTTTTATCGCTGCAATTAATAGTAACAATAATAATACATGATTTAACGTCCATTCCTCATCGAGAGATGATGTCAGGGACGTCATCATCATCACGAGATCATGTAAGGGTACGTATAAGAAAAAACTTCGAAACTTCATTAAATTTTAATCCTTGCTAAATTATAAAGTTTATGCTGTGACTTAGTTTGGGCAGACAAGTTTATTGCTTATTTTAGTGAATTAATGTTAATTAATGAATTAGCAGCGATTCTTCTCAAAACTTCAATGAAATCTGAAAAGATAAATGTGAGTTATTAATGCACACATACTGGTAGATCACACACAGCTTACACACACTATGTTAGCTGTAGTTGTGGAGTGGTCAGGACAGGCACGATTATGACAGATAGAGCATTCAGTGAACACTTTCCAATCTCTTGCGGCAGGGCAGTAGAAACACATCTTTCTCTTGCGAGCTGCGGATCTTGTCGACATTTGCCGTGCTGGTTTAGGCTGACTTGCACAGGTGTAGCCAATGGCACTCATGGATGAACGAATACGATCAAAGCCCTAAGCATTATCCCGTCGATACTGCAGTTGTGGCTTCATCAAGTCCATGGCCAGTGTTTCAATGAATATCATGCGCTTGCAACTTTCCTTTTATTGAAAATCAGGCTTGTTATGGAGAAACACAATGAATGAATTTACCGCTGCAATGTCAAGAAGTCATAGAAAATGCACAATGGCCAACGACGAGTTGACCGTTTCACAGTATATCTGTGGCAGAGTTGGTCAACACTGTCAACCCCTCCTTTCGTTCGATTATAATCCATGATCATTTCAAATATTTTGGTGTTTCCATCAATCTTGTCGTCTTTGTGCATTGTAGAGAGAAGAACAACTGCTCTGTTACGCTTAGGAACATATGACACTATTGTTTTGCTTCACTAAAAGCAAACAATGATGAACCACCCTCTCTTGAATTATTAGCTAAAAAATTTTGTGGAATGTCTCGATTACTTATTCGGACTATACCCAAAATTGTCAACTTCTTCTCATACAGTTTGTCAGCTAGGTGTGTATTTGTAAAGAAGTTGTCGCACGTGACATTTCCGCCAGATTGCTCAATTGGTTGCAGGAGAAAACAACCTCAGAACGTAGAGGTTGAGTTCTTGTACTTTCCTCACGCTCAAGATATGGTTTGAGATTTGAATACATAATACGTTTCTGCATCAGCACAAATCCAAAACTTAATTCCATATCGATCTGGCTTAGACTTGATAAACTGTCGAAAAGGACATATTCCTCTAAACCTTAATATCTGTTCATCGACTCTCACTTAAGCTGATGGTGAGTAGAGAGATCGACATTGTTCAGTAAAGGAATTCCAAAAGTCTCTGATGTGTGCAAACTTATCAACTGATCTTCTGCTATCTCTAATATCATTGTCATCAAGTCGCAAAAGCGAAAGTATTTCAATAAACCTCGATCCTGACATGTAAGCTGGGAATATCGGATTTGTCACATATTACATGTACTTGAACCAAATTCTGCGTAAAGAGACCTATAGAGGTCTATAAAGCTAGGATTCTCTAGGCCCTTTAGGTCATGTGACTCATATCAAATTATTGTACTAATATAAATCAAACAGATCCCATTACCATAAAACTATCGCACAGCCTTTCCACAGCCTTTCGATAAGGTAACCTTTGACCTCTCCATTTCAGCTAGCAACTGAGTAGGGGATAGATGAAAAACAATTTGAAAAAATATATGCCTATTCAAAATAGATTGAATGAGGAATGCCTAGACGGACGAGATTTTATTTTGTAGCATTAAAAAATATAGGGCAAAATGTGTGTCACGGGTCAGGGGTGACCCAGGGGTTCTGCATCCGAGGGTTAAGCTTTGACATCATGGATTAAGCAAAATTCCAAGAGAGTAAATTAGACTCTAGCCTGAGGTACTCTTTTAGATTTTTATTTCTCTTGCAAGGCGAGTGATTGATTAAGAAATCGAGTATTTCTGAAAAAGTAATAACAGGTACTGCGATAAGTGTAGATTTGTGTGATAGTTTTAGGGTTGTATGTAGGTTTTATGCAGGTTGTATGTAGCCTCAGGTTCTAGGTTGTAAGTTTTAGGTGAGGCCTTCTCGTCGATAAAAAATATCAACAGCTTGACGAACAACAACAACAACAACTATATCAATAATAATAATAATGATAATGATAATAATAATAATAATAATGTTCGTGGCACATTAGCGAATGCGACCTCCCAGAGGGTAGAGGAACTATTTTAAATATTTTTTTCATCTTTTTAAAAATTAAATAAAGTCTTTTTTATCTTATATTTTAGCCCAGGGCCTTATACAGCCCAGGGCAATTAAAAAAATTAATAATTATAATAATAACAATAATAATAATAATAATAATAATATTTACACCCGGTATAAAAAAATATAATAATAGTAATAAAGGTTTAAAGTCCGTTTCCCCATACAAGGATAATATCAGGGTTAATAACAGGAATTAACAGGAATTAACGAATTAATTGACGAATAACAGGAATTATCATCTGCCTAATCATGCAACGGCTGATCGTATAATTATTACAATATAGCAAATAAATCCTTTAAAAATTACGAAAGACTTCAGAAAACGCCTATAGGTTGAAAACGTATGAAACCTCTACTTTCAAGCTTGTACTAGATAATATAGTTTATTCTTTTTTATTTCATATCTTATGATTTATTATTTATTTATTAAATTAGCATAAAGTATCTAAGCAAAAATTAACATTGAAAGCAGTTGCGAAAAAAATTCTAGAAACAGATTTTTTTTTTTTTTTCTTATTGAACGAAATTAATACGTGGAAACTATAAAATTATTTTATTTCTGTTCTCCACCCTTAAGCCTTACTACACGCCTGATAGCGACCCTAAAGGTCAGTTTGCCCCTTCTAAATAACTATAGGGCCTACTCACCTCTGTCCTCAACCACTATTTACATCTCTTACACTACTATTTACATTACATTAATTACTACATGTAATTACTACTTAATTATTAATTAATTAATTACTACTTACACTACATTACATCAGCATTACTGTACTTTTAGCTCCAGACAATATCGGATATTCCAGAGCTGACGAGTATATCTTATCTTTAGAATAACACTTTAAAGGTTAAAATGTCATTTTAATCTTTGCTTTTAGAGATATTGTAATTAGGACTTAAATAAGACAGGTTTCCTATGCTTAATTCAAATTAGATTTTTTAATTTCCTATTAACTTTGCTACGTTTAACGCTGAGTATGAAGGATAAATGAGAAACAGCTTTCAATTCTTGAAGCTTCACTTGTCAAGTTGTACACCTGCCTACAATTACAATTCTCATAAATAGATAATAAACATACCTTACAAGCGCAAATCTCTCCAGTTTATCGACCTCTTGAATTAAATTGTCTCTCTCTACATTTCTGTCTGTCTCTCTCTCTCTCTCTCACTCACTCTCTCTCTTTCTTTCAACAGCATTGTGTCGGCTAGTTACTGAATGGTTCATTATATGTAACGTATCCATTTATCTCGCCATTTTTCTTTAATTTTTAATATAGGGCCTATCATGGAGTGATGAATGCATCTTTACAATTAATGTTGAAGTTTTCTAAATAGCTTTTTACTTCTTGTTCTTACTTCAACAAAGTCCTTCCTGTAGCACATAATGCTGAATGTAATATGGCCAATTCCGATTTTCTTACTTCTCAACACATTTATCATCAGGACATCTTTAGCAATTATTCTTATCAAATTATATTTAATTTATGATTTGTTATTTCCATACATATCGATCTTCAAATCTACATTTTCAAAGTGTTCATTTCATTTTGATGTCATTCCATTTTGGAGTCCACAGTACATAGCTTTATAGCCGTATAGTAATTATTTTAGTAAAATGATCATTTGAATTTGATGCAATTCTTTGGCGTTTTTGAATTAGGCCTATATACGCATGGAAATGAAGCAATTTTCTCAATCAAGCCCCTCGCCTTCACCAATTAATGTATTGCCTTTTTGGGAGTCGACACTTTCAATCCCAGGAACTTTCAATTTAACTAAACTAGTTGAGTCAAAAAAATTAAATATTACTATACGTAATTGGCTGCGTATAAAACACGGTTAATAATCAATTAAACCTGCATAGCGAGATTTAGAGGTGAATGCATAGTAGAGCAGTTGTTGAATGTCCAGAGTAGCGGCTGAAATAGCATTGAATCCTCGAAATGATTGTTACAGTATATCCGGTAGAGCAGCTGAAAAAATTAAATAATCGTTATGGATGTAGAGGAAAATATATCATGAAACGGAACAAATATCGTACAATTCGACAGGTTGATAATGCTTCTAGCGTAGAAGTAACAGTAGTACTATCCGTACATGATTTTATATATATATATATATATATATATATATATATATATTATATATATATATATGTATATATGTATATTGCGAGTGATGCCAATTTGAATGGTGCAACTGCGTTCTAATCCAGTCAGATTTTGTAAGATAATTTCGACTGAAAGATCAAAGAAGATTGTAACTCACATGGATCGTCCATCAGGCCGTGCGATGTCATATTGTGCCGAATGTTTGTAATTTCTTGTTCTGCTTTAGACGTCCCTGACCCCTGAGAGGAGAGAATACAACAAATCTTCATTTTATTAGGCGATATATCACTCTTTGTCTAGCCTAGACAATTAATTTACCTTACTGACGTCATTAAATTTAAAAGCCAAAGACAAGTTTAAAGTCAGTTTCCTGCTCGATAATATTTCAGTGAAGGGGAGAGCTCTAGATTTGAACACGAAACTCACTGATCCTCTGTCGAATAATCTGTCAAAATCCACCGACTCAACCATTGGTTTATAGTTTTGTTATACGATAACTAAACAAGATAAGCTCCAATTAATTTTACCAATAAATTTCTCCATGAGAGTATTCGGTGGAAGAATCAATATACGAAATAATTTAACGTTCTGTTTCGTCCTCAAGGATTGCATCGACTCTTGAGCAAGGCTTCCTCTTACGTCGCCCGAACAACTTCAAATGACATCGTTAACGAGAAAAACTCGGCGACAAAATGACGCCGGCGTCTTCTAATCAAAATGGCCGTCGAGATGGAGAATAATATACGATGAAAAATCTAAGAATAGGTCAGCCACGTCGTCCGGTCAGTTAATTACCGAGACAACGTCCCTCCCTCAGAGTCGTTGTTCAATGTATTTAACAAATACACAACATGTCCCCGCGGCTCAATTACGGCTCTGTCGTAAAGAAACTGAAAGCTTCAAAGAAGGACACCTTCTTGCTAGTCACGAAATAAATTCTTTTGTACTGCTTTCAATTAAAATCTACAATGCGTAGGTCTATGGTAAGTTTTGAGAAAACTCGGTTAGTTGTAATGGTAAAAATAATATTTTTACGTGTATTTAGCGCAGAATGGGCGTAATTTCGTTGTTTCCTTTCTTCAAAAGTACAAAGGTTACATGGTATAATTGTCGCATTGATAATACATGAATAATGCAACTTATGTCGGGAACCTTGAGAGAATTTTAAATTGAATTTCTACACCAGTTATCGTCTAATATGACACTAAGTTACTAGGATTTGGTCTTAGAATACATCTAAGTGGTACATGTAATAGTCTTTATGGCTGGAGCCTGTAGCAATGACGGTAAGATATTCGACTGCGGATCAATATGGACGGGGTTCAAATCCTGGGCTAGCCCATCATTGACATAGTTTTCGAGTGAGAAAACTGACGTTAACATTAGCATTGCTTTTTAAATGAAATAAATGATTAATGCTTATATTTAGCTTTATCAATCCATCAATCAATAAGAATTTAACGTCCGGTTCCTCGCCATAAGGCAATGTCAGGGGCGTCTCTTGCAGACTCTACACAAACAGGCGCCAAAGCACAACACGATGACGACTGAGTACACAGAGACCACAGGAGAAAGCGAGATTAAAACAGTGCAAGTCCAAGATCCAAGGCAAGTTTATCAGTTTACAAGCCATGACTGCGCGTATGAAACTGAAGGGTTTGTAGTGTGCTAAGATTCAGAAAAGTTCTTTATATCCAAAGCTTTATTATGACATCACTTCATCACTTTACTATCACTACTTCACTTAAGCGCCCAGCTCACTTCATAATTTCATCACTGCAATATTTTAATCACTTCATTACATTATCACTTCTTCACATAATCACCTAGTCACTAAATGATTTCACCAGTTAATCACTGCATAAATATTAAGTCACTATTAGTCATTTAAAGACATTATCATTTTAATAACTTTACACTTAATGTCGCTTAAAGTGAAATTTCGACTTCGACTCCAAAGGGCAATTCTAGCTTCATACTTTTGATAAGTTAAAGTTTAAACACACATTACAATAGCTTGCAGTGCTATGAGAATTCACAATTTAGCTTCATTTTGATTTTCTTCATCTTTTTCACGATTCATTTTTGAAATCATGATGCACTTAAGCTCTGCATCCAAGCCACCGTTCATATGAATGTCTAAATTTTATTGTCTGATGAGTTAACTGATAAGTCGAACCCATAAAATTTCAATTCAGTTGGGAAAGTTCAGCTAAAGTTCAGCTGGGAGGGGATTTAGCGCACTCGGTTAAAGTGCACGTCACTGAACGAAGTAAAGCCACTTTGCGCGCGGTTAATACTTTGTGAGCGACCACTTTGAAAGACTAAGTGTTGACAGCTTTGAATATAAAAAAATTAAGAGGGTATTGGAAGGTTATTCTTAAATCCGCACCGGCTGCAATCTATGAGCTAACAAAAGGCAACGATTACAAATAACCATGAATGGAAAAGCAGGAAATAAAGAAAACTAAAAAATAGCAACCAAGAAAGGATCTTTGTAAACACATCCGGTTGTCATGTGTATAACTATACGGAATAAAAATTTAAAAATATATAATTTCACCTAACTATTGATTAGGTAATTATTTAGGCCTACTACTTCATGACCACACCAGATACGCTACGGATTATAGAGAGACCAATTGTGACGTTCTTGAATTTAAATCCTTCAAAATTACTGAAATTTTAAACTGTCTCTTTGTAATCTTTATAAGGAACTGGTTTAATGCAACAACCATCCTGAAATGTAGCTCTTTTAGTCTACATTTATTCTAAAAAGAAAACTCTTAGCGTGAAGATGAGGTGACAGCAGAGAAGGCTGGGAGTGGATTGATCAAGTCGTACTGTACTAAATCTTGATATCACGTCAAGCCGGTTGAGGCAACTGAACGTAGAAATTGAATGAGTTTTCAGAAAGAGCGCATAAAGGAAAAGAATAGAAAGCTTTTATGAAACAGCAATTACTTAAAACTAGCTTTTATCAAAAGAATATTTTTCGCGTCTTTTGGATTTTCTTTAGAACAGTTCTGTTGCCAGTTAACTTCCTATATGCTTTCCTGCTAAAAATGCAGTCAATATATATATATATATATATATATATATATATATATATATATATATATATATATATATATATATATATATATATGTATATACATGCATATATATATGTATATATATATATATATATAGGTATAGGTCTAATAATAATAAAAATATATATTATTCAAACAATTTGTGTATTTTATTGAAAGATTTTTACTCAGAATTTTGTCCCTGAAATGCTGTATTAAAAATATGAAATATATGCAATATATTTGAACTTACTTGAAAATTACATGAGTTGCATAGTAAGTGGTTACAATTATAAAATTGGACACTTATAGTTTATTCTGAAGCAGGATCTCATTAAGATTAACAAAATTGATAAAATTTTCCCTTGAAAATACAGTTACTCTACATAGCCTATCAAAGTCATTATTCTACAGAATTCAAAAATTTTTGTACAAAATTTACAAGAATAATCTAAACAAGAGAAAAACACAGTGCTTCCTCCTTTAAATTGTAGCATCACGTAATCAGTTCAACCGACTTCCTGAACGAGAAGCTTGAAGATTATTGCTAGAAAATATATTTTGTACAAATTTAAAGCCGGAGCTATTGCCAAATTTAAAGTCATAGCTACCTCTTTCAATGGCACATCAGTCACGGGAAGGGCACTAGATTTGAACGCTACACCTAGCAACCAGCAGTCGCACAGCCTAAGGATATACTAATCGGTACCGTACGAAACTTTTAGGTTATGAAAATGATTCATTGTTTCCACTAAAAAACAATAACGAGAGGTGTTTGCGCGAGATGGTAAAATTTTTCAACATTTGCGTGAGTGAACCAAATAGGTAAGTAATTCTGTACTATGCAAAACCTTAAATACCCGTATTAATCAATCAATTGTTCAAACTATCGGACATTTATTCATTTAGGACATTTGAAGGAATCACTTCTATTTAGTGATCAAGTGGTCGGTCAACGCTTTCAAATAATGTGATTATATGGGAGCTCTGAATATGAACGATCAAGTGCTGTTGTGATTAAAAAAATTCTATTTTGAAATTCTCTGTTGTGTCCATTTTAGTTATCTCTTAAAACAGATCTAGTTTTTCTTGTGATGCAAAAATTTATATTTATACATGAACTTCAATAACCTTTTTAAAACATTTTCATAAGGCAAGCACTGGGTGGCCCTGATTAATCGTGTCCTTTTAGGACTATACAATCTTGTTCTTGCTTAAATTTTAAATCTCGGGTTACTTTGAATGATTATTGATTCAATGTGAATTCTAAATTAAGCACTGCTCAATGTAAATGCATCACGAATCATTTTAGCTAAGAATCTTCTCTAAATGGTCCATAACTCTAAATCCTCAACAATCATTCTTTACAGTGATTCTTTGTGAACCTTTGTTGAGAAGAAATCTTAAATTAAATTCAAAACATTTATTCTTTTCACATAATATAAACTTATAAATTTCAAATATAAACGGTACGTGTGAAAATGAATAGGGCATGAAGGTACGACAACTCTAACATGTGCCCTGTGGAATGAAGAAAATGGGAATAAAATATTTTTAAAAAATCAGTCACTAAGTCACTACAAATTCCAGACTATAGACGAAAAACATCAAATTTAGTAAAAGAATACTAAAAATAAAAAATTAAATATTTACTAAATTCTATTTTATTTAAATGACTCTTAAAATAGAAAATATTCTTTAAAGTAACTCCCGAATTACAAATTCTTCTCTTCAATCTTTTTCTACTACAATCTTTTCCTCTATTAATATACAATAAAGTGAATCTTCTATGACTCACAATAAATCACGGAAAATAGCACAGATTCATAAAAATAATAATAATTCATCATAATAATAATTCATCATAATAATAATTCATCATAATAATAATTCATCATAATAAAAATTCATCATAATAAAAATTCATCATAATAATAATTCATCATAATAATAATTCATCATAATAATAATTCATCATAATAATAATTCATCATAATAATAATTCATCATAATAATAATTCATCATAATAATAATTCATCATAATAATAATTCATCATAATAATAATTCATCATAATAATAATTCATCATAATAATAATTCATCATAATAAAAATTCATCATAATAATAATTCATCATAATAATAATCTTAATAATAATTCATCTTAATAATAATTCATCATAATAATAATTCATCATAATAATAATTCATCATAATAATAATTCATCATAATAATAATTCATCATAATAATAATTCATCATAATAATAATTCATCATAATAAAAATTCATCATAATAATAGTTCATCATAATAATAATGCATCATAATAATAATTCATCATAATAATAATTCATAATGTTGCACAGTGAAACACCGAATATGACGTTAGCGTTCGACCCACAGCCTAATCAATGACGTATGAGTCCAACGCCTCAAACCCACAGTATCTCTGCAGTTTACATGTGCTCTTGTATCCTTGTCATAACAACCCTGTTACACACAACAGAAAGTAGAGGCAAGACGGATGAATTGCCTGTCATTTTTAGTCGGACTATCCCAAGAGTGCCATAGAGAAAAGTTGCTCTTAGACCGCTGTCCCGTTCTCTATAATAATGGTCATAATTCCCGATTGTATCGGGATAAAAGGTTTTTTACGAAGCTGGCATGACTGTTGTTATCCATGTCTGATGGCAATCAAAACGTGAAAGTTTACTGGCAGATAATAAACGATTTATAGATCTTCATTAAATGTTTTGCTTCTTTCTTATAACAAAAATGCAGTTAGTTACAGTTAGGATACGTTTGGAAATCGAACCGTTTCCCTTCTGGTTATCAGGCAAGCGAAAGGCCTCAGCCATTCAAACGCTATATATATATATATATATATATATATATATATATATATATATATATATATATATCAATCGAAAGGCGCCTTTAATAGAGCATTTTATCTTTCTGATTTAATTATGTAACTAGCTTATTTATACTATAAATTTTTAAATTAAGAAGTAACATATGAATGAGAAATTTTAATTGTTACAATGGGGGTTCACTATAAAGCTCCGATAGGTCATTATGAAATCCATGCATGGAACATGAAACCCCTGCAACACTCCCTCTCTTCTTTACTCCACTGCCATTGTGGTGGAAGCAAATAAAAAATATCTGCTGATGATTTATATAACTGACCAAAGGCCATCTCTCATGAATCGCAGGAATACATTTTTAGAGTCCTGTCTCAACATGCAGATCGTTTATACTGGAGGAAAAAATGCGTAAGTATTCATCCGTAGATATGTGTTAGGATAATTATGCGGAAAATCTAGGATTGTTAGAATTATCAAAAAGTCCCGTGAAACAGTAATATCTCAAAATCCTTGCTATCAATTTTCAATATGACTCTAAACTTAGGTCATATAGGCCTAGGTCATAGAAACATAGGTTATAAACATAGAAATTTAGTCATAGATATTTAGTTGATAAACATAGGTGCAGCTAAACTCATAAACGTTTTGCAAGAGGTGGGCACCGAAGAATGCAATGAAAAACTGTTTCAGGAGCTATCTTTCCTAGAAATAGAGATTAGCTATTATTTGACGCAATATTGCAAAGTGGTATGAAGATAGAGTTCGTTTTGACTTGCTGTATATTTGTCTGCCGTACTTGGCGTTGTTATTGTATAGTTAAGTGATTTGTGACGTGCTGATGCAACGTGATGTGTTGAGATAGGTTTATGTTATGTGATGTATTGATGCGATGTATTGTGATGGCACAGTTCTATGTGATATATTACAATGTTGTGATGCCATGTGGAGACAGGTTTCTTTACGATACGAAGCACTTATATAGCTTGAGATTTAAGTTAAACGTGATTCGGTAATTTTCTTAGACAAGTAGCCTTATTAGGCGCTGGCATGCTCATTAAAGTAAACCATGCAAGTGTCATTATGAGCCACATAGTGCACAATGAATTCATATCTGGACCAGTTATTCACAGCTCTCAAAGATGAACAGTAAATAAGCTATTTACGTACTCCGTAATTTCTCGCTGCGGAATCTAATCTAAGAAATCTAAATTTAAATCGTCGATGCTATTTTAATTCAGCAAGCTAAAAGTTGTTTACCATGCTGTTCATGAAAAATGTCATTTTAGAGACATTATTTTAATATCAGTTTAACGGCTTCGAATGTGATGTACTAAAGCCATTTATCAACTACCGAGAAGCAATTTAGGTTAACTCAGTTTAATTTGCTCCATGTGAAACATTTACGTGAGAAAGGTTAATTTTTAAACTTTGCCATATTCTAAATTTTGTAGTCATTTAACTAATACATGCCATTAGTTTGCGTTAAATCTTTCTAGATTTTCTATAAAGTTTTAGAATTAAATTAAATTCTAATTTGTCCTCATGGAATAAGCACAGGCATAAGCTTACAGTGTGCATATTGTTGCGTAATTTATTTTTATCTTCAAATTATTCACAACTTTTGTGATTTTATTTCGGTACTGATTTTTGTTGCGAAAGTTGTTACGTTTGCCACGAGTTAGGAGATTGGAATTACGATTAACCTGACAGTCAAACAACTAATCGCATCTACATGTAATCTCAGATAACGGTGCAATTACTTTTAGCATGTAATGGCTTTGAGATCAGGCTTCTTTCACGTCAGGCGCTTGTCTTACTGGAGACACAACACCATCAGTATTTGTTTTACTGAAAAATTGATTATTCAGTTTTATTGTTCGGTTGATATCTGTGTCAATTTACATTTAACAGAGAATCTCTTAAATATATGAAATTATTTGATTTAGTTAATTGTAAATATCTATACAATATAATTCTTAGCCATTATAATAACAACAATTAGATTGCCATTTTACTTTTTATTTTATTTAAATCATTCAACCATTTTACATAATGCAGCTTGATTGAAAAAAGTGTGAAAAAAGTGATTGAAAAGAGTGTGAAAAAAGTGTTTCACACTTTTTCACAAAAGTGTGAAACTTTTGTTGAAAAGTTTCATACAACACAGCAATTCATATGAAATATAAAAAGGACACAGAGGTTCGAAGACTCTAACATGTGCCCTAATAAAAGAATAAAATAATGAAATAATTAAGTGTCATTAAAATGTCATAGAATAGCATTTACAACATATAATGGTCACATTATTTGTATAGGCTATGTGTCGTCCGTGACAATATCGAGGACTATTGAGATAAATCCAAACCGATGAGAAAAAGAAGGTCCAAAACTGTGCAAATTACAAAATTCAGAAATTTTTTTCAAAGAAAATTAAAGAAAAAGAGGTGTGCAGGTAGGTCGCAACTCATGGGAACTGGATAAAAAAGGGAGATGGAAAAGGCAGGTCTTCAAATACCTACGGAACTGCTGGTATGAAAGTAAACTTCGGTAAGACACTCGACCGCGGATCAGTATGTGCGGGGTTCAAATCCTGGGCTCGCCCGTCACTGACATCGCTTTCGAGTGAGGAGACTGACGTTAACCTTAGCTTTAACAGCTTTACTTTTAAAGGCCGATGCGATTCAGTCGAAAACTTCCGAAGAGTGGATAGAAGAGAATTCCAGATCTGAGGTGCAGCATACAGGAAAGAGCGATGAGATAGCTTAATTGGATCGTGAAGGTAAGCTAAGTCTCACACGTGTGTCTAATTTAAAAGACCGAGTAACTGAAGGCTGCAACAATCTAATCAAATGTGCCATACAAATTTGTCCATGGGTGGAGATGGACTTAAAGGTTAGCGATTCCGTCTGGCATTAATTATTTTTACGTCAATTATTTTCAGCCAGTGCGAAGACTTTAAAATAGAGTAACATGTGAGTACTTGAAGAATCAAAAATTTACTCGAGCTAGAGAATTCTGAACAAACTGCAACCGATCGATTTCACAGCCACGAAGATTTAAAAGACAGGGAATTGCAGTAGTCAAACCTGGAATGCACAAGAGCTGCACCAATTGTAGTAGCTGTCTCACGTGACAAGTATAGACATATTCGACGAAGATCACGCATAAGGAAGAAAAATTCTTATGAAATTTTAGTTATGTGTTCATGGAAGGATAGGTGTTTATCAAGAAACATCACATACGTGATTCACACAAGCGAACTTTTCAAGATATGATCCTACCAAAACGAATTTGCTAAGACAAACAAATGAACAATAAAATGTGTAATTTCACAAGTGAAAAGGTAATATTAGAGCCTCTCATGTCATGAGACTATGCTACATGCATGATTAGAAAAACTTAACATTATCTTAAACTTTACAAGCACGAAGACTGACGCACAAGTTAGTGCGATTTTTATTAATTGAATCCATTGATCCCAACCGAGGATTCCGTTTCAGGACCGGATTTTATGGATCTGCGAAATTTTCCGCAAAGTGCTTCGGATGAGTTTTACAAGAAGCACTATAGTTATTGCTTGAAATAGAATTGTTGTGGCACTCCTTATGCAATCTTGCGCATATTTTGCATTGGAACATTTAAGCATTTATAGGCTAAAATGACAAATAAAAGTTTACAAGCCTTTTTGTGGAAAGTCTCAATAATTTGGAGCCAATCCTCGAAAATGATAGATTTGCGTTCGTTAGTTGACCTTCAAATCATTGCTTAAAGGAAATATTTATATAATTCAAGCTAAATATATTGTCATTTTAGGCATTTAAAAATTAAATAAATAAATAGTTAAATAAATAAATAAATAAAGTTTATTATCATTTAAATCTAAGGAACATCATCCTCATATACTTTCATGGACGCCACTCTACTGGCTACTAGTCTTGCATGACGTCCCTGACATCATCCTTGTGTGAGGAAACGGACGTTAAATCTTTATTATTATTACTCGCAAAGGAAGAACTTTAACGACATTTGCGTGATGTTCCAGTATCTTGACCTTTGATCAAGAGAGGTTCCAGATAAAGTAGGTACCCTCTTAGTGCACTGCCTACTGGCAGGTAAAAGCTGGCAAAGCTAAGGTTAATTTCAGTTTGCTCACTCGAAAGCGATGTCAGTGACGGGCGAGCCCAGGATTTGAACCCACACCTACTGATCCGCGGTCGAGTATCTTACCGACTTCGCCACTGGCTCCAGCACAGGTCCATGGTACATAACGCCTCCACTCTTCTCTGTCTTCCGCCTTCCTCTTCATTTCCACATATGAGTGGGTCTTTAAATCATCTAACATGCCTAATCTCGGCCTGCCCCTGCCTCTTTTTCCTTCCATTCTACCTTATATGACTTCTTTGAATAGACCTTCCCCCCTTAAAGTAGGTATATAAGTGTTTTATTCACCATATTTTACAGCAGAAGACAAATCTTCCTTTCGTAAGATGTTTCTAATGATCGCATTTTTGCGAAGCTTTTATGAGATCATATATAATATATACTTAAAGAGATTTATATGATACTATTTTTAAAGTGCTAGATATATTAATAGTCTGTATTGTACACATTTTGTTGATCTTGATTTGGATTTGGTTTAGTAGTATTCGGTGTTGCCACTAACAACAGTAGCATTTTACTTGTTGTTATTTTTGTTCTTGTTGTTGTTTTTTCTGCTTTACATGTATTTTGAATAAACATGCTAATATAAAGTGTTCTGAAGAAATGGCAGGTCCAAAGTAACTAAGGAAGGACTGTGAAAGCAGGTCCAATTTATTACTAAAATAATTATTCTGTCTTGAGGCTTACAATTGAATAATTCGTTGATAAATAAGTTAAAACGAAACGTCAAGTATAGGCATCATATGCAATGAGCATCCATGATGGTATCTAGAACATTTAGGACTATATGATAGCAACAAATTAATCTAATAGTTCTTAATAAACCTTGATATGAAATCTCTAGTTTGAAATCATATTAATTGTTGGGATGCTTTCCATTGCATTCCTTGTTCCTTACTTAATCGTTTCTTTTGACATGCTCACTATGTGGGTAGTCTAATCCATGCAAAGTTTAACTTTAATATAGCATATAAATCCTAGGCTATATAGAAAAGTTCAATTTAGCATATTGAAGAGATGTGAATTGCGTTGAATTTTTGTGATTGCATAATAGGAAACTAAAACAAACGCAATTTTGTACTTTTGAAATTACTTTAAAATTTAACATTTGTATACCTAGCATCTATTCCGCACAAATAATAAAGAAGTTGGCTAATCTATTCTTTGCAGAAATTAAATTGAAACGACGAAAGTAATTTATTCGACAAGTTATTGAATTTTCTGTCCATGACTGCAATGCGCATCAATATAGTATTCTCATGTAAATCATCATTCTGATTCATCCTCTTTCTCGACCGTGGATTTGCAAGTTAATTTAAAATTATTGATCTGTAGGTAGACTGCACGTGTCGTAAAAGGCGACAAAGAACTAAGATCCAAACCAACGTCAGAAAGGGCATTCGTTGGTGAGCGCCTAGACTCCAAAACTACTGTAGTAAGTTTAAGTTCAAATCAATTTGTTGGAAAGTCTAATGTTGTAACATTAATGTTGTAAGTCTAATTAAAATAAGACAAGTTTTCTAAACCCGATCCTATCTAAATCGGGATTCAAGGTAATATGAGGACGATGATGATGATGATCTGTTGGTATTCAACCATTAAAGCGCATATTATGATGCAACGCGAATCCATGATGAGAACTAGAACTCTTAGGACCATACTTCAAATTCTTCTCTAGCGCTATGTTTTGCGTAAACATCATATTCCTGAGTTATACCAGATAAAACCAATTTTGATTCTTAACACTTCATTGAACAATCTGAGTAGTAAGAAGAAATTGTTGAACACTGGACGAGTGACCGTTATATTACATCCACTAGTCAGCTCTCGTAAACCTTCAAGCAGATTTGCTTCCTGGTTGGAGGTTTGTCTGATACGAAGTGTCCTGGAAGTTGGATAGGACCCATTCTAAGTGAGGAAAGTCAAATAGGATAGAAGGTAGAATTGAAGGAAAAAGAGGCAGGGGCAGGCCAAGATTAGGTATGTTGGATGATTTAAAGATGCATTCATATGTGGACATGAAGAAGAAAGCGGAAGACAGAGAACAGTGCGTTAAATACCATGGTCCTGCCAGTAGGCAATCCACTAAGAGAGAGAGAGAGAGATAAAGAGTCTTGGAAATCAATATTTCTAAATCACACGGGACCGTCTGTGAGAGTATTTAGTGGCACAGAAACAGGCGTTAAACGTTTTATATGGCTTTATCTATTTATGCATTTAGTGTTCGTTGCATTTATTACACGTAAATAATTATATACAAAACTACGCAATTTTAAGATTTTCGAAAATTAAAATCAAACAGCAGTACCGAATAAGTTATTTATAGAAGATAGTTGTCAAATTGAAAATCTTGAATATTTAAATGTCTAGGCCTAATTGATAAAATTATAAATATATACACGTATTATATATATACATGTATATATATATAAGCACAAGTATATAATATGAAGTAAATTATTTTATTTAAATATTTCATAATTTTTTCATAAATTCATCAAGTACATCTAGGTTTACATTTATATTTGTCAATTTCCTTAGGTCTTTGTCAGATAATTAAACTCTGTCGATATTTTGTTGTAAGTAGGCCTAGTCTTATTGTATTTTATGTTCTTTAATTTTATTTTATTTTCACAAGTGTATTTGCATTTTGTTTCTTGGATTTTATTTTTGTTTCACTGTGCAATGAATGTGTGTTGTTTGCCCAAGTGGCGAAATAAAGATATATATTTTGCTGATACGCTATATAGTCTAGATTCGATCACAGTTGATCCGTTTTTCAGCGATTTGAAGCACCTAAAAGGTGCTTAGATGTTTAGAAAAGAGTTAACAAGGAATACGCAGTGATCGAATATTACTAAAATAACCACATAAAATCGCACGGTCAATTTTGTCATCGAGTCGATGTCAATTTGCCCCCGCAGTTTACAGGTAGCAATTGCTTCAAAGCACTTGCTCCTGGTGATATTCTAAACATTACAAAATATACGACATTTATGACGCATCGCATACTATTCTCAAATCGTTTCATTCCAATAAAGATTCCGAGGAAGTGTTTAAATTCAGTCTAATTTCCGGTAATTAGGTCATTTTAAATTAGGAGGACCTGCTCTACCGTTTTTCATCAGCGTCATTCGCATCTGTCACACGAAATTCGATATTCGCTAACCTGTATGAATTTTAAAAGCATATAAATTACCTATAAACTAACATACCAAGAGAATATCAATTTCCACGTGTAGTATTACGGCGCTTTAATTACTGTAATTTCGCAATAGAGAGTTAAATATAGTGGGTAAGTTAGAGAAAATTTTTATTGCAGTATGTCGAATTATTACATTAGATTATGTCAGTCCACATGTTTATACATATTATATTAGTAAGTTAATTTATGTTTTCACCGCAAATTATAGTAATAAATAATATCGGTTTAACTTACGTTTCCTCATATAAGGATGATGTCAGTGACGTCATGAAAATGATTCACTAACGACATATTAGTGATCCGGGTAGATAACAGTTCATTGTGTTACAGATAGAACTACTTGCTAAGTGACATAATTCGCCGTGTTAAGCTGATTTACGTCAACAATTTCCTTATGCCAATTGTCATTTTGCTTATGTCGCAATCGTTCAACTATCATGGCTGTTGAAACGATGGCCGAGATTCTTTTTAATGACATTCGGCCGACTGTTGGGTTTGATCTGCCAATAATATTCATGTCATATTTCAGCTGAGCAGGTCCTGAGTTTTATATGTTGAACCAGTGCACTGGGGACCTAGGGGGATCTTTTATTCAAAGCTAGCAACACACGGACTTCCAAGGTGGTCACCCAGAAAGTACTAACCGGGCTCGACGTTCAGTTGAACCGACTGCGATAAATCCCGCCTCATTTAAGCCATAACTACCATTTAAACTGGAGGACTACGTCTTGATTATTTGAATTTCTGTTACAGCAACACATTAATAATGTTTTAGAAAATGGCACAGTGTACCGTAGTTTCATGATAAATTACGCAATTATGGTCATAATATATTTGTTACAAAATTAATTTTAGATCATGTTAATAATTATAGCAGTAAGGTAGCCAGCATATTAAATGATAGCATTAAATTATATTAACATAATTTAGTCAATTATGTATTTCATTTTGCAATTTGGTAATTAACACTAGGCCTAAATGTCTTCAATGCTCAATAAATAACGGCGTTTAATGTTGCGTAAAATTGCTATTCCGTTAATTTCATAATGGCTTCATTAAGCAATATCAGAACATTTTAACACTACGAGAAGTATTGCGCTTAATCGAGACTATGGCGGATTAGAATTCTCAGTTACAAAGCGTAACACTATTTAGAAGTGCATGTATGCGAATGAAAGAGGCCTTCGGAAAAAAACTACTAACAAAAGGCATTGGGAAAAACACAAATATAAAGATTGTGAGAACATTGGTTTGGTCTACACTTCTGTATGGATGTTAAACGTGGACAATAAAGAAAGGAGATATCAAGAAACTAGAGTCATTGGAAAAATGGTTGTGCAGAAGGATGGAAAAGATTAGTTGAACTGACAAAATGATAAATAACGAATCGGTACTGAGAGACAGTTAATAAATGTGATAAGAAGTAGAAAGAAAAACTGGAAGGACATATTTTAAGGAGGGGTGGTATGCTTAAGGAAGTAATAGAGGGAAGAATGCAAGGGAGAGAGTTAAAGGAAGACCGAGACGTGGGATGTATGGATAATCATGGGATAATAAATTCATATATAGACACGAAAAGGAAGGCTGAGGATAGAATTAGTGGGAAGAGTTATATGCCATGGACCTGTAGTTTGGCAGGGCACTATGCGTAGGCCTACATGTGCGATTGAAGGTAAATGGAGTTATGATAAATATTCATACATTTAGTACTTATTTATTATCAAAAACGATATTTAATCTGATCTAAAATTTTATATGAAAGTTAACGCACCGGTTGAGCTACTGAAACAACTTCACAATCTTTGAAGGCCATATGAAAGACCCACAAAAAAAATTCTGTAACTGACATAGTGTGTAGCCCATTGTTCACAGTGTTTTCCGTATAGGCCTAAACATCAATGCCCGTCAGTGTCCAGAAGGCATCATCGACAATATCCGAGCCCGAATCGCAGACACCATAACGCAAGAAATCGGTCAACTCGTTTCGGGAACTAGTCTAAACCGTACAGCAATAATAAACGCATTACATTTCTTTATGGATATAAATACCTAAGAATGGCGTGAACTGAGCCGGTTTATGGGCCGCCGGTTTCGTGTAGCCGTCAATTCCTGTCTCACGTACAAGCACTGGAAGCGGTCACACCCTGGGCAATCTCGGGAAATCAATTTCTAGTGAACTTCCTTACCCTTATTGAACAGATTTATCGGGGGCACACCTGTCCTATAACAAGAACTTTTCGAGCTGGATTTTCAGTCGATTCAGTCTTAGACACACTTCGTAACTTTCTAAACAAATGCCAAAGATTAAATTATCGCTCTCTTAAACTGCCGACAATGTAGCCTAGATTAGATATTTATAAAATTACCAAAAATGACGAGGAGTGAAGAAGAGTAGGTGGAAATCTGAGGGTTAAGATGTTCTCTGCCCAGTCTTGGTCAACCGGCAGAATCAATTATAGAGCACCCGTAAAGTTCATACTAAGTCATCTGTCGCTGTTCCGACTGTTGGTTAGAGAAGGTGCTTCTGTCAGTTGCAAGGAGGTTGTTATACTGCTGGAATGATTGCAAGCCATGAACGAAATAAATTTATAGCGGCAAACCAGTAGACGTATGATGCCAATTCATATTTCCTCGTGTTGTATTCGGGATACTACAGAATTGAATAATTTTAAACTGACCGTGCTGCAAGGGGCGACCAAGCCGGTACGGAGTAAGGAAATAAGTGTAGTAGGCAAGTCTAATGTAAATTAAATTCTACGTTAAGATTTGAAAATTGTATTTTGAATAAATCAATTTTCAGCTAAGGTTTGGCTAAAGCGTTAGCACTGCGATCAACTTGTTGATCAATAGAGTGCACTTTATGAAGTGTGAATTGGGTTACATGGGCAATATGAATATAATAATTTAGCTCCCATTCTTCAAAGTACTAGATGTGGAATGATACTCTTTTACAAAGAAGTATCTCAAATTTATACTACTTAAAATGGTTGTTTATTATTATTATTCTTCCTTTGTTTTCTTATTATTGTACTGCAGCTCTAAGGCTAACTTTACATTCGGCCATCCAGTCAACACAGCCGAATACTCCAGATGAATCCTTAATCCGTGTTCACCACAGTCTCGCACCATTGTTTCTCGGCTTAGCTTTCCACAATCCCTCATTCATCGCGTCGTTTGCCGAGTTAGCAGATCACGGAAATGCTTCCATCTGAGAAATTCTTTCAGCTGGACATGCATCCAGTTAGCAGTCGTAATTTACACAAAAAGCTGAAAATTACACGAAAAATGTATAGTAGTGTTTGATCACACGTCTTAGATGTCTTAGAATGTCATAATAGCGTCGGAGTAACGTCATGAACTTTTAAATGACAGATACGGAGATGAATTGAACCCGTGTGGGTTCGAATCCCAGCTGCTCTGATCTGACAGTAAAGCCTTGGACATTCACTGGACTGGTTATACGGAAAATGGTCTAAACTGCCTAACGGGTTAAATGTGTGATACTAAATTTGAAAGATATCAGCATAGTTGATCATTTCACTATAATGCCTGTTTACGTTATTAAAACTCTACTTTATGGAAAATGTTCTTTATTTCAGACAATAAAAGAATATATATTGATCTATCGCTAGGTTTTAGCAACAAGAGAAGAGTAATTATAGTATGGTCTTCCTTACGCTTATCTTACGTTAGTTGAAGTCAACGTATAACAGGTAAGAAAATCTATATTCCCTGTGTTATTTCGTTGTGCGTTTTACAAATTTGGTTCTTTTAGATGTATCGATTTGTTGAAGTTGCTATATTTATTTTATATACGCATATACGGTAAAGAATAATAAATTGAATATAAGAATTTTGTATCTTTAGCCAAACCAGCGATGCTGATATGCAATTCTGTATAAATTCGATTTTTATGTATCAAGATTTCGTGAAGGACATGTTATAACTTACGAAGTGCAAAGCAATATTTGTTTAATAACTTGCAATTTAACGGATCATGGTTTGATTAAAACGAAAGTTCATGCACATTTAACAGAGACTAAATTTTATTTTATTAAACAGGAATGAATTTATACTAACTTTCCAGAACAATGCAATGTATCACTAATCCAAAAACAATATATCACCAATAGCACATAGTGCATTTTCAATGCAAAACAAAATTCACCTATAGAATACAGCTCTTCACCAATATGTCACCATCACCAATACATAATTTCTACTTTATATTTTCGTTTTAAGTTCACCACGGTTCATATTTAAATTGTGCTCACTTATTGCATTTACTTGTTTGTTTGCATTGCTAGTGAACTTACAGGGTTGAATGACCCTTTTTGGTGATCTAAATAAATAAATAAATATAATTCAATACATGTATATCACCAATATACAATGTATCACCAATACACTATAAATACAATATTAATATAGATATTCAATAGAATGTACACTAATGTAACCACTGCAATTCAAAAAATTCATCATAAAACAGCCAAACCCAGTAATTCATGACCTCAATATCCTAATCCGGTTCCGAGACGATAATTAAGTTTCCGGACAGCAAAACCGGAAAGAATTAAAATTTATATTGAATAATAATATTTTGCAGATATATTCAGGCATTATTTTATTTTATGTAAGAAATTTAATGTTAGTGTCAGTTTTCTCACTCGAAAGCCATGTCAGTGACGGACGACACCAGGAGTTGAACCCCGCAAATATTGATCCACGGTCGAATATCTTACCGACATAGCCACTGGCTCCAGCAAGTGAAGTGAAATTATATTCATTTAATGTTAATGTTTCATTATGTTCATTTATTTATATTTAAATTATAAATGATTTTATGTGTAATTTTGTAATTATTGCAGTTATTAGATTTCATCAAATCACATATTTTATTTAATATTTATTTATAAGTAAAATATCCGAATAAAATCATATAGTGAAATACCTGTAATAGTTTTAGCTTAGAGAAGATATAATTGGTGGATTAAATATGTAAGAAATTTGCGACAATTTTTATCGAAAAACTGTCACTGACAAATTAGTCCCTGCGCATAAGCCAACCGTTGAGTTAACCTCGCAGAATGCGAAGCCATTGAAAGGTTTATTTTAAGAAAGTATGAAAATTAGAAGCATTTTCAAAATTAGTTTTGAGTAAGGATTTACTGATAAATTGTGCTGGAAATACATATAAATAATTAATCTATAATTCTAAGAGGATGGTCTGCCTATCATCTCATCCATTAGCTAATACCATAATCTTTAAGTAAATCCTAATATTTCTATAGAACTCTAGAAATTCAAAAAACCTTTTAATTATTGCGATATGCCCACAAAACTACTCTCTTCAATTCTTATGATTTTTAAGAGAGTATATTTAGGAAATTAGAAATTGTAATAATGTACGGCATTAAGAAATTGTAAGAGAAGCTAGATTGGTAAGGTTTTGAAGAAAAGTAATTCACTTTTTGAGTTAAAAGAATTGAATTCATACGATTTATGTAAGGTCGATTGTACGGATGTTAGATGATATGATGCCGCTCTAACTTTTAGAAGTACATAAAAGAAAATGCAGAAGATTTACTGGAGGAGTTATATACAAGGAACCATCATCTACGCTTTAATCAGGGAACAGAAATACATTAATTTTGTACATGTATATTATCAATTCTGTTTTTTTCAGTTCCAAAATTTATTGAGTCTCTCACAAATTTTCATCACATTTATTTTCGAGTAGATAGCGCAAAATACAAGTGATATCCCGGGATTCACCGATATCTTCGTGCTAAAACGGACGTTAAGTCAATGAGTGCATAGCTAGTAATCTTTTTATCGTGTGCACTCCTGCCATCAGCTAAGTGATAATTTTTTGGTAATTATATACAACAAATTATACATATATTTATAAAGTTATATCTTGTGCTATAAATATTTGTTGGATATTCTAATGCGAAATATTTTCGAAAATGGCAGATTGTCTATAGACCCCCATCATTTGTCAGACTGGTGACTTTACCACCGGACTAATCATTGCGCCGCTATTCTGTTCCTTAAATTTAAGATGGCTTCAAAATCAAACAGGCTGCATTAGCTTGTGTGTTCTGCAAAATTACAGTTCCAAGGTACATTTTTCTACAAAAGCACACCTAACTATAATCGACTTGTGTAGCTCAACGGGGCGCTAATGCCTTCATCAAACCTTAAAGTAACCTTCAGCTTGAAAAAAAGGTCTTTGGCTCGATTTCCCTCTGCTTACCTTTATCTTCGGATGTTTTTTACAAAAATTTACTGAAAACGTTTGGCCTATTCAACCGCATCCTGGACAAGCGCAGTCCGGTATTGTGTGCCATTCCGAACACTCGGCGAATACCAAATGACTTCATACACATTATCAAGTTTAACTTTCATTTCACCACCTTGGGATAGAACGATATTAGCGATTCTTTTTGACGTTATTTAGCATTTAGGTCAACACTGCATCATAAATAATGCAGAGTGTTTTAGTTTTCTCTCTCAGTCTCTTTCTTCGCACTGCTTCGTTTTACTTTTTTAATATTCCCACACTGTGAAGATATTTACTGATGTAGCAACAGTAACGAATATGTCTTATTGTGCAATGATAAGTAGTCTAGTCCTCTACAACAATGACGATGTGAGCGCTAAACCTGGCCTTATAGATGAGCCAATATGTTCTTTTCAAATTCGGCGTTACTGACTCTTGTGTTTTCCTCAGAATAGCCTCTTATACTGCGATGGATATAAATTTTATTTTTAGAAGTACATTCGCGTTCGACTGAATGCTGAGGTACTTTATTAGCTCTCTTAACGTTCTCTTGGAGTCGTGTTAATCCACCGATGGACGTTGTAAATATCAGTTTAACGGTCGTTTCTAAAATAATTCCAGAGAGTTAAATGAACACAAGGGCATTGATTTTAGACTGACCAATGGCGTAGCGCAAAGTTATTTCTTTTCTCTTTTCCTGATCTGCTGTCAACATTCTCAATAATGAGATACGTGTAAACTCTCGCATTGGAAAATAATCTTGTTTTAAAATTTCTAGATACAGTTAAAACATTGCATTTTAATTTTTATCCCTCTTGAACAACCAATAGATTAAAGCTTCAATACTCTAGTGTCATTGTTTGCTCTTTATTTTGCAAGATTTCAATTAACCTTGCACTGATTTAAAGTTAAAAAATCAACTTCTACGGCACATATGCTAACATCAATTAGTGAGAAACATATAAATGAAATTAATGTTAAATAGTATTTCTAGGCACTTTTGAATGAAAACGTCTAGAACTAGTGTAAACTCTCCATAGGCCACGAGCAAAAATCCAAGAAGTCAAATGTCACGTTCCTGTCTCGAAGCAACAACAACCGCAACTTCTGAATTTGAACCCGGACCATTTGATCCGCAGCGGTAAATCCAACCGATCATACCACTGAATCAACCGAAAAACTTCATGCTTACTAGTCGCCACAGTCTAGAATGAATTACTAAAATAAAAAATTGTAAATCGCAAAGCATTTGCACTTATGAAATATCTTAAATTCCCAAATAATAAGAATTTTTTTTAAATCAACTAGTTTAATATTAGAAAACAATTATATTTTCATTAAATTTTAAGTAAAATTAGCAGATGTAATTTAGATTACTTGGGTACTTTAACGACATTTAGTTTAAAATGCTAATAGAAGATTATTGTAGCTTAATACCTTCGTCGTATGGTGGACTATATTTCGCTTTTCCGGTGTTCAGATGTTTAATTTAATAATCAGTCACGCGCCCTAGCGTAAGCCTC
Organism: Enchytraeus crypticus; assembly: GCA_905160935.1. Lineage (NCBI taxonomy): Eukaryota > Metazoa > Annelida > Clitellata > Enchytraeida > Enchytraeidae > Enchytraeus > Enchytraeus crypticus. The sequence goes on from CAJHZI010000596.1 coordinate 203,941, forward strand.
GTAGGATTATCCAACGAATTTCTGAAAATTTCATGTAAAAGTCGACGACAGTTAATGAGCATTTTCATAAATCTAAGCTCACAACTTATCTCACACTGCCCGTGTGACGGTTGAGTTGGTAACTGAATTAGGTATCAGGAAAGCTCGAAATTTAGCTAACAGCTGTATGATGCTAATATGATGCTAATATGATGCTAATATGATACTAGTATGATACTAGTATGATGCTAATATGATGCAAGCATAGATATAGCAAATAGGTAATGTTAACGTCAGTTTCCTCACTCGAAAGCGAAGTCAGTGACGGGCTAGCCCAGGATTTGAACCCCGCACTTACTGATCCGCGGTCGAGTATCTTATCGACATCGCCACTGGCACCAGCCAGTGATACTAGTATGATGCTAATATGATGCTTATACGATGCTAATATGATGCTAATATGATGCTAATATGATGCTAATATGACACTGATATGATGCTAATCTGTTGCTAAAATGGTGATCCTAATATAATGCTAATATGATGCTAAAATGATTCTAATATGATGCTAATATGAGGAATAGTTGACAGAATTTCTAACTTAATCAGCGTGAACAAAACCCGAATGGATAAATAATAAATTGTCAGGCTCACAAGTTAATTAGCCGCAGTGATTTGCTACTGAAACAAGCTTTTTAAACACAGCGAAATTTTGTTGTGTAATTGATTGCACATTTGAGCTGAATTCAACAACCCGAGATCGAATATTGAAGAGATCTAGTTGTCAGAGTCCTGAAGTTTGATATGTGACTGCTATAAGCTTCATCTCTGAACCGGATAACTAATCGTTTTTCATGGCCTAAATATCGGTAAGATATTTGACCACGGATCAGTAGGTGCGGGGCTCAAATCCTGGGCTCGTCCGACACTGACTTCGCTTTCGAGTGAGGAAACTGTCGTTAACCTTTTACCATCAGTTCTTGTTAACGAACACTTTTCTGGCATCAGTTCTGACAAAGCTGGTAATGAAACAACCATGTAGTTCAAAGGCTGATAAGAGAGGAACACCTAGGAAAATAACTTCAGAAGCATTATTACCAAAGATAATGACACTAAGCTAGGCAATTAATTGTTTTTGGGATGAAATCTTTGTTTTGCTGATTAACTACATGTATTTTCTCGAGCTCGTATTGTGACAAATGCCTATCTTGTACATATAACACTGCCAGCGAAATAGAAAGAGAGACAGAGAAAGAGAGAGAGAGAGAGAGAGAGAGAGAAAAGATAGAAAGAAATGGAGAGAGAGGGAAAGAAAAAGGTATAGAGGTTGAGATAAACGATACAGATTTTAAAGAAGTAAAAATATAGGGTATCGTCTTGGCTAAGCTAGTTGGAGTCCGATTGTCGCATTACCACAATTGCATTAATAGCCATTAGCTTTTCCAAGTCTAGAATCGAGATCCCAGTAGAATCTATTTAAGTTCGCTCACTGCAACGCAATCTTTGCATTCCACTTGTAGCTTTTTCCCGAAGCTTTTATCTACTATTTGCATTTATATGGAAACTAATCAGCCACTCCTAAATGAGAGTAAAGCAGGGCCATAGGTTTTCATCAGGAAATGTATTAAACCTGTCTCGGTCTGTTTCCATCTTTCCGTTCTACTTTATCTCAATTCCTTGACCTTTCAACGATCATGCCTAATTTGGGACCAATTTTCTGAATTCTGAGTTAATTTCATTTTAAAAGATTTGTTTATTTATTTAATAAAATAAATTACAAAAGTAAAATTTTGTTTTGCACATATAGAGGTTTGCAATGAAGATGACAGCATTTTAATGTTTTTGTTTAGGCCCTTTCCTTAAATTCCCTTTATCTTTGGACTACTTTTCTGGATTTTGGAATATGCACCGCTTTTGGATCTTCTTTTTGCTCGCCTGGCTTGATTTTGTCTCAGTAGTGTTTGATGTTGTCATTGATGACTGTAGCGCAATAATTGTTGTTCTTGTTATTGAATTCATTAAAATGTTATATTTTGAAGCAGCTATTTGAATAGTTATACTACTTCACTTCAATTTATGTCACTGTTATTGTCTTACTTTTATCAAATAATTTCTACCTTTATTTTATTGTCTCTTTTATTTATATTTTTCACTCTTTTACTTCATTTTATTCTCTCTTTTTATCCTCTGACTTTTTTTTAGAAGAAATCACAACTTGCGCTCCTCCCTTAAAGTGGTCAACTGTTCGCATTAATTGCATTTTATAAAATTATCAACGCCATCATAAAACATGTCATATGTCAATAGTGTTGTAAATCTCTCTCTCTCTCTCTCTTAGTGCACTGGCTTCTGGCAAGTCCCTGGTATATAATGCCTCCACTCAAATCATCTTCCGTTTTCTTCTTCATGTCGACATACTAGTAGTATATTTAAATCATCAATAACATTCCTTTTGACATACAGTTATTCTTGGAGGATTCTGCTTTTGGCTAAGTGGGCCCCCTATGCCCTATTGTCGTAAATAATAATAATAATAATAATAATGATAATAATAATAAAGGTTTAACATCCGTTTCCTCGTCCAGGGACGTCCCCAACAGCACACATCACTACAGATCAGTTCATCCAGACCAAAAAAGAAATGTTCTGAGGAGAAGTAATGTCCTAAACGAAAGCCAGTCCGGTGATCAAAAATAGTCAGGGTAGATTGATTATGTCTATGTTGGGAAAAGGTAAGTCTTAAGCTTGTTAGAGAATGATATAAATACGTCACTGCTGGTCCAGAAAGCGTTTACTAAACGCATAGAATCTAAGTAGTCCGAGCCAGGGGCGCCTCCCCCTGTTGTCCTATGACGCAAGACGCAACTTAGTGGGGTACCCTACTAGTACGGTACCCCTTTAGTTCGATTTTCAGGTACCCCCGGAGAATTTCATGACGCAAACTACATCATCGTTTATATGGCGAACACGCTCCTGGTCTGCGCTACAGCAGCTATTTCTCATTACGTCTTAAGGACTGGACACACGCTTTGCCCTACTGTTGATTTTATGCATTGTCCTGTTTTGTCATTTGTTCCATTACATCGTTTGCATAAGGAGCTGTAAAAAAGGATATCAACCATTAGTGAGCACGAAGCGCTATTTGTCGAAACTTTTTTCGTCTTTAGACAAGCCAAGTTCCTAAAAAACCGATGTTCAATGATATCCTCTCTATAGTGTTCTTCCAAGTGGTAGGTTCAAGGCACATTTCATTTCAGAGTCTGCTTTCACGATCCATGAAAACACTGTATAGATAAACAAGTTACATGTAGTCACTTCATAAAATGCAATGCACTTTCCATACCTTATGCATCCCATAACTTGGGAAAGAATATGACTTCTGATGTGGTATACCGTTGATTTCTTGTTTAGTCACCTATCAGGACATGTACAGTTAACGGTTGGTCTATTCTTAAGTGTCCTGGACATAACACGGAAAATGATAATGCTGATATCGAACAAGTGATATTTCTAAAATTTCATAACCAATATTCTCTTTTCAATAAGTAATAACAATACAACAGCACTGATGGTCAAGATTAATGGAACAGCACAATTAGAGTTGTTCTCACGTTCACGACAGCATCGAGCCATTAGATACAGCGATGGCTCTTGTGTACATCTGTCGTTTTTGAAGATTTGAGATTTCGGCAAGGTAGCATCAACGACTATTTCACTCACTGAACAAAGAATATATTTCACCATTGTCACAATTGGCCGCAAAATTGTCACAATTCTGCAATATAGGACAACCATAGTTTTTGCCAAGAAATTCATTCTTTTGGAATGTACCAAGAGCCAATTCACTCAATCTCGCATATTCTCAATTGCCAGTTATCAATAACAGTATTAAGAATAAATGTAGCCGTATTCAACAACTTTTAATGGTCATGAAACTGATTTTCTCAATTTTTAAAATTATTTTCTGATTAAATACTTCAAGAAATTAAGCTTCTACTAACTTCTGTTTTATTACGAACTTGCTACTAATATATTGAATTGCTTTAAATAACTAAATGAATTATTTATTTTTTCTAATTGCTTTCTTAAATATATGCATATGTTCGTTGTACATCTTAGTGCTTCCTAGCTTTGCTTCCCAATTCGCTTCTCAGTATCTACATATCCAGCATGTTTGCATGTTAGTGTCCTACATGAAGTGAAATAATTTGAATTCAATTGCAACTATTTCTAACTGTTATTTATTTGCATTTTTTTGTTTGTAAGATTTATTTGTTTTCAGATTTATGAGAGACTCTCTAATAAATCTGATATCAAAAAATATCTTGCAAACACATCTTAGGAATACTTACTTCTAAAATTTTCATTTTAATTCACAGCATTACTAGAGTCTCTAATAATCCTCAGAAATAAAAATTATTATTTTAGTATACGGCTGGCCATTGTTCATGACTGGACAGCTAAAACGTATTAGAAAAAGTACTCTAGTCCTATTTCTACTCTTGAAAATGTTCGGTCGTAATACAATACAGCCACCATTAAAGATATCTTCCATTGAATCCCCGTTTAACTATATTAGAGATCACATATATTAGAGATTAGATATATTAAAGATATATTAAAGATATTTTTTTAGATCTTTTATTCGTCAAATTTGACAATTAAGAAAATTAACAAGTGTCGTACAAAGACCGAAACAGTGCAGAATACAAAATACAAGTGCAATAAAAAAACAATCTCACACTAGAGCGCTTCCACTAAAATTGTTATAGACATTTTGTTTCATATTGCGTAACGTTATTTCGATTAAAGATTGGTAATTTAATTCTAAATTTACAATTCTACATAGAGTTCTCAAGTCTTTTAAAAAGATCGACCGTCTTAATACGCCTAAAAAACTAAATTACATTACTTAATTCCTTCTTTGTAAAATTTCAAACATACATAAGCACGAATTGAAGCAAAATCCATTCGACCTAATCCCGCAACAAATACCCTGACAGAATCCCAGCGATTGAAACCAAAGATTCGACGATACACTGAGTTGCAACATGCATTAAGATCAGCAAGCTGCTCTTTGGAATAACTAACGGCTGTAGCTGAATATAGCAGAATCGGAAGACAATGCGACTCCATTAAAGCGAGTTTAACTATGTCGTTGTACGCCTAGTTTTCACTAAAATGATATTATCTGATAAATAAAATTTCCTTTTAATTGGAGCTGTATCTACAAAGAGCTTCTTTCCGGCTGTAAAAGTGGCACCCAAGTATTTAACGGTTGTAGACCATTCTAATTTATTTCCCCCAAGCGTCATGTTTTCAATATTATATTTAAAGCAAGAATAAATGTATTTATAAATACATTAAATAACGCAGGAGAAATAGAACTACCCTGTCGTACACCACTTCTCACTGAAAACCCCCTAGATACAAACCCCCTAGATATATCATTAAAATATACAATTTAAAAATAATAGGCCAGGCCATTTCTTGGTAGCCTATTATCTTGCTCATGCAACTCATCTGGGCCATTCTAATGTTATTTTAGAATTCCTCAATGGCGTAGTATTAGAGGCGTGAGGTAACGTCGTGAAGTTTTAAATTACCGATCCTGTGGTAAATTAAACTCTCGTGGGTTCGAAACCTAGCCGAGCTGATCTGAGAATAGAATCTCAGTAATTCACAGGACAGGTTACATGACAAATGAACTAAATTGCCTAACTCGTGTTTTGACTGAACTCAACGAATTTAAAGTAAATTAAGCTACGCAATAAATTGAATTTAGTGTAACGAAACATAATATAACAATTAAATTCACCAACATGACTGTATCTTTTGAAGTCTGTAACTCTTCGTGCGTACGTTAAATAACGTCTGAATGCACTGCATTCAAGACTTGGAACTTCTTTTAGCATTGACTTACTTGTCTACAGCAATGTGGGCAAATGAATACCATCCATCTTTTCGTCTGTCTCTTGCAGACTGCAGGGGGCTACCTATTTGACACGTGGGCCATTTCTTGGCCCCTGGCCCGCACCATCTTTTACCATTCTTTCTCATTAATGCCATTACGGAAGGCGTATCACAACTAGTGCAGATGTAATCAATCAAACTGAAAGTAATTGGCGAAAAGAAGTTAAATTTTAGCTGTCACTCATGAGAATTAAGTGGCAGTGTTTACAAGCCATTGTTGGTTTGTTGGAAAAATGGCATCATTTGTGGTAGCAACCACTAAAGACTTCCTAAGTGGCTTCGGAATTTGATCAATATTTTGAAGATATTTGCTGCTGTAAATAAGCCGAATCATTTTGATATTGTTTTGAGAAATTGAGCCTATTTAGAATGTCTCAGTAGAGCAGTGATTTGATGTGTTAGGTAACGTCATGAAGTTTTAAAAAACAGATCCTGAGGTGAATTGCATTCTCGTGGGTTCGATTCCCGACCGGGCTGAACTGATGGCAAAATCTCGAAAATTCATAGGATCCGAAATTGGTCTAAATTGCCTAAAGGCTAAAAATGTGGTATTAAAATGATAGATATCAACATAGTTGATCATAACTACGGTCAACTTTTTCGGTATAACTTTTTACTATTATTATCTACTACTATTATTACTACTACTACTATTATTATTATTACTACTACTACTACTACTACTACTACTACTACTACTACTACTACTACTACTACTACTACTACTACTACTACTACTACTACTACTACTACTACTACTACTACTACTACTACTACTACTAGTACTACTACTACTACTACTACTACTACTACTACTACTACTACTACTACTACTACTACTACTACTACTACTACTACTACTACTACTACTACTACTACTACTACTATTACTACTACTACTACTACTACTACTACTACTACTACTACTACTACTACTACTATTACAGTAATAGTTATACCTGTCTGTTTCCATGGCAATTTGGCTAGTGCGGCTTCCCAGAGTGTAGATGAATTATTTTTTTCGCTTCATTTTTAACTTTTCATTAAGTAAGTCTATTTTATACTATTATGATTATTACGATTATTATTATTGCTATTATTATTATTATTATTATTTGTGAAAACTAAAATAATTATTGTTATAAATATTGATCAATGAAAAAAATCAAGAGTATTTTATACATTTTTACATTATAATTATCAACCCCAGCAACCATGAGAACTTCAATATGCGCTGAACATAATTTGGAATATGTTTGGAGTGCAGAGTATCAAAGAGAGATACATAAAACATACATGTAATTTGGTCATGAAGACTTGTAAAAGTCACAAAATTATTTTAAGAAATATATGTGGAAATAATATGAAAAGACTTGCTAGCCATTAAGTAGACAATTAGTCTATACCTTACATTTGTATTTTTATTTTTATTTAATTTTCGATGCATTTGTATTTGTTGTAATGCACTGTTGCTATTTTGTGTTTATTGTATGTAACTTGATACCGCGTCTTGATGATGTACTAAAGATTCATGTATATATATATATATATATATATATATATATATATATATATATATATTATAAGTATATATATATGTATATATATATACTTACATATATATATATATATATACACACATATATATATATGTATATATATACTTATATATATACATATATATATATACATATATATATATATATATATATATATATATATATATATATATATATATATATATATATAATTTAACAAACCCGTCCACTACGAGGACAATTAAGATTAAAGTACTTACTGAAAATATATGAAGGCTAGAATTTCGTGGTATTTAACAACCTGTGTCAACCTAATTACACTGCATCTGATAAACAGCTATATAAAGAAAAAAAATTTAAAACTTTAATAAAAGACTACATAATGCGTGACATCCCTTTGGCCCTGACATCGCCTCCGAGTGAAGAATCGGACGTTAAATCTTGGAAACCTTTTAATGTAAATATTGGAGAACTTTCTTTCTTTCATAGGTTGGCAGATTTCTGAAACTAATAGATAGGTGAGGAAGTAGAAAGTGATCTGTAGTTTGGTAATACAAATTTGATTTTATATTTAAGAATAACTTAAATTATGTTATTAAGTATCATTTAGGACTGAATTAAGCTTTGAGCCTTCTTAGGTGATCTGCTAATAAATTGTAATTAGGAAAAAAATCTCGACGATTACACCGACAATATACTCTCTCTCTCTCTCTCTCTCTCTCTCTCTCTTAGTGCACTGCCCTCTGGCAGGTCCATGGAATATAACGCCTCCACTCTTCTCTGTCCTCCGCTTTCCTCTTCATGTCCACATATGAGTGGATCTTTAAATCATCTGACATACCTAATCTCAGCCTGCCTCTGCCTCTATTTCTTTCCATTCTGCCTTATATGTCCTCTTTTAATAGACTTCCTCCCCCCCCCCCCTTAAACTGTGTCCTATCAAACTCGTGTTCCAATTTATTAATACATTTATCAACTGTCTATCTGCACCAACTCTCTCCAGAATTTCCTCATTTGTAGCCTTTTGAGTTCAGCTAGTCCTTTCCATTCTTCTCCATATCCATATTTCCAATGCCTCTAGTTTCCTAATATCTTCCTTCCTTAAGGACTATGTTTCACATCCATATAAGAACGTTGTCCAAACCAATGTTTTCACTATCTTTATCTCTATGTCTTTCATTAGACTTTTTGTTAAAAGTTCTTTCCTACTACCAGAGGCAGCTTTTTCTTGTGCAATCCTACTGTATATTTCAGTCTCGCATTTCACATTATCGGTTATAGCATGACCCAGGTATTTGAAACTCCTTACCTGTTCCAATTTTGTACCATTTATTGTAATATTAACATCACCTTTAGTATAGGACACTCTCATGGCCTTGATCTTTTTGATGTAAATCTTCATGCCATATTTCAATGCCGTATCTCAATGCAATATATCAAACCGTATTTCAATTCAAAATATAAATAACTGATAATCAATGAGAATTTTCAACCTCGTGTTACGTACCCGTGCTATTTCTATAAAATAATTTGTTTTCAAAACACTGGGATTTAGCGATATATTACTAAGTGGTGGCATCTTTTTGAAATATATTTTACAATATAGACCAATCAAGTTGAATTAAATCGTTTTTTAAGTACTTAATATGAGAAATATTCTCTGAAAAAGGCGATATGTTTCTGTAGAGAATTGCTGCAACATAAGCCGTAGTCTTTGTTCTCTCTTTCTTTCCCTCTCTCTCTCTCAATCTCTCTCTCTCTCTCTCTCTCTCTCTCTTTCTCTCCCCCTCTTTCATCTGCAGCTTATTAATCCACTAACAAAGGCCCCACATGGTCGTCACGCATACTGAGCGATCAAATCTTCATCTGATACTGAAACTGTTGAATGCAAGCAAAACTAATTATCTTGCTTAAGTTTATTACCTGGCGAAAAATTCTATTAGTGAGACCCCACTCCTAAGTGGATGAAAGAAAACTATACTGCTTGTACAAGCTTTTCTGTAATCTGATACCAACGAATTAGCGTAAGTCTGAAATCGCTGCGTTGCCATTCCAATTGGAAGTTACTCTGAAATCTCTTGAAGAGCCAGCAATTGAGCCGACAAATCCGCTCTGACTATACAATGCATTTTAATCAAAGTAATCCGTTTTTGAAACTAACGAAAGGTTTTAAGTCACGATTATAAAAGCTACACAATACTAACCCTGAGGGATGATATTCGAAGACCGTCATTCATTAGAATTTTCATCGTCAATCAGCAGGCAATTTCATAATTTTCGGAATAAACAATTGCCTTGACCCATAAATGAATGCAAAGATTTATAGGTCTTGATGGACTTTGCAAAATTCATTCATTTTTTCAAAATTGCATGATTTGTAATGAGAAAATTGTAATTCTTGATTTCTTTTGGACGACCTCCAAATTACAGCTAAATGAAATTACATAATATCATTGTTCACAGCAAACAAGATCTCAGTTTTAAAAATTAGTTACTGAAAACCTCATGAAGGTTCAGCTTTACTTTTTCGTTAATAAAATATTATAATTATTGCATCACTAGATTCGAAAATTTTAAGAGACTCTTATATTTATACCAATCCCTTTCAAAATATGTTATAAGCTACTGCAATGCGTAAATAAACTCAATGAAAATGTGTAAAACCTGCTCACTGGCAATAATTTTATTTATCAGTAATTTTTAATTATATTGTAACTGATGATTAAACTATCTAGAAATAAATCTTATACGAAAATAAGTAAAATATTTAATAAATATAGCGATGAAAATGAATATATATTACTAAATGAATAAAAATGAATATATTACTAAATGAATAAAACATAACCAATTACAAATGAAATATACACAAATGTGTTTGATCGTTTTCGTTTGCGCGCATGACAACAGAGTTTGCTGCAGAGTTTCATTATTTAGTTGTTGATGTTGTTGTTTCTCGTGATTTTCTCCCTCTATCCATGGTTTTTAATTATCATTGCTTTGATAGCGCAGCAGCCTGCGAGGATTTAAGAATAATCTTCTAACAACCTGGGTATCTTTTATTCAAAACTGTTGATCTTCAAAGTTTATCAACCATCCATGTACTAACAGAGCTGGCCGTAGTTTAACTTCGTTCATTGACGCGTAGCTTATCCAAAATGCGCTTCATTCCGCTCACAGCTTTAGTTTTCACTGACTGTCTTTTTCTCAAAGTAGCTTGTAATAAATTCCGAAAGAGGTACATATAATTGTAAGGGTCTTTTAGAATATTACCATATGTACTGCTGTAGATACGTAATTATTTTGGAGAGAGTATTTGAGAGTATTTCCAGTGCATTTAGGCCTTTATTCTGAAATGACTCGCTATTGAATTAAGCTGCAACACAGAAGATAGAAAACTAATAACACTAAAGGAAGTTGAAAAATGCTACAAGAATCAAGTTAGATTACTCTGCACACTAGATTTTTAAAATTCAATTGCATTAGATTGATATTTGATATTATGCGTACCTCGGATTTTTAAAAAGTTAAATTGATATCAACAACCTGAAGGTATAATATTGGTACACCTCCTACATCCGATAGAATTTCAGCCTATTTAAGATTACGTAGGAATTGCGATTTAATAATGTATATCTATAAAACGTCAAAGGTTGTTATTAGAATGTGAGATTTTAATTTTTCTAAAATAAAAAATTAATATCCTGGCAATTGCTGCTGACTTCATCGATGTTAGAATTCACTGCAACTTCTTCGGTTTCTATGGGAAAAGAATCGGTTTTTCAATTTTGTTATTTGGATGTTTCATTTGTTTTATATTTCACCATAATGTAATAGTAAGTCTTGAAGCTGATAATTAGCTAATATACTGTATAATTAGCTTCTTGTGCATTAAATAAGTACAAAAAAGTTACCAAGTGGTATTAGTACCTAATTAGTAAATTTACTACAACAAAAACATAATATTTCATTTCGAAATGAACCCTTTTAAAATTAAAATATGAACCCTAGCGGAAGGGATGCACTGCGCTGGGATAAATTTGCAAAACTAACTGTTACCCCTTTATCAATTCGCTTCATCCCAAGAGCTGTTTTTGTTTTCCACAAGTATTTTCAAAGCTAATTTAAAGCCTTTAATTCATGTCAGTCACCCAACTAAAACGTATTCCTCAAAATTTAGAAGAATTTCAGTTCTGCTTATGATGGTATTTTTAAATACCATCATAATAATTTAATAACATAACTACACAATAATAAAATAATTTACATAATAATATCAGGAAGTTGTAATATTCTAGGAATGGCGCAATTATTTTCAGCTATCTCACAACCATGTTTACTCTTCTGAACGCATTCGCAGTTTAATTAAAAACAACAATTTAAGAAAAAACTTCACGTATCCGCGTATAAAATTTAAATACCCTAATTAGACATAAATAAATTTTTAAGTTGCAATTCTTAGGTTTCAAGTTTGATGTGTTGTTTTTAGGTTAACCTAAAAACAACACAACAAAACAACAACAATATTTGATATCAAAACTACAAACATCCGCGTATAATATAGATATATTAGATATAAATGAATTTTTAAGTTACATGAGTTAATTTAAAAGAAATATAAAATCATATTAAAATATTTTGAACATACATGTATACTGCCTAAACTTTTGGATTTAACTAAAAGTTAAGCCTAAACTTTTAAATGTAACATAATTTATCAAAACTGCTTTCAATTGAAATATCTCAATTTGCAAAAATGCTTATTCGTTCTTCTTTTTGAACAATTTATGTTATTGATTAATAACATATTTTCATTAAGTTCAATAATAGTAAGTTGGTAAAAGTTTTTATCTTCATTCATTTACTTTACAATACGAAAAATAAGCTTTGAGATAGTTACTCATATCCTTCTTTCAAACCATTTTTGGGGTGTGAATCTCTAAATAACTCATATATCTACAATAGAGTCAAACCGTTGGATCAGGTATTTAAGATATTGCCTACATTACACATGGATTAAAGAAATTAAAATTTCAAAGTTTATTTTTTATCCTTGAATAGTAAAACTTTAAACTTTTAGCTTTCAATTAGCTGCTCGAATCTCCACAAAACGTGCTGAGCATAATTATCCTTCTGGCGCCAGATACTAAAGCATCAATTTTATATTGACTGAACTGTATCATGCCACTGAATCGCTTCTTATCGATGTAGTAGTAATTTTCTCCCTTTTTGCTAAGTTATTTTCTTGCAAAATTAACACACAAGACACTCTAATGTAATTTTTTAAACAAATCAATCAGAATATTAATTTCATTTTATTAAATAAAAGAAATCAAGTAACATTTTAATTGGCTATACAAATATTTTTATAATACAAATAAAGGTTTAACGTTCGTTTCCTCATACAATGATAACGTCAGGGACGTCCACCATCACATGTCAATACAAATCGATTCACCCCACACGATCTGAAAAACCATGTGCTGAAGAGAAATACGAAGATTCTAAACGGTGATAAAACATTATACAAACTCACCATCGTGTAGCAATTCAAGTATGGCATAATTGTATCCGTCCAGTCTCTGTAATGTATCCATGTAAGAAATGAAAGTAATATGTGGTATAGGTTAGATGAAGGCACGTCCAGCATCCGATAACAAATGAAGATACGAGAAGTGCCGCTAGGGATCAACACTATTGGTTGAAAAGATTGATTTTATCGCTCAGACTGAGGACAAATTACCTTTATGCTAATCCTCTCCCGTGCTTGTCTTTAGTAAAACTACAAAAACTTTCAACCCTTTCTTTACTGCTGGTACTTTAAATTCCTCCTCCTATTACACGTTATATCTATGACTTTCAATAACTACCCCCTATTTAACCAGCGGTACTTTAATGTCCACATACGCAACTAAGACGTTCTTGCAGTCTGGAAGCAAGAGAGACCAATAACCGAGAGTGCTTAGCATCCAAACTGACTAATAGCGTCGTATTGTTCTAGTTTTAAAATAGTTTATGGAAATCAACTTTATAGAGTAATTGAACATAACCTAACAATCCTTCTAATTGAAATGACATTAATTAGTTTGTAGCTATTAAGCCTTGTATATTTATCATACAAATATACAAGGCTTATGCATATGATACATGATAAATTCATTGAAAATTTAGAAGAAGAGCTGGATAGGACACATTCTAAGGGAGGCAGAAGTCTACTAAAGAGATTATAGAATAGAATGAAATGAATTTGAGGCAGAGGCAGGTCGAGATTAGGAATGTTGGATCATTTAAAGACCCAGTCATATGTGGACATGGGAGGAGAACGGAAGACAGAGAAGAATGGGGGGCATTATGTGCCATGGACCTGCCAGTAGGCAGTGCACTAAGAGAGAGAGAGAGAGAGAGAGAGATGTATCATTTTCAGCGGCTCTCTAGAACAAATTTAAGTCACTACAATCTACTGATTTCTCTTTCAGTAGCTTAGGATATATTGTTACGCTGAGTAGTCTTTGATACCATTTAAAGAGCATTCAATTGATCAACGATAGAATATGATTATCCCCTGACGTCTCGAAATCTTAATGCTCTGTCCTATCGAATGTTGTGAAACGTCAGAATTAATAAGAGGTTCCGAAAAGATTTCAGTTTGCTTTCCTTGGCATCTAAGCTAGGTGACCCAAAGAAAATACTTCCAATGTTAATCGTACTCTAAACGTTTTCAGCATTCAGTAAAGACATCCACACCAACAACCCGTTCAAGTGGTCTTATTCGTATGGACAGTAAGAATTATGTAGCCTTATCTTCTAAATAATCGAGTTAGTTCGACTTCAACACTTCATCGCATTTGTCGTTGTCGCCTTCGAAGTAGATATACTGAAGACTTGACTCCAAAGTGAGCATTTCCTGATAAATCATCCTATCTTCAAGCAGCTAGTAACTTTGCTTATTGCTTTTACTGACTATGTTTTCTTCTTGATGACAGGTAGGAGTATATGCCATATAAAACTGCGGTGCTAAAGTATCCAACTTTCCAATTCTCGCTCTTTCTCTACTTTTAAAGACTTTACTTTTACTTTTATTACTTTTTTCTCTTCTCTACCTTTTTAGTTTAATTTCACTTTAACTTCTGATAGTTCTGTTAATAGCAAACGATTTTTTTTTTTTTTTTTCATTGCTTCGATTCTGATTTAAATAAGATTTCGGTAAACATGATTGTTTTCTCAGCGAATGACGCCCGGTTCAGTAAATGTTAGTCGAAGCTGAGGAGGGAGAGGGGCCCACATCGTCAAAAGCAGAATCCGTCAAGACTAATGGTATAATGATATGGATGATTTAAAGATCCACTCATATGTGGACATGAAGAGGGAAACTGAATATAGAGATGAGAGGAGGCGTTATTTACCATGGACCTGCCAGTGGGCAGTGCACTTAGAGAGAGAGAGAGAGAGAGAGAGAGAACGAGAGATCCTGGTAGCAACCGCACACAAAGTCCATATCTTACTTAATAATTCTCTAATTTATTTTCAACGGGCATTCCCGATATAAAGAATAATCAATTTTAAAATGACGATTACTAAACACAGTAATTGAAAATTCTCGTAGACAGGTTGGGATTAATGAAATATTTATACGTCGATAACAGATCGGTTCACGTCATGAGACTTTCATTGTCAAATGAAATCCGCAAGAAATTTGCAAACAGGAAATAGACCCGTTTGTCTGTTAGATTGTCGTCTTATACGAAATATATTCAACCTGGACTTGAATTAAATATGTAATTTTAGTAGTACTTCACCAAAATATAGGCCTATATTGATTTACCGAACCTAAACATTAAAGTTCTCTTGTCTGTACCAGTTGGATATATAGTCAATTGGATTGCACGCTTACTTGTGAAGCAAGAAGCTGTCGATTCAAACCTCAGCCGGCAAGTTTCTGGCAGTATTCCTTGTATAACATACACAGACTTTAAACATTACGCAGTTGCATTGAATCGTCATAATATTTTTGCAGAAATTCATCGGTGAAATATTTAGCTAATTGTGTTATTTATACGTATATTTACATCACAGACAGAATAACCGAAAGGTTTATCTAATCAGAACACCTACCCAGTGAATTACAAGGAATTTATTTGCATAAGAGTCAGAAGACCAACGACCACTACACGATGACTGATTGGGTCGGATCAACGGCAGATTATGCGTCCGACGAAGGTCTCATCCCGTCGTCTAAATCCGACGATTTTATTATCTGCAACAAAACTCAAGGTTACAGCGAATCCGAACAAGTTGCTCCGAGGAATTGCGTTGAGCCGATGAAGCTCTCTTATTCCTGGATAGCCTTTCCAGTTTATGGAATCGTCTTTCCGCCTCTGGTTGTTTTTACCCTGATAACGAACACACTGGTGTGTTTGGTGCTGTTGAGGAAGAACATGCGGAGTCCAACTAATACACTCCTGGTGGCTCTGGCCATAGCCGACTCTTTAACGGGATTCTGTCCTCTGCCGTGCTACATATATTTCTACACATTTGGTAAGCTTATGTCGTATATACATGTATATCTTTAGCTTTCGGCTAATGAATGGGTCAAGGTAAGGTGCATATTCCTACTAAATGAACATTATTGCACGTTCTTTAAAGAGTATTTCAGTGATCACAATCGTCATCAGAATCATCTTCCCTTGAATCCCAGTTTAACTAAGGACAAGATTTTATTGATTACGATCAAAAATTGATTTTAATCTTTTACTATATCTTTATGCAGCCTTTGGCATGACATGTATGTACATGAAGTATATACATGTATATATATATATATATATATATATATCTTAGTGCACTGCCTACTGGCAGGTCCATGGTATATCGCCTCCACCATATATACATACATGTATATATATTATATATATATATATATATATATATATTATACATGTATATATATATAAATAAATAAATAAATATATATATATATATATATATATATATATATATATTTAAAGCACCCAAAGTCAATTTAGAAACTAAAAAAATAATGTTAGTTATGATGTAGTCTTCTAAATTCGTAGTTAAAGACATATTAATGAAATAAATGTGTATTTTATGTTTCCTGGGAACATAGATTTGCTGTTTGCTGATTAATCGATTTACTCTAAAGCAGGTGTTTGCGTGATGAATTGAACACTTTATCTTCTTAAAAGAGAATATTGGTCTAACGTAGTTTGTAGTTTAAATGTCGCCAATAAATCCATGATTATGTGTATCAAATATAAAAATAACAATATCGTAGTTTAATAGTTACAAAAACCTAAAGCTAAGGTTAGCGTCATTTTCCTCACTCAAAAGCGATGACTGTGACGGGCGAGCCCAGGATTTGAACCCCGCCGTCGAGTATCTTACCGACGTCGCCACTGTCTCCAGCTCGAATGCTGAGTGGAGAGCTGTCTATTTAACGAACCCATAGGTAATTATTTCAAATATAAGCCCGATAGTGAAGTGGTCTGTTGCAGATTTTACGCTACGCCTCTCGGTGATCAAATTCTCCAAAAACGACGTGAGTCGTGTTGCTCCTATCACTTAATGATCTACTCACATATAACAAATTCATATTCTCTAGGGCCCCTGGAAGGTTAATCGTGTATCGAAGTTTGTTGCCAATTGGAATAATCAACAGCAAAAATACGATTGAAATAAAGGAAGCCGTCTAGAAGACCGACCAGTAGATAATGATACTGTTATAGAAATTATCGTTTCATAAACGATTTATTGTAGTCATTGACAAGCATGTAAACGGAAGTGCTTTAGTTACAACTAAAATCTTCGTCCAAGAATACAACACATGTCGCTCATAAACAGATTCGTGGTAAAGTAAATTTATCCAACTTTGAAAATCTTGCAAGATTTATTAACTATTAAGTTTTGTCTGATTTCTTGTTTGTACCAGGTCGTTACAAGGATTGGATGCCGCACAAGTGGTGCTACATTTACCAGTGTTTGACGAACTACATTCCTACCATATTCCACACTGCGTCCCTGTGGCTCACTGTGGCCCTAGCGGTTCATCGCTACATATGCGTATGTCATTCTCTGGCTGGAAAGCAGTGGTGCACCCATTTCAACATCATCAAGACCATCATCATCATCTATACCCTAGCGGCATTGTCTCAGGTTGATAATTATTTAGAATAATCAAGATTTAACGTCTATTTCCTCTAACAAGGATGATGTCAGAGCCGCGTCTCGTCACATGTCACTGCAAATCGATGCAGCCAAACGATTTGAATAAAAGTTCTGAAGAGAAAGAAATGAGATTCTAAACGGTGCCGGTCAGTTGATTAAAAATGATTAGGTTAATCGATTGATTTATCGATCAAGTGCGTGATTAATGGATTTTGATTCACTCCCTAGTCAGCAAAACGTGTATTTAATAGGTATCGAGCTTCATCTCTCTCTAGTGTTGTTCCATTCGATATTGTATCTAAGCTATCAAATATACACTATGCATAATATTTATGTATACACGTAATTATGTGAACCTACGTCATACATTCGCAAAAACATCTATCTGAACTGACTTATCAACGTCCTGATTATCGACGAGACGTTTAAAAATCTGTGGCATTAATTATTAATGCCGCAGGTCAGTTTTCTTCACACTTCACGTATTATATAGTGAAGTAACCGAACACTTAGGAATTAATCCGTAAAGCATTACTCAATTTCTAAAATAGTTTCTTTACAACTAAGTAAAGATACTTTACACTTTTTGCAACCACGTTATATGAAATGTTAGATTAATTCGGAATACTAATAGTATTACAATACTTATTAAAGTTTAATCTTTTGGCATTTAGAATTCTCCCCGTTTTAATATATTAAGGAAGTTATAATGTAGACCTCATAGAAATTTAAGAAGCTTACGAGGTATTAAGTCATATCTATTGTTCTCGAAGTTTTAAGTTAAATGAAGTTATTATGCAGGCTACAAAGTAATCAGATGAGCTTTATGGAAGAGATTATAATCATAACTATAAATCTAACATTAGCGAAATGCAAAATTACTTAACGATTTAGCAACCCGTAGCCATATTTCATGACCTAAAAATTACAATATAAGTTTTAGCCTTACTTTCAGTGAATGTAATTTTCACACTTGGCGCATAGCACATGGAATTTGCCTCTCTAAGTACTTTCTAATCTTTCGAATCTTTATTTCTTCTCCACTGCATGATTCATCAGAATATCTGTCGTAAATTAAATGATACTTTACGGCAAGCTCTTATTCTAGAAAAAATCTTCAATACTTATTATCCAAGATACATTTGTAGACTCACAACAATAGGTTTGACCTCATGTCTCCTGATTCTGAGACGCATTCTGACCTTTCATCCTTTAAATGTTAAAATGTGTAATATTCTTGGAATAATCAATCTTTAAATATTACAGTAGTCTATTTAATTATGTTTCAAATTTATGTTAGTACAATATACGGTCTCGTATATATAAATTAAATTGAATGTTAGAAACTCTACAATAACAAAACTATTACGCTTAGTTATGAAGAAGTTTTGTATAACAGTATCTATTGTGTTTATATTTTATTACTACATAATAATACCATTATGTAATATTGTGAATTGCTTTTATGTATTATTTTGATTTTTTAGTATTAAACAAGATTGTTTATGGCTACCAGCCATTGTAAACCGATCATAGGCATTGGAATAGAACAGATACATAATTTCTATTTCATTAAACAATAATTGCATATAATTTCTAATAGTTTTTAGAGCAGCTACAGGTTATATATATTTGAAGATAACTTCAGATAACATATAACTATATTTAATAGTCAAATACAGATAAACCAAAACTTTTTACAAGACGACTACAGATAACCCTGACCTACTTTTGAGGCAACTTCAAATAACCTTGACCTACTTTTAAGGCAACTACAGATACCTTTACTATTTCTAAGACAACCACGAATTCTATAAAGTTCTACTTTCTAAACTAAGCTATAGATAATTTCTAACCTAAAGACAAAATATAAACTTTCATCGATCTTTCAAAATGTTGAACTAGATTTTTTCGTTCTTTCAAAATGTTGAACTAGATATAAAATAACAATTTGAGGTCAATCGCTTTTCAAAATATTGAAATAGATATAAAATAACAATTTCAGATCAATCGTTTTCTCGACGTCAACTACGTCCCGGTAGAACTGCCGTCCCTCATAGATCCAGACGTGATGATTGTGGGCGGGGTGGAACAGTGGCACACCTATCTGGAGGAGGACACCCTGAACGTGTACTACAACGTCTACTACTGGTGTAGGGTGGTGTTCATCCACGTCGTGCCCTGCTCTCTACTCATCATCATGAACGGGCTCCTTGTGCAGACCATTCAGAATGCTCAGGTTAGACAGTTTTGTTTCTTTCTGACGGTTCTTTTATTTGTTTTTCTGTCTCTTCTCTCTTAGTGCACTGCCTACTGGCAGGTCCATGGCATATAATGCCTTCACTCTTCTCTGTCTTCCGCTTCCTCTTCATTTCCACATATGAGTGGGTCATTAAATCATCTAACATACCTAATGTTTTTCTGTATCTGTAAACTAATAGAGTGTTTTGACAGTGGTCAGATGGATAAGATGTAGATCATCTTCCCTGACGGCTGTCATTCATGTTTATACGAACTGTCTGATGCTTTGATTTATTTTTATCTTATTTTTCTTATGTTTTTATATTTTTGGTTTGATGTCAATGCAATTTATGTTTTTGAGTTGGAATTATAATATATACATATATATACAGGGTGAGTAAAAAAAAGGTGATAATACCTCCAAAAAGTTTGAATATCTCAGGCTATTGTTAATATTTTCAAACCAAATTTTTAGCAATTACTAAAGGACTAATTTTGGATGGGGTGGCCAATTTTCATCCATTTTAATTTATAGATTAGCCAGTTATACAAGTTTCAGCAGAGCAACCCCCATTTTTTACTTAAAATGGCTTTTTCTACAACGGTAAGGCCAAATTGGATTTCATTGGCGAGCTGAAAAAGGTGAACGCTCAGTATTACGTCAATACATTACTACTCAAGCTGTTTGAAGATTGCAATGCTCTTCTACCAAATGGTTTCATCTTACAGCAGGATGGTGCTCCGGCTCAAGCATCTTGTCATGCACAGGAATGAATCAGCTAGAGAAATCCGCATTTCATCAAGGAGTGTGAATGGCCTCAAAACTCTCCCGATCAAAATCCTCTGGATTACTAAATCTGGGGAACCATGCTGCATCTCTATCGGAAACACCAGTCGAAGCCTAAAAACAAGATAGAACTGCAGGAAGTGCTTTAATCAATTTGGGTGAGACTGGCCCAAGCTGGAATCAACATGGCGGTCCTAGCTTTCCGAAAGCTACTGCAGTCCTGCGTAGCAGCTGGAGGAAAGCATATCGAATAGGCAGTAATGCTAGTAGATACGACTGGTTCTTTCTGAACTACCATAACGACCCTTCTCAGGGCCAAAAAATAAAATAAAATAAATTTTTTATTACAGTACATTCAAAAAAGAGGGGTTACTCTGATAAAACTCGTATAACTGGCCAGTCTATGTATTAAAAGGTATGAAAATTGGCCCCCTCATCCAGAATTAGTCATTTAATAACTGATAAAAGTTTGATTTGAAAATATTAACAATAGCCTGAGATATTCAAACTTTTTATATATGCATGGTTTCGAGTTTGAACTATAACTGAAATAACGTTTGCATGAAAGCTGGAGGTCATTGGTTCGAATCCCAGCCAGGCCGTCTCTGTGTGTGTCCCTCGTGATACAGAAACAGACGTTAAGTTTAGCTGTATAGCTTTTAAGAATTTAACATGATAGTTTTCAGAATGTTCAATACAATGTAAAAAGAATTTGGAAGATGGTAACAAGAGCAACAATTAAAGTGCTACTGTAGTCTATGACAACATCGGTACTGCTTAGCCAAATCTAAACCAAATCTAAAGCTTTAGAAATCTTTTAGCTCCCAGCATCTCGTCAGGCTGAACGATTTAAACTCATCTAAGATTAATTAACCCAATATATGGAAAGCAGGAAAATATTTTTGTATTTTATCAGTTACATTTTATAGCATGAAAAGTTGAGATCAATAATTCTAGAATTGGTAACGGCAGTTTTAAAAATCAGTTTAATCATATCCTTATATTTCTTAAAGATTTATATATTTTATCACAAATATTACAAATCTTCTAAATCATCATCTCCTTCTTCTAAACATTAATTTTGAAATAGATGCTTAAAGTATAAAATTTATAAAAGCTTCATATACATTAGTACAAACTGTAAATCATCACTATCATCATCATCACCATCATTATCATCGTCATCATCATCATCTTCATCATCATTATCATAGCAAGACCATCTTCCATTGCATAGCCTATAGAGACTAAACACTTAAGCGCTGGTTTTAGACATGTTTAATGAAAGAGTTTAAAATGTCCAACAACATAATTAATAATTTGCAAAATTTGGCGCAGTAGTAATGTTTGTAACTCAAACGCTCGAGCCTTGGGTTCGAATCTTAAGAACGTTAGCAACTTATGAAACCAGGATGTTGGAAGATCAATATAAAATCTATGCTAGACGTGATATGCGCTATCAGAAGGTATTCATTGTCAATATTCATAGAACGAGAATAACAAAAATTTCAAAATGTCAAGTACAATATGTGAGAATTAGTAACCTAGACAAGGACAAGTTTGCACGTGCCGTGTGCTTAAAATTAATAAGTGCATCTTTATAAAGATTCACTCAAACTTCGCTTGACAAACGAATTGTGAAATTCATTACTGAAGTCTCAATGGCTTTGTAAATAATGGACGCTTAATCTTGCTTAGACTCGACAATTAAATACCCTAATCACTTGGGAAAACCCGCCACGTGACCATTGGTGAAGATAAATGAGGAGCATCCTTCCGCTAACAAATAAAACAGCATTGAAGATTTGTTGCACGACAGTCTTGAATCAGACAGTTTCTACACATAGGTTTCATTCAAGCACATACTATACATAAATTATTTTCAACGACATGCATTTTACCGAAGAGAATGAGCCGCGTTATCTTAAACTAGTAATTTTATTATCATAGTAGTTTTAGCACACTTGCAAAAATGTTCGTTTAATTGTTAATCGATTTCTTCCTAGTACTGACCTAGTCGGAAAATCATTTTTTAAAGGAAGAACAATTTTAGGGAAGTCATAATTGAGCTTATCACTTTTATATACTAATTAAATTTAAGTTTTGAAAGAACTATTGGTAGTTTGCTAGTCCATACATGCAGAAATCTGTACAGGCTTTGAGCGCACAATAAATGTTTGTTTAGTCCAATATAGAATTTAGCGAGACCTTTAACATTATTTAATCTTCAATTCTTTCGTCTCAAACAGGTCGTTGAAACAGGAAAGCTGATTTCCATATCCAGTCAAACCAAAAGTTCAATCAAACTCAATTAGACCTACACTTTCTGCTTTGTTCCTGACACTGTTTTCTGACAGGAAACTACAAAATCAGTGCACTCGTGGAAATAAAAAGTCCACTAACCTTAAAACAACAAAAGGAGCGATTTCTCTTTTAGTATACTCATCGCTATATAAGTATATCCTCTCTAAATGTAAATAAAATTAACTGATCCCAGATTAAGTCAAGATTGAATATTACAATGGGACTTTCAAATCTCTCCTAAAACTCTTATTACATTTCATTTAAGAGTAATCAACAGCTTAGTAACAAACGGAATTAGCTGTGAAGTAAATGCTTAAACGTAATTCATCGGAAGTATGATGTATAGGCCTACAGAGAATTGCGAAAATTAAATTTTACACTCCGTCACTAACGCGTTGGCGAGCATTTAACTTACGCTAATATTCGCTTTAATTTTCAGTGAATGCCTGACATACTTAATGATACAAATAGCAAGAACTGTAAATAATAAATAATTGGAATCATTTTCTCAATTGCTCTCATTTTCAGTTTTATCCTTTCCCGTTAGTCTAAACTCCGTCACTTGCGCTAAGCTTGCCTTTAGCCTTCAAAGAATGATCGATATCTTTAGTATACAAATAGCAAGAACTTTAAATGACAAATAATTTGAATCACTTTCTCAACTCCTCTCATTTTCAATTTTATCTTTCACGTTACCATACTTGCCTCAAACTTTTACGATTCCGTTATGTTAAAATTTGAAATTGATATAATTTACTATTTTGCCTAAGCTAAAACTTGCTCTCCCTAGGGTAATAGTGCTCAACTTCTGTACAACTTACATCGTCGTGTAACGCTTTCAAATCTCCGTCTTAATATCCACTCTCACCCTTTCATTCAAATCCAATGTATGCCTGCATCATGTGCCAGGCAAATTCAATATCCGAGCGATCGATCAGCGAGACTGGTAGAAAGGCAAAGCCGTGTGGGCGGTTCGATCATGCCTGATTAGATAAATCACGTAATCTCGTCCGAGCACAGCTGTGCGATGATATAGCTTAAAATTTATGAACATGTTAGAGCAGTCAATGTCCTCTTTCATTTGTCACTGATTAAGTAGACGCTAAGTGATTTATTGCTCGAATGCATATGACAAGCAATGCGAATTAATATATATATGATAGTGCAGTAAAAAGGGATGTTTTTGGTCAGTTGCTAGATCTATTCAAGTGTCTTAAAACTAAATGAAGAAGGATTACAAATTTTAAATTGCAAAACATATGCCTCGCCGATAACATGGAACGATGACCTATGCACAATAACGTTAAACATGATAACATCTAAATGTTTTAATGTCTAGATGGACTGCGTAGTTGTAGATCACTTTTAAAGTAACTGCAACACCTGTGCTAGTCAACTCTTAAACAAACTAAAATCTTCTCTCGATACATTCTTAAGTTTCATGGATACTGTAAAGAAACAGCAAAATATTTCTTAAATATGCATGAAAACCATATGTACATATATATATACATGTATATATATATATATATATATATATATATATATATATTTATATATACTGTATATATATACTGTATATATATATATATATATATATATATATATAATGACATAACAAGGTTAGAGATGAATTAATCGGAATTTTTATCTCCCGTAATCCGGATCGGATTTGATTTGAATCTTGTACACACTGACTCGCAGTCGAACACCTAACCGATTATACCACTGCCTGAGTCAGATACATTTTTCAGAGTCTTAGGTCAATGCCTAAGCGCACAGAGAGGACCAACAGGTGGAGGATTCGAATTTAAGTCTTGACGCTTACCGGTAGAAATAAGTGTGCCTGTCTTTCTGCTAAAAGTAAAATCAGCCGTTGGCAGAGAATTAAAGTGAAAATAAGTTTTACAATTGTTTCGTTTGCTGAATGTGAAACCAGCAGATTTCGAAATACATTAAAATTGACTTGGTCTTTTGAATGGTTTGTTTAATATTTATTATCTATCTAAGATAATTAATGATGGCCAGTATACCAATAACTCTTGCTATACGATGAAATTATATTAATTATAATTCGATATAAGTATATTATTTACGTAACTAAGTATAGTATGTATATTCAGAGGGTGAAAACCAAAATATTAACGAAAATTATACTAAAGTGTTTTGCTTATGATACCAAGTTCAACAACTTCAACCTTAACTTCCTTGATATCATCCTTGCATGTGGAAACGGACATTAAACCTTTGTTATTTATTATAATTATTAACTACTGTGAAAATATGATTGCACAAATGGCGATATGATTACAAACCAAACGTGATACTATGATAACAAACTTTCTTGATAGCAAACTTTATTGATAAGGCTGCCAACCCTTCCTAACGCTCAACTAATGTTACGGAGACTTCAACCGTGGCTTTCTAGTTCTCGTTAGTTGATGTATAACAGTTAACGTGTAGTTTTAGTTCTCAAACAAGAATCTTCCGCTCGCGTAGTTCAACTCCATGAATTTATTCCGCATCCACGACATCGGATAGATGAGCTGTGGTTGAACCCTCCGGCAATGTTAATGCCGGCCAATTTTTCATCAAGATGTCGATGATGATGATTCGACTGGCGGAATATTGGATTAGCTTGAGACAACGCTCCTTTTCCAGATTCACGTCGGTTTCCGGGACGCCTTGTCGTCCATAACGGGATCATAGGAGACAGGGGGCATGGGGCGAATTACAAAAAGTATTATTTTCAGGGGTGAGGGGGTGGAGGAATGTTATTGGTGGTCAGTTTTGTGGAGAAGTTAACAAACTACTATCTCGAGAATTTGTTAAATAAAAGTGATTTAATTGTTCACAAATAAATCAAATTATTAATTTAATTCAGAAAAAAATTATTTGAAGGTTTGTTCTGCAATTTTAATTAATTAACTTTTTATTTTGGTGGTTCTGCGGCTCCGGGATTTATAATCCTATAAGATTAAAGGTCATTGTCGCCAATGAGGGAACCCAGCTTCTCATGCCCTTTCCAGTTACTCCAGAACCGAAGAGGAGCAAATGATTTGTCGAGAACACGTCGAATTACTATTCCAACACGTCTCAGACTATTTCCATCAGAAACATTCGTACGCTTCATTGCCCCTAGCAGATTGGCAGAGTCTTCACTCTGGCACTTCCTATAATACACTGACATACGATTACGTTAAGAGCGAGGCTCGTCCATCTATTAGAATAAAAATATAGACAGCCGTCAGGATGAGCTCCTCGTGCATAAAGAAAAGTCTTATAGGCATCGGTGATGTCTTAGCCCTTATAGACAAATTCACATTTAATAGAAATGTAGGTTTTTTTAAAATTTCTGTTATATATTTAGAGAGATAATAATGGAGGTGTTATATACCATGGACCTGCCAGTAGGCAGTGCACTAAGGGAAAAGAGAGATAGCCTAAAATTTATATAAAAAATTTAAAAGAATGCCTGTATTGCAATTAATTGAGCATCTACTATTTCGAAATTTTGAAAACAAAATTTATAAAAAAGGTTATTCTTTATAATTATTATTACTTAAAAATTGTATTTATACGTCCCTGACATCATCCTTGTATGAGGAAAAGGACGTTAAACTTTTATTATAATTTATCTAATTTTAACTTCTAATATTTAGAACTTTTCTTAATACCGTGTCAATCGGGAAAGCTGAAATTTATTTTCAAACAGATTTTACTCGAAACTTCAACTAATTCAGTTTCCTATCCTATACTTTCTTTCCGTTTCCGACTCTTGTTAAACTGGATTCTAGAAGATATGTTGATGATAAGTTTTCTATTCTTCCAAAACCAAAAAATACATGAAGTTTCAATTGAATATTCTAGGGTCTCTTACGACGAAATCTTGCAATATTTACAATTTATTTGACTATAATTAAAACTCCCTCATATTGACTATTTAGTCACGTATAAATTCTGCGATTTTTCTGATTGAAAATAATTTTTTGGAATATTGATTCCAGTCTGACGGCAAAGGAGGGGATTGGAGATGGGCCTGACCTTAAGATGATCTTAAAAAAGAAAAAATGACACATTTCTTCAAAGAAGATGTTCTGGTGCTTTCAACGCAGTAACACAACTTGCGTGTTGCCATCCAGAACTACCACTAGAGTCTATGCTTTTCATTTACCATTGTTGATACAAAATTCCAAAACCTTTCTCCAGCAGAAAATTCTTTTAAAGAAGTAATCAAAATTAACTCTACTCGGAAACAATTAAAATTAATTAAAGTGATTGTACAGTTACAAATTACAAATTGCAATTAATAATATTAAATTATTAATTATAAAATCACTTAAAATATAAATTAAAATAATTTTATTTATTTAAAATTTAATCGTGGGCAACATGGCGACAATATATGTGGCGATATCGCCACCGGCTACAGCCAGTAGCGATATCGTTAAGATATTCAACCGAGGATCACTATGTGCGAGGTTCGAATCCTGGGCTCGTCCGTCACTGACATCGCTTTCGAGTGAGGAAACTGACGTTATCATAAGCTTTTTAATATTAAAATGCAATAGTTTTATGATTTTATTTTTCAGGCAATTTATAATTTTACAGGCAATCTATAAAATATAATTTTAACCAATTTTAATTATTTAAATTTTACATTTATGATTTTAACATTTTCTGATTTTATTTTGCAGGCAAGAAGAGAGCAGCTGTTGAAGCAGAACCGCAACTCTGAGAGTCGTCGTCTTGCCGACAGCTACCTCAAGACCCTCATGCTCGTCGCCGTGGTGGGGGTTTTCCTGCTTGTGGAAATACCCATGGCCCTTCTACTCAGCATCACCGTCATCGACAACACCTTCGAGGTGGGGCTCATCTCCCCTCAGTCTTATACAGTGGCCCCCCTAGTCTGTAACCTCTGCATTCTACTCAGCTATCCCCTTAATTTCTTCATCTACTGCGCCATGAGCAGACAGTTTAGGAAGACGTTTGTGCAGATGTTCGCTCGCTCACCGGGAGGGGGGCCTGATGACGGGGCAGGGGAGGGGTTGACCGTTGGCGGGGGCGAAACTGTGACACATTGGATCCCGATGAGCGCGGTGAAGGGGGGTTCCCCCGCCCATGATTAATAGTTGATTAGAAATTGATTAAATTGGCTAATGATGTTATTAGTGTCTTTGTTAGCAAGTTATTCTAAAACAGAGTTTCATGTTACTGGAACTAATATTATCCTTCATGTGACTGGAACTAATTTAATATTTTTATAAACATCGACCAGTCGATATTTGGGAAAATTGAATAGAAATTGAAAAATGTAAAACAAGTTGCGTGTAATTCAGGACAACTTTCTGTGGTATTTTAGCAAAATGCTTGCAGCAGAGATTGTCATATTTGTAAATAACTTTTCCAGAATAAGTTAGGGTAAGAATGCAAGTACTTCTAATACTGAATGATAGTTAATTTTATTCTGTCAGCTGGCAGCTACTATACTATGTTACTTATTACTATATAGTAGAACTCAATTGATCATGAATTCATTCAGAGTATCTTTCATTTCATACAGGCTAAATTATCTGCTGTATTTTCCAATAGTCAAGAGTCGGTTCATTTTCTGTCGTCATTTTCTTTTAGGTGTACACCATCTACCAACTTATAGATCCAAAAACTTTAATTCACCCACAGACTGGGACAAATTAAGCTTAAGAGTTAATTTATCATTGCCTTCTTCAGAGAATAACTATAAACTAGTGCATATACTATATATGTAGATATGTGTATTTCATGGCTCTTTATATCGATTGCAAAACGACTGCATATACAGTTCAGATTCCGAATCGGTTTAACAAGGTTCTACCAGAACATCATTTAACCTTCACTAGGCCGCACTATGTTCTGTAGCGTAACTTAAGATCAAAACTTTTATATGCTACAAAGGTTATTTTTGTAGCTTGATAGTCAGTGTGTGTCTGAAATAGATGAGTACATTGCCTACATGTATATACAACTTCGTTAGTAATTCTACTGAATGCATATGTATAAATATACTGTATTTAGTTGAAATTATGCTCACTCTATCTCTCTCAGTTGCTATAAGTAGGTCCATGACATGCCGCAGGTCCACAAATAGCTGTCTTTTTTTTCCATTTCGACACTGCACACGAATGTATTATACAATTATAATCCTCCAAAATCCCATGTATCACTAGTAGGAAATCAGTCCACTCTCAGAATTCATCTTAACATAACATAACACTTCAGAGTCAGGAAGCAATTGTATGTTTGTTTAAGACTTACTAAACCTTAACTAACACCAATACTATTAATAACCAATACTTCAATAGAAGAATGAGAACGACACTTTATAAGTACATTTACCGAAAAAAGCAAATAGACTATCGTATCCAGCTCCTCT
Organism: Enchytraeus crypticus; assembly: GCA_905160935.1. Classification (NCBI taxonomy): domain Eukaryota; kingdom Metazoa; phylum Annelida; class Clitellata; order Enchytraeida; family Enchytraeidae; genus Enchytraeus; species Enchytraeus crypticus. The sequence goes on from CAJHZI010000596.1 coordinate 233,357, forward strand.
TCCTAACTCTCGGCGCATGCATCAGTTATCTCTTTAGGACCAAAATGTCCATAGCCCTGTTCAAACTACTTCATCTGTTTTGTTAATTTAACTAATCGGTCCCATCTTCTCTATAATTTCAGTTTCTTGACATATTATCATATACGTCGTAGTAATATGGGCTTTAAGACGTTATAAGGACCATATCGTGTTTATATAATAATAATTATGCATATATAAATAATTTAAAGCTGTACGTAGATGTTATTAAATTTGATTTTATAACGAAACTTTCTCGTTGTCATTGTGAATTACTTGTAACCTGCATTCATGCGCTTGAGTAATGCGCAGTCGAGCTACAGAGACGAGAAAGTAAATGTTATGGAACAATTAAAAGAAAAAGTTGCTTAACAACCATTTCACAAAAGTTGCTTACTAGACCATTTCACAGTCCTTGCACTACTAATAGTTTAACCTCTTAGACTATTCGTATGCCCCTAAAATAGTCGTATGATTCATACACTATTCATACAATATTTGAATCGTAAAATATGGTATTTATGCTATTCGTTTAGTCCCCTATCAGACGTTAGTCTTGATCAACATTTCATTTTCAATTATGCGTATTTCTGTAGAACTGTCGTATTATCATATACCATGCAGTATACCATCAGCGTGATCTAGGCATGGTATAGTACGGTGTGAAGCAGCTCTTTCTCTCCCTGCCTAGCTTTGTCAGAATAAAATTGCACAATTGCGTATTGCATAATTAGATAGCTTGTTGCTTAATAGTAATAATTAAAGAAATAATGGAAGAGAATTAGAGGAATGTCGGTTTGGAATGTTAGATGGCATTCATATGTAGAAGTGAGAAGGAAACCATTGAGAAAGAGAGAGAGAGAGAGCGAGAGAGAGAGAGAGAGAGAGTAGATAAAAGGAAAGAGAAAGAAAGTGAAAGACATCAGTGGACAGTGGAAGTTTAGTTTATCAGCAGTGATTCAACGCAGTGATTATGTCGAAGAAGGACTGGTTGGAATTCTAACCTCTATCAGACAAATTGTCTTTCCTCTGTTCCGTCAAAACGGTAATAGCATGAACCCTCCAAGTAATTAAATTTAGACTTTATCCAAGCCATAGTGTCAATTGCAGTTAGCATTTATTTCGCATTAAATTTTGTTAACACAAAACATACATACATGCTAGTTTCCTGCTTTGATTTTTTCTTATTAGTTAGTTAACTATTGCTGATGGCACATTAAGAAAACACTATATACACTTACATATAGCATTACAGTATATCGCTTTTTGTTGCAGTATATTAAGATCACACTATATCATTATTTAAATAATCGTATCACAATTTTTCAATTCGTTCACTGTTAAGCAAAGGATTGCCGATATTAACGTCATAGATTGAACTTTGTCTATGCATGTAAAGCCCTGTACTACTATCATCCTTGTTTTGTGATCTTTCCTACCCAGTCTGACGAAAGCGCACACTTAGGCCATGCTTTATGGCATAACTAGGTCACGCCTTCTGTAAAACCAGTCGAATGTAGGTTTTCTCAGTTGCATTCTGCGTAAAAGTCATTAGGCCATCGTTCACGTGACGACGCTACAGCTGACGGTCGTTTGTTTAAAAACAATGCATTTAACAAAAAGGCTGGTAAAGCTAAGGTTAACGTCAGTTTCCTCACTCGAAAGCGATGTCAGTGACGGGCGAGCCCAGGATTTGAACCCCGCACCTACTGATCCGCGGTCGAGTATCTTACCGAAATCGTCACTGGCTCCAGTCGTATAATTCTTGTATTTATAATGATAAATACAGGAAAAATTATAATGTGTTCCTTAAATTGACATTTATATTGGCATTTACCGCCGTAGAAGCTGATGATTACATACGGCTGCAAAGCATTTTACCATTTCCTATCTTCTAATGGAAAAAATACATTGAAAACGATTATTTTGTGCAATTAAGATCAAACTGCTAGGATCGACAATACGAAAACAGCATTTGCGGTCAACAAACTGCGTCCGGCCTTCACCTTCTAGTGTCTTTTTACTTATTTCCTATTGGCTATACCGTTTAACCTTGACAATTAATCGTCACACTTTTAGGAGGAATTAAACCAGCACCAGAGTCGCTGAGCAAGGCTTCCTTTAATGATAGTCGTGCTTCCCTAGAATTTGGCAAAAAATACATACAATAGAAAAAGCGATGATGCAAGATTAAAATTTGATTGTGATAGGTATATTAAAATAGTCTGCAGAAGCTATAGTGCAGGCCAGTTTATCTGTTGGAAGACCTCCTGAATTGTTGGTTTCTTTAGAATCTCAGTGATTAAATTTAGTAGAATGTGTCATATTTACGTAACGTAGAAGTTGCCATAGACATGTAGAACTCTTTCCTTGGTATTGTTTGTTTGCATGGTATATGTACACTGTAGATTAACAACTAATAACAAACCCTTTTTACTAGTATTAGGCTAACAGGAAGTTGTAGAGACACCAGAGTATTTACATTCCTTTTTAACATTAATGGGTACATTAGTCTATCTAGCCAAAATATTTTATTACACCATACTAATTTCTTGTACTACTAAACGGACATCCCCACTTAACAAAACAGATATGCAATAGTGAATTAAAAGCCTGCGATTGGCCCAAATTGAGCTAAGCTTTACGATAACTTACGACTGAAGCATCTGCCATACTGGCCGGCAAGGCCTGTTGGTTCTGATATACAGTATCTCATTAGATTATGTAAAGTACTGCTTCAACGTTAAGCCGGTAACATATCGTGCATGTAGTGAATGCTGCCTTATTTTGTGCATCTCTTTCATAAGAGGAAACGAACGTTAATTGAATTCTTGGAGATTGATAGAGTACATTTGAGCTAGTCAGTTCAAATTTGGGATTTAAAAGATAATTTTAATATTTATTGAGAACTAAAGAGCACATCTGCGAGTATTTAGGTGCCGTTGAGCTTTGTAGATTACCCTGTTAACTTTCATATAATGATTTAAGCATAAAGTGAAATAACGTAAAATGGTAAATGTTTGCAATAATTAATTACTCAAGCAGATTTCTGAAAATAATGGCACAAATATACATTGTTGTCTCTGCCACTTATGCCAGTGTATAATTTATTAAAGTCTTTGTTTTTTTAATTGTTGGTATTTTTTACCTTGGTTGCACACATTGGGTAATTTGTAACACACTCTTAGCTGAAAATAGCACAGTTAGTATGTCCATATTATACATTAAATTTTACTAATGTTGAAACTAGACTTAATTGACTCATTTTACATAAAATGAATTAATTGAAAACTGGAACTTTCATTGTCACTCCGTCACTTATTACCGTTAAGGCTTTTGATCTATCAAATTCATTAAATACAGGATGGTATAATTCAGTTAATCTGCTCAAATATTAATTGGGAACAATTTATAATACTTCTCGAAGTCATATTTAATCTATACTTCCAGAACTACACCTGTGGTAGTACTCAGCATTATCCAATAATATATAATCAAACCTAAATCGACACCGAATACAATGTCTCAGTCTTCCTCTTCAGGCTCAGTAGGAGTACCTCTCCGCATAGGCTCTCTTCCTAACCCAGGTCTGGGCGCTAACCTAGCGTCCTCGCTTCCGTCATGGACGAGCGGGGCGACCTTCACGGCCGATGTGATCTTCGAGCGACAGCTGCTCTCCGCCTACTCCGCCACGAGGCTCGAGTCTTTCTGCGAGCTCGACATCGACTCCCCGCCAGGCACCCACCGCATGACGGGCATCATCTGCACGATAGGCCCTGCCTGTAGGTCAGTGGAGACGCTGTCGGCCATGATCAGGGCCGGCATGAACATAGCTCGACTGAACTTCTCACACGGGACGTACGACTATCACAGGCAGTCGATTGAGAACATCAGGAAGGCAAGGGAAAACAGTCGAAGACCCGTGGCTATTGCTTTGGACACGAAGGGACCAGAGATTCGCACGGGAATATTAAAGGTGTTTTAGTTTTACGGTTGAGATTTATCAGTTTTAATGCGTACTGTGTTTCAATATTTATTTTACTTTTATATTGTTATCGACATTTTATGATACGATTAATTCGTAAGAGTAAGAGATTATTGAGGAATTGAGAAGTCTTTATATACTTGAGCAACTCTTGATTTAATTGTTTATTTGAAATATGAATTTCGCTAGTAATTCTATCACACAGTGGTCTCTTACTTTGTATTCTATTTGTTTTATAATTAAAGTTTCCATATTTGCATAATGTGGAATGTTGCAATGTCGTATATGCCTATTAGGTACTATGATTTGCTGTAGCTAGTTAGCATTAGGCCCTGTTCGGTTATGAGAATGAATGCGGAACCTGTAGACATTTTCTCTGAAGGTCGTTGAGAAGGGCAGAGACTACCTGGCACTGGCTGGAGCCAGTGCCAGGACGACAGTAAGATACTCGACCGCGGATCAACATGAGCGGGGTTCAAATCCTGGGCTCGCCCGTCACTGACATCGCTTTCGAGTGAGAAAACTGACGTTAACCTTAGATTTTAATTGTTATTATTATCATACTTTTATTTTCTGAATACAGGGTGGACCGGAAGCAGAAATCCTGCTGAAGGCGGATGATTTCATCAACGTGACAGTGGATGAGAGCTATGCTGAGCAGTGCAGCTCAGAGAACCTGTGGGTGGACTACAAGAACATCGTGTCAGTGGTCAATGTCGATCAGCAGATCTTTGTGGATGACGGTCTGATATCTCTGAAGGTCGTTGAGAAGGGCAGAGACTATCTTAAATGTCGGATAGAAAATGGAGGATTACTTGGCAGCAAGAAGGGATGCAATCTTCCAATGGCTAGTTTTTTTAAAGATATTTTCTATCTATTTATCGATTAAAATAACCGCAATATCAAGTGTAAATCTGGCAGGTGTAGATTTTTTTAAATGCTATATTCTAATGTAACAAACACGTAATGGAATAAGGTAGTCTCTTACTTAAATTAGTTACTTTTTCAACTGATTTCAAGAATACCAGTTATATATTTTTTAATTCAAAATTCGCTTAACTCGGGTTGTTATTTTCAACCCAAGTCAGTAAGATACTTGACCGCGGATCAGTATATGCGGGGTTCAAATCCTGGGCCAACCCGTCACTGAGATCACTTTCGAGTGAGGAAACTGACGTTAACCTTACCTTTTAGCAGCTTTTTTATAATATACATTTGTTAATCACAAACTTCAATTAACGGAATGAAATTGAGGGAATAGTTTCATCCTCTTTATTCGGCTGTAGATTCCGGTTGACCTACCAGCGGTAACCCCACGAGACCATGAGGACCTCAAGTTTGGAGTGGAAATGGGAGTGGACATCGTCTTTGCGTCTTTCGTCCGGAGTGCAGATGGAGTGAGGACAATCCGGAGAATCCTAAATGATGCCGGAAGTCCAGATATAAAGATCATCTCTAAGATAGAAAACTACGAAGGGGTTAAGCGTTTCGATGAAATTCTGGAAGAGTCGGATGGGATAATGGTAGCAAGGGGTGACCTCGGTATAGAAATTCCTACGGAAAAGGTTTGATCCACTTTAGAATTAAATTAGTCATAAATATAACATAATGTAAATGCGCTGATGTGGAATAGTACGGGTGTAATTAATATAAGTCTATGCTTACATATAAAATTAAACAATTAGAATTACATAAAATTATTAAAGTTATACCTTCCTTGAACTTTTATCTTCGTGTGTAGAAATTTAGGTGATAAGTTTATGGATTCTTAAGTTATTTAAAGAACCTAAATGCGGTCGATAATTAGCCATCGATGATTTTTCTAAAAAAATTTATTATATAGCCTACTATTCAATCTGTTCTAAGAATCGATAGGCTATTTGAGTAATTGCAGAACACATAAACCTTTTTATTTGCGATTCGCAGCTCTCCAGTGGTTACATTTAACACATTGTCATATCGTTTATGGCTAAAGCCAAGTTTACCGTCAATTTTCTAATCGATAGCATGTATTGTCATGGAGACCACTAGGTTTGAACACTGTACCTACTGAACTGCTGTCGAACAACTTGCCAACAAGCCATCGGCTCTGCCAATGGGGCTAATATGGTTGACTGATTAATTAACTAAATCAATTAATTAAATGTGTACGACTATTGAAGGTTTTTTGGCATATAGGATGAGTGGTTGATATGATTTGCTCATTTAATTAATGGTTAATTGAACTTACAAATTCAGAGACTGAGAGATATTTCTATGTTTTCAGTCATAATATTGCATGCACAATAAAAATACCAATATGGATATTTGTTGACGGATTGATTGAACTATTTGTACAACTAACTACTTAATTTAATAATTGATTGATTGATTTATCAATGAAGGTGTTTCTAGCTCAGAAGATGATGATTGGCAGGTGTAATCGCGCAGGAAAGCCTGTAATCTGCGCCACACAAATGTTGGAAAGTATGATCTATAAACCACGCCCTACCAGAGCAGAAAGTAGTGACGTTGCAAATGCTGTGCTCGACGGAGCTGATTGCGTCATGCTATCTGGAGAAACTGCTAAAGGAGCCTATCCGTTACTCGCTGTGGAGATTATGCATAAGGTTACAATCTAATTACAATAAACAATTAGTAAAAGAGACTTGTTCATAACACTAATTAGAAGATCATATAGTTATTTAAAAACTTGGAATTTCTATTAATTAATTTAATAATCACAAAATTACTGAGCAACGTTTTTGACTTTTCATCGGTTTGCCACAAGCAGGATATTACTGGCTGATAGTCTCTGATAGTCCACTTGCGAACTGGAAACCGAATTTAAATTAACTTTATTTATAATTAACTAATTTCGTACTTTTTATTTACTTTTATTTTATTTTTAATTTACTTTTAACTGATTTTCTGGATTTTGGAATTTGCACCGTTTTTGGACCTTCTTTTTGCTAGCGGGCATGATATTGTCTAAATAGTGCTCGATGTTGTCATTGATGACTGTAGCACTCTAGCACTCGATGTTGTCATTGATGACTGTAGCACTCTAATTGTTGTTATTATTATTCCTAGCTACATTCCTACTGAGCTTATTATAGCTTTATATGCCTAATTCTGTAAGTAATTGTCTTAGAGCTCAATTTATGCACACCCTATTTGCTTTTCTGGTTCTTGTTGTATAATTGTATAAGTTAGATTCATGTATGGGTTACTACGCCTGAAATAAAGCAATAAATAAATTAAATTAATAAAAATTTCACCTGATAATTTTTCCATTCCGTGTTTTCCAGGTAGCCAGAGAGGCAGAGTCAGCCGTCTACCACAAGCAGCTCTTCGAGGACCTCAGACTTCTGACACCCCGTCCCACTGACATCAGTCACACGGCAGCCATCGCTGCTGTTGAGGCCTCCGTCAACTGCCTGGCCGCAGCCATCATCACCCTGACGACTAGCGGCAGGACTGCCCAGCTCATGGCTGCCTATCGACCTCGGTGCCCCGTCGTGGCGGTCACGAGGAGCGCCCTGGTGGCGAGGCAGCTTCATCTCCATCGAGGTATCTATCCCGTGCACGACGCTGAGGATTGTCTGGACGACTGGGCGGAGGATCTGGATAGGAGGGTCCGGATTGGATTCAGGACTGGAGTGGATTGCGGGGTATGGGATTATAATTTTCGAATGTCATAATAGCGTAGGGGTAACGTCATGAAGTTTTAAATGACAGATCCTGAGGTGATTTGAACTCTCGCTGGTTCGAATCCCATCCGCGCTAATCTGAGAGTAAAATCTCGGATATTCACTGGACTGGTTACACGGAAATTGGATAGATATCGACATAGTTGATCATTTCACTATATTGCGTGGTTACTCTTTACTTACTGAATAGTTATATTGTTTTGTTCTATTGATGTAATGTTAGAATGTTTATTTTGATTTTGTTAGTGCCGATTTAATAAATAAACTTCTATGAATATATTTTAATTTTTGATCCGTATATAGTCAATTAAGCAAATGCAGTAGGGAGTGAAAAGATAAAATTCTGGCCTTTGTGACGAAATCGTTTTTCTCTTCGCTTGATGGTTCAATATTAAGCGTGCAATAATAATATTATTAAGAATGTGTGAGTTTACTTTGATCTGCCATTTGACAAACTTGTAAATAAATATAGTTAAATAGAATTGAATAGATTAAATATGAAATTAAAAATCATCACTTACACAAGCCTTGCCCATCTCTTAGAAATAGTGGTAGAGTTGCTCAAAAATGTGTAAATTTAAAAAATCATGTTGTTGTTTCAATTCTGATTTATTTTTCTCAGGTAATCGAGCCTGGCAACACTGTTGTTGTGGTTACCGGATGGAAACCTGGCAGTGGCCACACTAACACAGTCCGAATCCTCACTTACACCCCTGCCTTAGTGGCTCCGGGTAGAGAACTAGCGTCCAGCTCCAGTAAACTATTAACCGATGGAAGTACTTCCGGTCAGAACCAAGAGAAATCATCTGGGGGTACAAAGCTGGAAAAGGAATCAATTATTCCAGCGATTGTTATTGACAACTTTGATTAAATATTAAACGATTAGGTTCTAATGAAATTCGCTTAGTGAACGTATTTCTCTAATTTAGTGGTGACTTTATCCACTGTAGGCCTATACACACTGCACGTCATCTTAGATTTACTATTTTGTATTTAATACATCCCTGACATCATCCCTGGATGAGGAAACGGACGTTAAACCTTTATTATTATTATTATTTTTTTTTACCCCGGTGTAAAGAACCTGGGGTTTGATAAAAACGATTCGAGCAATACGTGCTGAATCGCCGCCCGGCTACTCGAGGTCATCAATCGGCTTAAAAGAATTGTTGAAGCAGACTCCATTAAATCTTTGCAAAGTCATGGAAAGCCTTTGCCAAAGAAAAGATGTCTCTCGCTTATCGCCGGTTTGCTCTGCAATAAGTCTACCTATGCCATTAATAAAGTCAACTCCTTCGGGATTCATCGGGCCCATGGTTTCAATAGCCACCGGAACAACTTCATATCCTAAGGACAGATCACGGTATTTATCCAACTTCCTAGAGGCGGCATGAACAGCAGCACCACCGGCTGTGACTGAAGTCGTATTCAGGTAGGAGTTTGCCATAGTGTCAATGACCGTGACGTCCCAAACGGCACATTTACCGTTGCACCAGGGCACTAAAGTCATGCCGTCCGGACGCTTGCCGTCTGATCTGGACAACCCACTTGGTTCCTTACAGGAAGGGATGCCTGCTCTCGAAAGTGTTCGCCATATTATGTCATTTAAATTGTGATGGCGAGACATTCTACCTGAGCTTCGTTTGCAGGAGAGGCCGTGGAGACCTAAAGCGTCGACTTCATGACCGCAGGGGCACATGTGAGGCTCGCAAGTTTTCGCCCCTAAACGGAAACTAACAGCTACTCGAATCGCCTCATTGTCTAAAAATAGCCCACAAGAAGCAACAGGGAGAGCGTGAAGCCAGTCGCTGCTTCTTTTGGTTGATACAGCTAGGAGTCGTGCTCTGTCTACTGCATTGGACTGGGATTCTAACAGACTGTTATAAATCCGATCCACTATAGGACGGTTCCATGATTTCTGGCTACTGACTGAGGTAGAAGGTGGAGCACTGGAGGTGAGGCTTTTGGACCAAACTGACAACGCAACGTCAATGGAACTATCGGCAGAAAGGGAGCACTTATGAAGGATGGCGTCTTGCAACTGCCTCGTTCCCATCGCTGATGCCAAGAAGGCTGAAGGCGCGATATGGGAAACCAGACGAATTCCAAGACCACCCATGCTCACCGGTAGACTGGCTTGCTGCCACTGCAAAACAGACAAATCTGCGTTGATAACGGCGCATAAGCATTGCCTAAGAGCCTCGTCGTAGTCTAAAAGCCGCGGATTAGAGAAGCTCGGACTAGAGCGCAGAACGTGCATAAGTTTAGGTGCACTTAAAGAAAAGCGAAGGATTGTTAAAGCATCATGAGCGGCTAGCGACTTCAAGCGCGATGCTGTACGTTTGAGATCCCCCCGGCGACTGGATAAAGCGGTGGTAGTAGCTTCTTATTATTATTATTATTATTATTATTTTGCTAGTCGTACAACTGCATGCTGATATACATGTGTATAAGTGTATATGATTTAAGTAAACTGGAATAAAATGCTATACAAAATGCAATGTGCATCATGTATGCTATGTTGAGACTTCTAGGCTTTTATTTTTACTTTCGACATAAGTAATTACAGATAGAAAAGATTCTGATGAGTAGTTACTGCTGCTTATTATGAAGTATAACATTAAACGTGTGTTTCAATCGACATCTCTTTAACTTAGAGAAAACGCTACTCGAGTATCTATTCGAAATATTTCATTAATGCATAAACTACATATTGATTATATTTATATCAGTACCTTCACTGTCTTTAGTTTAGATAACGATAATGAAAATCTTGGTAAGGACCATGCTACTATAGACCTATGGGTGTGAAACATGGACCTTAATTAAGGAAGATATCGGAAAACTATTGAAGCATTGGAAATGTGAATATGGAGAAGAATAGAAAAGATTAGTTGGACTCAGAAGGTTACAAATGAGGACGTTCTGGAGAGAGTTTGTACTGATTGACATGCAGTTGATAAATGCATTAAGAAATAGGAAGAAGAGTTGGATAGGACACATTCTAAAGGGGAAAGTCTACTGAAAGAGGCCATAGAAGGAAGAATGGAAGGAAATAGAGGCAGAGTCAAGCCAAGAATAATAATTCTAGATGATTTAAAGATCCACTGACATATATTGACAAAAAGAAAAGCGGAAGATAGTGAAGAGTGGAGTCTGTATATACCAAGGACCTGCCAGTAGGCAGTGCACTAAGAGAGAGAGATCAGTTCCTTAACTGTTCTATTTCCTGTTTGTAATATTGAGAAATTTTTAAGATCATAATAGGCCCATTATATATTTAGAAAACATTTCATTTTAACTACTTTACAACTTAATTGATTATTAAAAATAAAGCACCAAAATCCCAACCATGCAGCGTCAGGAAGAGCATTCGATTGGTACAAGTATACACGCATTATAGTGAAATGATCAACTATGTTGATCATTTCACTATACTGCGTGTGACAAATGACAAATAAATATAAATATATATATAAATGACAAATGATCAACTATGTTGATCATTTGTCGTTTAAAATTTCATGACGTTACCCCTACGCTATTAAGGCATTCTAATAATATGGTGACCGACTAGGCTCCAGAAATTGCTACAAAATTTTTTATTCCCGACCTAAGTTAAACTGGAATTCAAGGGAAAAAGTTTATGATGATTAATTTGTTAATTATAACTTATTAAAATCCTATCGCGTCTCGTTATTTACAACATGCAGGCTCTGAACAAGCGTAATAAATTAAGGGATCTAATATGCATTAGCCTAAGGTAGCCAGAATCATAAGTGTGGTGTGACACTGGCGTTTATATAACTCTAGCTGAGAAGATTGAAGTAGTCCGTGAAACTTAACTTCCGAAATTCCACTTTTTCGAATATTCAAAACCCCCGTCAAATCTAAGTAGAGGCTTAAACGCTTTTGGGTCAAGAATGTCTACAAAACTGCCCAGTATACATGCATAGATCGATGGCCATTAGGGTGTAACGTAATAAATTCTAATTATTGAGTACTGAAATTTCTAAACAAAATAAAAAAATAAAAATGAAATTTCTCCCCAAGGTGTCATTTAAAATTGTTGTCCACTGATGCGGACTTAATACGCTGATATGAAGAGAAAGGCAGAGGATTAAAATGTATGGCGGAGTTATATGCCATGGACCTGTCAAAAGGCAGTGCACTAACGGGGAGAGAGGAGGCATATAAAGAATTTCATATACATATTACATATAATTCTATATCTTGGGAGAGGGGGAGATTAAACCTAGCGCGTTAGATTGTCTAAATAGCGTAGGGGTAAGGTCATGAAGTTTTAAATGACAAATCCTGCGGTGAATTGAACCCTCGTGGGTTCGAATCCCGGCCGCGCTGATCTGAGAGTAAAATCTCGGACATTCACTGGACTGGTTATACGGAAAATGGTCTAAATTGCCTAACGGATTAAACATGTGGTTTTAAAAGTGATAGATATCAACATAGTTGATTATTCACTTAATGCGTGTTTACTTTTTTTTTGTTACATTTAGTAATTTAAATTTTTCACGAAGACATGGAAACCCTGAGTTGTTTACTGATTATTAGCTTAGTCCAGTTAGAGCAATTAATTTTCACACTAGGCCTAATAAGTGCAATTTACATTTCTAAACAAATATATATCCTTAAAACACTAGTATCTAGTTTCATAGGTCCGTCATATTTTAGGATTAGCACAGGACCGCGGTGGGGAACAATTAAAATTAAAGTAGGCTTGGAAATGTGGCGAGATTTAATTGCCAGTTAGTTTTCTCTGTTGTTTACATTTGAAGTGTTTATTCCATTTTGTAAGTTCTGAGAATTTTCAAATTTTTGTTGCAGCATTAAAAATAAAGCTAACAAAATGCGTAATTGATGAATTAAATCTGCAACTGATTGCAGTATTAAATGGATGGAAATATTTGAAGACACATGATGAATGGCAGTGTATAAAACGCAAAAACTACTTTTTGTTTGTTTTTAAAACGCAAAAACTACTTTCAATTATTTTGTCAAAAGACAAACAATTTACGTTTACTACGTATAAAGTATTGTTAAAAGTGTAAATGTTAATTTTTGTCGCTTACTATTCGGTTGCATTTCTCAAAATATTACCGTCTCCTATTGTTATTATTATAAATTATCGTTGAAGGAATTCATTCCCTTCTTTTACACTTTTGCCCCTAGAAGAACACAAAAGGTGTCTTCCGGGGTTTCTAATATTATGTACTTGTAAGGACTTCCTGATGTAGACCCTAGTATTTTTCACAAAGTCTGGCCGCTGGAGATAGCGTTAGCTATCATTTTGAAAAGTAAGATTTTCAATAGTTGATTAATTTGAAGAGTTCCTTGAACATGGCGTGTAAATGTCAGGTGTAATATTATTATTACTATTAGGAAGAAATTAATTTCATTATCGAGTTTTATTGAGGGTTGATATATGCGTTTGCTTTAATCTTTGTACCTGCTACCTAATTGAACTTAATAATGAGTATGAACAGTTTTGATAATTTTTAAGTGCAGCAGACTATGCCAAGGACTCCTCCAGATTTCATATAATTCTCACCTAGGCTAACGGATCAATGAATTGAATAGAATTCGAGACTGGCACTAGAGTTTGCAAAAGAATATGGTTAAGAGGTCGATTGAAAGAAAAGGAATACATTTTTGGCATGCCCTGGAAGGCTTTGATACAAATTGTAGTTGTTATAAGTCAGGAGGTCTCTGATTTTAGATAAAACTGAACGACTGCCCCGGCATTGATGAATGGCTATTAGGGCAGAGAGACGAGTGCTGATGTAGCTATCGATCTAAAGCAAAAGTGTAGAGATGGTTGTTACAATATGTTTGCATAAATATAAAGCCAAGTTTAACACCAGGCTCCTGCTCAATAACAGGTCAGCGATAGAGAGCATTAGATTTGAACCCTGTAGCTACTAATCTGATTTCAAACAACTTGTCAACAAGCCACCAGCTTAGTCCAACTCTGAGTTCTATCCTCTGCAAGTATGAAGTCATTCCAGAGTTTAAATAATTATATGACTTTATTAAACTCTAATATTCAATACAAGTAGTCTATTGCAATGCAAGTAAATAGTGCAGTCTATTTGTATCCCGACCCTAGTTAAACTGGGATTCAAGGGAAGATGACGATGATGATGATGATGATGATGAATATGCAATGCAAGTGCCAGTAACTGTATTAATTAAATCAATTTAATAAATTTACTGAGTACATGTATGTGGTTGTCTTATCTTGCTGGCAACAATGACTGGCAACAGTAATAAAAGACAGTATTTAAGTAATGCTTGTAAATTGAATAAATTCTTGTATTTCAGGAAGTTGTCGTGTAATCTTTTCGTAATGAGGGGTCCTAATGTTACTCCGGATGGTGAGAATGCGACAGAGGCTCCTGTAACGCTCAGCACTACGGATAGAGAAGTTGATTTCTCGGAGTACATGTGGATGGGCGATGAGGAAGAGTTTGATAGAAAGGTATCTCTCTCTCTCTCTGATATTTTGAATATTACTGGAGTTTCAGAGAAATTAATAATCATTCTCGTATATTACAAATCAAATTCTTAACAAAACCCGGGCTCTTGCCACCCAGAGTGTAAAAATTCAATAATAATATTAATATTAAATAATGGATAACTGTCTTTTCACATACCATGATCAAAGTTTAATCAACTTTTATTGATTGATTCTTGATTTGTCAATCGGAGAGTAGATGTGTGGTGACTAATTAAGAAAGCGGTGGGTTTTTCTTTATATAAGTTGTGAATGCAATACATTGTAAATTTGTATAACCTCACAGATCTTAGGCTCATTTATGGAACCCTCTTTTTGAATAGTTGTTTAGTTTCTAGTTAAGTATGCTGTATTTGCTGTTTATTATGACATGATAAACAAATAAAAAGGTTGAAGGTAAAACATCTAGAACTTCTCCATTTCAATGCAAATGATGGTGGTCCTATACTATGGATACGCTTCTGTCTTGAACTTCTAAGCTGAAGAGGTCTGGGATACCATATTCACTTTCTAAATGAAAAATATGGAAATGGTTAAAGCAAAAATGGCAATATTTTTTAAAAGTTCTGAAACTTCTATACTATGAACGACATCATAAAAAGGTAACTTCAGAAGCCTTTGGCTGTATCTAACGTTGTCATCATTTATGTTTTGTTAAAATAATGCCTTCTACGTGCTCATACCAATGCAGGCTATCCAGAGGTATCGACGTAACTACTGATTACTTAGCAGTGGCACTGCATATATAGATTAATTAATTGATTAAGTAATCGATTGGTTTATTACTTGATTGATTAATTAATTGATTGGTTTATTAATTGATTAAGTAATTGATTGGTGTATTAAGTAATTGATTAAATAACTGATTGGTTTATTAAGTAATTGATTAAGTAGTTGATTGGTTTACTAATTGCAGTGTCTGCTGGATTTGGCGGAGGAAGATTTCATCGAGCAGAGTTTCGACGAGCTGCACAGAGAGGAAGAGCAATTCATTGAAGAGTTGGAAAAGTACCTGAGAGAAATGAGTGTGGATGAATCAAGACAGCTGGATGAACTGCTGGGTGACCTCTCAATTGCTGATGAAGAGAAAGACGCTGATGTGGAAGGTGACGGCTGTCAGCTGCCTTACATTGTACAGCATGAGGTTGGTATTCACCGTGAAATTTCATTCGTGTTTTCAATTGATCTTTCTATCTGGAACAGTCATTGTCAGGTACTCAATTGTGCCCTATTCCTGTGTGAAATATTCATTATCATCGTCATCTTCCCTTGAATCTCAGTTTTTCTATGGTCTGGACACGAATAGATCTTCTCCACTCCTCTCTGTCCTGTACTATATATCATCAGTCAATCCTCTATTTTTCATCTCTCTTAATCACCACATCCCACGTCAGTTGTAGTCTACCTCTCTCTAAATTAACCTCCATCTCATCCCTCTAATCTCTCTTGACTACATCATCCTCTGCCTTTCTCACTATACAATCATTCCATTGCTTTCTCAACTGAGCCAACCTATCACAAACCTATCTTAAATGATATACAGTAGTAGTTATAGTTATAATATTTTTGTATAGAGTGCATATGAAATATTCACAGCCTGCTAGATATACTTTTATGTCCTATCTTTGTACAATGAGGAAGACAATGCATAATATCATAGTTGATCACTTATTATTTGCAGCTCAGATTTAATCAGAACTCTTTGATATATCGTTTTAGCAGTGATCATTAACTGTGATGATTTAATCTTTGACAGTTACTGTTTCTTATTGTCTTTAGGTGCCGGTTCAGGTTGACTTGAACCCCTATGCTGCAGTGTTTGTACCGTATAACCTCATTCGTTCAATGCAATCAACATCTCAGTCCGAGTCGCAGCCTGAACCACATCAGGAGTAGTCAATTGTTGATCCTTCGCCCTCTAGTGCTTTCTCTAGATGATTGGATAGTCTAGAAACAAATACAACATCTCAGTAAAGAGATTATATATTAAGTGCGTAGGTGATGTCTATTAGAACATTATCTTCGGGCGAAGAAATGAATGCTAAATGGTTCTACGATTGCTTGGATGATGTCTGAAATCTTACGTAGCGTTGACTGTAGATTAACAGATTCTGACTGTCGCTAAGGTTATTAGCCTATCTCACGATTGCAGAATGTCTGTTATTGATCCAGATATTGACACTTGCGCTTGCTACCAGTGGAATATGCTAATACTATACTGTGTATAAAATAGGCTTGTTTCTAAATTGTAATTTTTATTTAAACATCCTGATTTTCAATTAACAGGACAAAATTAGGGTCACTCTTAAATTGCAAATTTAAAGGTGGATCTTCGTGCACAAGTAAAAGTTTATTTGTTTATATAACATTTTAATTAAACTGTAATAAATTTTAGGGGTGTACCGGATTTGATTTTTTCAAATCCGCCGGAACCGGATTCGGATTTGACCTAGTTATAATTGTAATACTAAAAAACTATATAAAGCCAATGTTATCGTCAGTTTCATCTCTCGAAAACGATATCAGTGACATACTAGCCCAGGATTTCAACCCCGCACATATTGATTTGCTGTTGGAAGTCGTCATCATCCATCAGTAAGATAGTAACTAAGTCATCAGGGTTTGCTAAATCAATCATCATCATTGAACCATTCACTAGGTTATAAGCATATGTTTTATCAAGTTGTTTAAACGTCATGTAATCATTAACAGGCTCAATAAAATCATCAGCATTTAATAATTAACTAGGTTATCAATATATTTTCTCAAGCTATCCATCATCTTTAATTATTAATTTGATTATCAATATATGCTCAATCAGTCATCAATATTAAGTCAGTTACGTAATTAGGTTATCAGTATATGCACCATCAATTCATCTTCATGAAGTCATTAACTGCCTCACTCAAATAATCATTGAATCATTAACCAAGTTATCAATATATACTCATGAAAGTATCATCATTACTATATCAACTAGGTTATTAGTGTATGCTTAATCAAATAATCATAATTAAGTCTCATGTTCTTCTTCTTTGAGGTAAATGTTCAGCAAATTTTGAAATATAAATTTACTACTTTTGATATTAAATATGATTATCAAATCCGGTAACTAATCCGGTAACTAATCCGGCCGGATTTGGAAAAATTTGCCAGAACCGGAGTTGCAAAAAGTTCGGGAAACCGGTACACTCCTAATAGCAATAAGTGTGGGTCATGAAACTGGCACTAATCTAGTCTTTTCTCAGCATATTCTGTTAATAGCGAGCGGCGAGAGTATATCTGATTCTTGGATTTAATTTCGTCTTTGAAGATTCGTTGCATCTGCTTCTGTGTGGTTAACTGTATCAAGTCAAATGTCTGAATATCGCTTGGCATTCATCTGGCGTCAGAGTTATTATTTTGTACTCGTATGATTCCTTTATTTACTTAACGTTAACATTGTGTTGTATGTAGTTATTGAAAATTATACTTTTATTTAAATTTGATATGGAGATTTTTAGTTATTATTTCCATATGTATAAGGTATCGATGCGATTATGCGTTTGTAATGATTGTACGTGTTCATTGCTGCAGCTTATTCATGTTTTCAACTGTTTGTTTAGAAAGTTGTTTCGATCTTTTATTTTTTATTTGCGGCAGTATTTGTTAATTAAGCAGAAAGAAACATTTCACATACGTATATTTTTACTTCAAATGCGCAAGAGAAACGTTAACTAATTTTACTAGAAATTATTTTTATTTTCCTATTCAACTAAGATTGTCGTAATTTTTTATTTATATTGTTACTGATGTTACATTGTCACATCTGATTAATGTATTGTTGAATGCAGCAAGCGGCTATAGTGCAGTCGATTAGTTACATTGAACTTAGTTTCGTTGTGCACCATGCTGTCACGATGATCTCGCTTTGACTTGATGTTTCTGCTCAGTGGCATTCAATCTGTATTAAATGTAACGGTATTATGTAGCTCTGAGTTGATTTTCTTTGTTTTAATCAATTCTATAATTTTAATTAATATTTAATATAAAATAGATAGAGTGGTAATAGATATAGTAGCAATAGAGAGAGTAGTAATAAATAATAATAACGGTTTAACGTCGATTTCCTCGTACAAGAATTATGTCAGGGACGTCATAGATGGAGTAGTAATAGATAGAGTAGTAATAGATAGAGTAGCAATAGATAGAGTAGCAATAGATAGAGTAGTAATAGATAGAGTAGTAATAGATAGAGTAGTAATAGATAGAATAGTAATAGATAGAGTAGTAATAGATAGAATAGTAATAGATAGAGTAGTAATAGATAGAGTAGTAATAGATAGACTAGTAATAGATAGAATAGTAATAGATAGAGTAGTAATAGATAGAGTAGTAATAGATAGAGTAGTAATAGATAGACTAGTAATAGATAGAGTAGTAATAGATAGAGTAGTAATAGATAGAGTAGTAATAGATAGAGTAGTAATAGATAGAGTAGTAATAGATAGAGTAGTAATAGATAGAGTAGTAATAGATAGACTAGTAATAGATAGAGTAGTAATAGATAGACTAGTAATAGATAGAGTAGTAATAGATAGAGTAGTAATAGATAGAGTAGCAATAGATAGAGTAGCAATAGATAGAGTAGCAATAGATAGAGTAGTAATAGATAGAGTAGCAATAGATAAAGTAGCAATAGATAGAGTAGTAATAGATAGAGTAGTAGCAGATAGCGTAGGCTCTTTGTAGAAGTATAATACCCTAGTGACTGTTTCCCGTGCCACATTTCTGAATGAGTCAATGTATAAATTTTGAATTAATTCACAAATTGACTAGGACATCAATGAAGTTTCATTAAAATCAATGTATATTCGATAATTATCAAAATTACAAAAAGAAACATATGAAGGTTGCTTAGATTGACAATAAAGCTAACGATAAAAACGATACTGACAAATGCAATACTATAAACTTATAAAGATAGAAAAATAAAGGCTTTGCTAAGAACTCAACTAATACTCTACAGAAAACTAACTTAGAAATAAGATGCAATATAAATGCATCGAAGACAAGGCCACCAGCCTCACGATTCTTTGCATTAGCAGTCAGACCTGTGTCTAACTGTGTCACAATCCTACAGTGCATGTTCTACTGGCTGAGCCAATTAACATAGCGGTTAAGTGTCTCGATTCTCAGTCAATAGATGCGCGGTTCAAATTTTTGGTCGGTCGCAGGCTGATATCCTTTCTGTTGGGTGTTCTCTCAAATGGCAGGTCATAATTACGTATTAGTGCCTATTCTGCTTCAGGCTCGTCACGTGCACTCAATCCATCAACCAAAAATTTACCCTTGCACAAAAGCATGAAATCCTACACCTTACCAAATCTTAATGTTAGCTAGTGACGTACATGTATGAATTCTGAGGTGATTTTTCGGTGCCCTCTCAGTTCTTGCTTAGTGGCCTCTTTAGGTATCTTTTAGAGTTGGTCTATTTTTGTCGTGACACGAGCTCTACGTGTATACTTCACATTTGTATAAATTGGTACAATTTTACATTTATGTACATGCCTATAGCTTGAAATACAGCATTTCATTGCATAAAGTGCCTGAAAACATTTCCCTAGTCCTGTAATGCAGGTAATACTGATTTAGTTGGGGCTATTTTGGCTTCAAAATAGATATTGCATAACCAGCGCTATTACGAAGCTATATTATTGTTACTCGCTAATTCTTTAGGATCACATTTCGCTTTTTCTTTATCACAATTTGCTATGGCTGTTGGTGATTTAGATTGAGGTATTATCTCTGTTTTATCTAACATCATATTGGTTCCATCGTTCGCTACTGAAATTGGTACAAATTCGTGGACTTCAACTTCTCCTCCTTTTTGAAATGCAGATGCGATCTCTTCAAAAGTTTTGTTCTTCGTTTCGGGAACTTTAAAGTAGACGAATATGATGAATCCGACCATGAGCACGAGAAAAATGAGAAACGTGTATTCGTTGAGGAGTTTCTGAAATACAAAATCAAGCAAGCAATCAAGTAATCAATCATGTACTAAATCAAGTAATCAATCAAGCAGTCAGTCAAATAATCAGTCAAATAATCAATCGAGTAATCAATCAAGTAGTCAGTGTAATATCTCTCAAATATTGCATCTGAACATCGACGACATCAATCAAGCATTAATGTAATGATTGACAGGTAATTTTTACCTTGACTTTTTAAATTTATTTATCTCGTCGCATTGACGGTAAATACAAACACACCTTAGCTAGTAAATGAACAAATAATCACAACATTCTTCTGACTAGCACTTGTGTTATGTACACAGTCGCTAAATATTTCTGATAATGGATTTCTGATAAGCATTTCGTACAAGCATTTCTGATAAGCATCCTTTATAAGCTTTTCTGATTTAAAAGCATTTTTTGTGAGGCATACCTGATAATCTTTTCTAATAAGCATTTATGATAACCTTTTCTTAAACGCATTTCTGAGCAGCATTTTGATAAGCATTTCTGATATGAATTTCTGATAAGCATTTATGATAAGCATTTCTTATAAGCTTTTCTGATAAGCGTTTCTTACAAGCATTAAACAAACCTGTAGAAGTTCAAAGCTGATTCCGACCACAAGCGTGAAGAGCCAGTTTGCTAATCCACCGAGGCTCATGGCCAGTGGTCTAGGCCCTTGTCTGAACAGCTCTGCACTCAGTATTGCAGGTATAGGACCTTAGCGAAACACCAAATAACTTTACAATTATTCCACAATACAGCGAAATACAAGAGAGAGAGAACTATGTTTAATGACATCATCATCAAAGCACGAAAAACAAAATTGCACATACAAACGGGTCATCAAAGAGGATAAATAAATCCTATCAAGTGAGTTTGTGCTTAGGATTATTGTTTATTATAATTAGAAGATTTTGTAATTGTAATCCACTAAAATCATTTTAATGTAATTAAATATATGATATATGATAGAGTTTCTATAACTTGGACGTAAGTATCTTATGCAATCAAAATGACAATTGACAGGAACCGGTTAATATGCTAGCGTATTATAATATTGGTATAACTTACATCATCATCTTCCATTAATTACTAGTTTAACTAGGATCGGGATTAGAATATTTGTAGCAATTTCTGGAGCCTAGGCCTTCACCAACCGATGCTTTTTCTGAGGTTAGTTTTGAATTTTAGTGCTTTAATTGTTGCCTTGTAGTCGCAACAGTGCAATTCACGGTTGGTCTATTCTTCAGCAACTCGGACACAACACAGCCTTGATATAGCATACAATCATGAATAAATCTGAGAACTTCTGCTGGCACCAATAGAGTAAAGATCATCGCGCACAAGTAATGGATTATCAGCAAACATAACATAATGTTTGGGAAGATCTGAGGTATTCTTAAATTTAAATGATCACTAAGATATCGCATATCGCGTCGCTTTTCGCTTATCATAGAAGCTTCTCAATTACTCGCCTATTAAGAACACGTACAGTTTTCCATGTACATGTTTTTAATACATGTATATAAATAAATAAATATATATATATATATATATATACAATTATATATATATTATATATATATATATATACATATATAATAATTATATATATATATATATATATATATATATATATATATATATATATATATATATATATATACATATACGTGTGTGTGTATGTGTGTGTATCTGCGTATGTATGTGTATAAAATATACTCCTAGCTATAAATCAGCACAACATAGGCTTTTCTAGTTATAAATTTAAAGTAACGATAATAGTAAAAAAGGAATACCTAGGCCAAGTGCGAAGCATATGACGTAGCCAAGCACACAAGCTATGCTGATGTAACTCATCCAATGTACAGTACTCTGAAATAAGAAAACTGCATAAGAGTGTGTGCAATGAACACATTTAAATAAAGGGTGTAGTATAGTAGCCTATATATTCATCCTACATTTTGACCAATTAAAATAATGGCAATGAATAACAAGTTTAGAATTTGAAAGGATTACGTCACTCAATGATGAATATTGAAAAATGTAAAGTAATGAGTGCTTCAATTAGTTATAAGGCATTTAACGAGAAAAGTAATAGGGAGAAAAGCGTACGATTAGCGAAATGTATAAAAGTGCGCAATCCAAAGCTAAATAATGCATTATAACATGTACGCCTATTCGAGAAAGTAACTTCTAGTTAATCTAGAGTAAACATGCAAGAGAATGGAAATAGGAATTTTGTTAGATATAGCGTCAAGTTCGATGCGAATTTAAGAAAGCAAAATTCAGTAATACTGAGAGTATGCAAAATTAACATTTGCAGTGACACTGCAACTGTAACTCATCCTCATCATCATCTTTCCTTTAATCTCAGTTTAACTAAGGTCGGGTTACGAATATCCTTCGCCACTCCCCTATGTTTCATGCCAAATCATCAGTCAATCCCTATAATCTCTTTCATTCGTTTTATAAATTTTTTAGCAATTTCGGGAGCCAAGCGTTCATCAACCGAATGCCCTTTCTATCGTTGATTTGGGTTTTAGTGCTTTAGTCGCCTACTACGTCACGTGCAGTCAGCGGTTAACTCTTTAACCCGTTGCCTATTGATACTGATATTACCTATCTTAAGATCTACCGACGTTAAAGAGGAATCAAGCTGTAGATAGCAGACTAAGCCCACCTGGAATTTTAATGCTATCATTATGACTCCCAATATGATGATCATAGCAGACATGGGATACAGAAGAAGAGGCCGCCTTCCGGCTTTGTCCATTATAGGAACCTGTAAACGGATGAAATAGAGTTAGAATCTATTAACAATAAAATAGAGCCAGATTCATCAATTCAGTAGGAATGTATATACTTTTAAGTATATCGTTACATTTGCCTCTTTAGTGATAGGCCTACATGTGGAAATGTTATCAAGTCGTTGCCAATGAAAATGTTAATAATTCTTTCTAAATGACAATGTTATTAAGTCTTTATAAATGACAATGTTATTAAGTCTTTATAAATGACAATGTTATTAAGTCTTTATAAATGACAATGTTCTTAAGTTTCTAGGCACAGATTGCCTTCTTCTTAAAAATGTACTTTAGGGCACTGCAGTGCAAATCAAATTGAGATTATCACACAGTCTGCACCTTTGTAAAGCTTTAATATAGCTTTCACCATGAGTAATTTGACTTATGAAATGATTTCTTCCTCAGTTTCTGCGTGGTTTCTCGTTTAACATTCGCCACAAATCAATGATTTATCTACAGTGGACGATGGAAATTAGGCTTACATGAAATATTCTAAACTAAATCGTGAAAGGGATTTGGCGCAACGGTTAAAGTGTTCGTATAGTAAGTTTGAAAACCCAGGTCAGTCAACAACTAAACGATGTCAGATCCGGCTTCAGGAAGGTTAATCGTGTATCTAAACTTGCTGCCCGTTGGAGCTTTCAACAGCAAAGATATGATTAATCATGAAAATGAGTCAAAATCATCAAAATTAATCATCAAAATCTTGTCAGGAATAAATAAAGCAGTCTCTTTCTCGAAAATCGATCACCAGTCATAATACTACTATAAAAATGCCGTTTCAAATTCAATAATAAGAATAATAATAAAGGTTTAACGTCCGTTTCTTCATCCAGGGATGCTGTTAGGGACGTTAATGAGTATAATACTTACAGTTATGAAGGTCATAACGACGTTGATGGTACAGGTGCCTACCACGGCGTACTGAATGGCGGGCGGTGCTACGCCAGCGTTCAGAAATATGCCGGCTGAATAGAAAAATATCTACAACATAAAATATTGTCCGAATTGATACACCATATGATAATATTTTTGGCAATATTAGAAATTAATAGAGAGACAATATTTTCTTGCACTATCTATGTTATTACAATATTTTATAAATTTTATGTAATCTATACAGTTCTACTTATGAATTACTCTTATAGAAACATATTTTTTATAATTTAATTATATACCCTATACCTTAAACAGTAAGTGTAAACATTTTATAATAGTATTTTACATACTTATCGTATGTAAAATTTACACAGTGAAATTATTCAAATTATTACCATGGAAATTGCTGAGACCTGTCCTGGAGACTGCTTTATAGCTATTACAATTTTGTTGCTTTAAAATCAAAGGATAAAAATGAAAAATGATAAAGCGTTATTAAATTTAATATTCTTATGATTTAATGTAATTTTCCTAACTGTGAGACGACGTAAAAGATCTCATATCCAAGTTCAATATCAACCTTCTCGTAAGCTTCGTTCTTCTGATACCAAACTGCTCAAAATTCCTAATGTTCTCACTTCGTTAGGTAGACGTTCATTTTCTTTCTCCGCTCCTACTGTTTGGAACTCTCTGCCTCCTGATCTTCGCTCATGTTCTACTACCTCCACTTTCCGTTGTAGGTTGAAAACACATCTCTTCCCACCATTGACTTTTTTCATCCTGCCTGACTGTTTTTTTTATCACCGGACCGGCACCGTTTAGGATCTTTTTCTTTCTCTTCAGCACATGTTTTCTCAAATCGTTTGGGGTAAATCGATTGGTTGTGACATGTGATGGGGGACGTCCCTGATATCATCCTTGTACGAGGAAACGGACGTTAAACCTTTATTATTATTACAGTTAGGAAAAAGTATAGCTGATATATTGAGTACTTATTTGCAGTAACTTTAACTAGCTTTTAGACTATAGTAATCATTCAACTTGATTGATACCATATTAGCTCATATATCTAATCAGAATAGTTTTAAATAATTTAAAAATAAAAATAACTTTTAACTTTTTTATACAATGATTATAGTTCCAATAGCGGAATACGTAAGTGTTACCTTACTACATAATTATAGAGCCTGAATTTGCAGTTTCACTACATCTTTGTGAACGTTTCTGATACTTTCTATATTAATTAAGTGTTTGTGTAGTCTTGTAGTAATATGTGGGCTCAATGTACATAAATAAATAAAGAAATAAATCTATTAATTAACTACTATTATTTATTACTGTTACTATTATTTATTACTTTTACTATTAACTATTAAGTTATTTGTTCAGAATATCAAAATATATACTGTGCTAAATATCTCAATGCCTTACCGCATTTATGCCTGACAACTGTTGCGTTGCCTGCAGCATTATTGTTATTATTAAAGGCATTCGAAGTTCTTTAGACTTGAGCAGCTTTTTCATCGTATATTTATCGTCGCTTTCGACGCCCTCCTCGACAGCTGTAGAGTTCAAGTCCGGCTTTTGGAATTCAGTTTCCATTTCTTCCAGATCGACCTCAACATCTTCCGTCTGACGTATAAATTTAAGAGCTGAAAGAAGAAAGAAAAGCAGAAGTTTAATTATAAAAGAGCTACAAAAATTATAAGAATAATAATAATAACAACAATAATTAGAGTGCTACAGTCATCAATGACAACATCGAGCACTATTGAGACAAAATCAAGCCGACGGCTGGAAAAGATAGGTCTTCAACTGCTTACGGAACTGCTCATAGGAAAGCAAAGGCTGATGTGATTCAAAGGAAGATTTCCGAAGATTGGATGGAAGAGAATTCCAGATCTGAGATGCAGCATGCTGGAAAGAACGATTAGATAGCTTAGAGCTTGAAGGTAAACTGGGTCTCACAAGAGTAATTAACTTAGAAGACCGAGTAATAGCAGTCTGCATCACTTTAATAAAGTGAGACATATAAGTTTGTCCAGGGATGGTGATGGACTTATAGGTTAACGAAGCTGTTTTGTAAATGATACGATCTTTAATCTTTAGCCCGTGCAAAGACTTCAAAATAGGCGTAACATGTGAGTACTTGGAACTACAAAAAATTGCTCGCGCAAGAGAATTCTGAACAAACTGCAACCGATCAATCTCACAGCCAGGAAGATTTAAAAACAGGGAATTGTAGTAGTCAAACTTCGATTGCACAAGAGCAGCACCAATTGTAGCAGCTGTCTCACGTGACAAATATGGACGCATTCGACGAAGATTACGGATAAGGAAGAAACATGCTTGTGAAGTTTTAGTTATGTGTTCATGGAAGGTTAGGTATTTATCAAGGATAACACCGAGATTTCTCACAGAAGAAACAGGTGATATTTTAATATCCGAAGATAACGAAAGAGTTTTCCCATTCAGCTTCAGAAGCTGTTGAGGTGTCCCGACCAACAAGAATTCAGTCTTAGACGGATTAAGTGCCAAGAAATTAGCAGACATCCACGACGATATAGACTGAAAACTTTGTTGCAGGAGGGTTTCAGCATTAGAATAGGAGTTAGGGGTAACAAGTGTACATTTGAGTGTCATCAGCATATAGTTCATGATCAAGAGAATGAGAAGAGATTATAGTGCTTAGGGGTGTTGTATAGAGGTTAAACAGGATAGGACCAAAAACGGAGCCTTGAGGCACACCATACTTTAAGTGAGAAGGAGAAGAGATGTACTCAATCACTTTCACACTAAAAGAACCAACCGTCAGGTAGGAGGAAAACCAATCAAGAACAATTCCACGAACACCAAACCAGGAAGAAAGACGTTCCAGAAGAATATTGTGATCAATGGTATCAAAAGCGGCCGAAAGATCAAGCATACATAATCCAGTTAAGCGTTGTGTGCACATGGCATTAACAATAGAATTGCACACTGATAGAAGCACCGTTTCAGTTGAACGATGCTTAGTATAAGCAGCTTGATGCTTATTAAATAGATCATTGTAAGAGAGATGAGTAGAAAGCCTCTGAAGAACAATTCTTTCAGTGAGTTTAGATATGTATGACAGATTAGATATAGGCCTGTAATTCGACAATAATTCCTTATCCAGTGTGGGCTTTTTAAGCAATGGAGTAATAACTGCACGCTTAAAAGCGCGCGGAAATTTGCCAGTAGAGAGAGAGAGGTTAACAATCAATGTTAATACTGGAGCAAGTATGTGAATACACTTCTTTAAAAGAGAGGTTGGGATAGGATCCAAGTCACAATGTTTAGCTGGAGAGTCTAAAACTAATTTAGTAATCTCATCAATTGTAACTGGAGTGAAATTAAAAAGCTCATCTTTGGAATGATTCTCTACTGGAGTATGAGGAGTACAGTTAGGAGCTGGAGTGATAGATTCTCTAAGATTGCTTATCTTATCTGTAAAGTAATTGGAAAATTGTTCAGGCAGTGACTCCACAGGAGTAGAAGGAAGAGAAGGAGAAATAGATCTATGTAAAAGTTCATTAACAATTTTCCATAAACTCTTGACATTCACAGCCTTACTGACCAAAGGGGAGTAGTACTCTTTCTTAGCATTAGCAATAGCAGTACGATAAATCTTGTGTTGCAAATTAGAAACAGTTTTCCAAACATCTGAATGGGTATGACGCCACTTTCTTTCAGCTCTACAGTATGCAGCCTTCAGTCTTCTCAGACCAGAAGTATACCAAGGGTTAAATTTCTTAAGCTTCCTGGTAGTTAGAGGTGCATGCTTATCAAGTAGAGATGAAAGAGTAGTGTTATACTGTTTTACTAATTCATCAAGGTCATTAGCAGAAGACTTGATCAAGGTCGAATTTTCAAGATCAGAACAAAAGAGATCAAGATCAACGTTATTTACACACCTAAATGAAACAGTAGGTGAATTTTTAATAGTATCTGGCTTAACATGATTATAAGTGAATACAACAGGAAAATAGTCTGACGACGAGTGAGATAAAATAGTAACACTTAAAGTATCAATAGCAGAGAGACTTGGTGTAATAACAACATCAAGTGTATGATTGTCAATATGAGTAGCAACATTCACAAGTTGAACAGCATTACAAGAGGACAGCAAAGTATTAAACTGCTGAGTTAAGGGATCAAGACTATTATCAAGGTGAATGTTGAGGTCACCTGTAATCACAAAGTTTGATTTAGAAGTAGTAAGGAAGGAGAGTAGGGTAGAAAACTCCGATAAAAAGAGAGAGAAAGGTTTGGCATAGGGGGAAGAAGATGGTGGTCGATACACTGCAACAACATGCAGAGTACATGTGCTATATTTACCAGTGACTGAAATTGCTTCAAATGAAGAAAATTTATGACAGTCATTATGAGTTAAGAATTAAGAGTTACAAGAATTATAAGCTTAGATGAAAAATAACAAGTGTTCTATCACTCTATTAAGATCAATTTAACAATTGCGTTATAAATTTATCAAAATTAGCAGATGAAATATTTTAAAATCAGATCAAAAGAATCAAAATTTCTATATACGTTATTCTTAAGTCTTCTTAAAGAATCTCAATCAGGATAACGCTATACAGTTTGTCACAGGCCAAAGTCATTAAGCCAATTCCCTTCCATAATGTTCTTTCATGACAGTTTTAGATTCGAATCCTCGTATTTAAATAAGTAATGTAGTTAAATAATTAGGTTTAAATTACTACTTATAAGAGTTTCAGAGATTTTCTTGGAGTAACTTATATTTTTGGAAACTTTTTATATTTCAGGGCTCGTAACAATGCTATTATAGGCCTCAGATTTTTCGAGTTGAGGAGTTAGGCTTAACTATACCTACTCACAGTCAATATACCAATGCTCGATGTTTTCATAGACGATAGTAGCACTCTAATTGTTGTTGTTGTTATAATGAATTATTTCTTCATCTGCAATAAACTGTTGCACATCTAGGCTGGTCTGAGAGTGCAAAAATTTGCGATGTCTTAATTCTAAGAAAAAGCAAGTCAAACGTGGTTTTGTTAAAGAAAAATGCTACGATATGCATAAACTGTTCTCGCTGTTTCTTAAAACAACTATACGATTACGCATCGAATTCTTAGCGAAATTAATACCTTTTTCTGCGGCATCTCTATTACCCCTTGTGATCATAAGATACCGCGGACTGTCTGGCAAGAAAGGCATGATGATCAAACAGAAAAGTGCTGCCACAACGTTGACTAGCAGTAAATAGGGCCAGAGGTCCTCAGTACCTGAGGAAATAAAATAATGTAGAATATAGTTTTCTTTGATGCTATGCAGTAGAAATGGAGAAATGCTAGTTTCGTTATCTAATGATGGCGCAATCTGACTATATTTAATTTATCCACACTTTACCTAAGTTTGATTAAGTCTTTCCAGCAAGATATCGCAGCAAGTTCAACATTCAAACCGTACAACAGGAATAAATATACCTACAACTACAGTAGGGTAGGTAGGTTCTAGTGTGTTTAACGTCAAGGTTCAGAAGCACAAGGCTTCTCTTCAAGACGACTCGACAATACTCGAGCTACCGTCACAAAGATTAATGTAACAGTAAGTTATCGGCAAGCCAGTTACCCACAGTTTAACATTGAGCATTTTGAGTAGAGATTAGACTATCGGTAATCATTCTAATTAAAATCTTTAAAGAGAGGTGTTCTTATTTTTGCATTATACAGACATCTATTTTCAATTATACTTTACTATATTTCAGTTATTATTACTATGAGCTACTAATATTATCGAGAAACAAACTAGCTCATACTTTTGCCACACAAATTCTTATAGCGTCGAAATCAATCTGAAATAATGAACAACGCTACCAAGCGATCAAATAATATTTATTATTACGATACCTAGAAGTTCTCTAAGTCCAAGGACGCTGCCTGCGAATATCCCCAATGTGCAGAAGAGCTGGGATGCTGTGCCAAAGGCTCCTCGAAGGTTGAACGGGCAAATCTCCATCAAATACATCGGACAAATCTGTGTCGATATACCTGATACAAAAACGAACAATTGCGTAATTGGGTCAAATTAAAATGGAAAATAGAGAATTTATGATTGCAACATTTGTGTCCCAAGAACATCAGTAAGCGAAAATAAATCACATTATTAATTGTATAAATTTATATCTTTAGGATCTCGAGTAAGTGGAATAAGAATTCAGAGTTTGAAATATATTGATTCGATATTCATAAACAGAAATTTAGTAGTCCAGGGAATAAAATTATATTTTAGATCTTAATGGCTTTAGGTACATATTTAAAACGAACGGGCTCAGGAATTTAACCCTAAGAGGCAATAGACTGAAGAAAAAGAAGTAACCACACGCTATATGGTGCAACCTAATCAGGGTCGAGGTAAAGTTAAAATCAAAGTACATGAAGGAATTCCAAATAAGACCGAAAGAACATTGACTTTTCAAGAATATCTTACCTCTAGTGTTCTGAAACGTGGCAGGTCCAAAGTACATATTCATACTCAAAGTCTGCTTACACGCTCATCAAGAGCACTGCATAGAATAAAGAGGTAATCACTTCACAAAAGGTAATGCCTTATCCATACCTTATGTAGCTTACAGCTTGGGAAAAATGGCTTCTCAGCTGTGTTAAATTGCCTTCTTCAGTTCATGCTTAGTCGTCACTAATGACACGCGCAATTAAATGTTTGTCTACTCTACGGTGTCCCTGATACAGCACAGGATCAAGAATATATGATTCAGTTGAATCCTGAGTGGCTATGTTCTGTTATAGTGATATAGTACCATCCTACCGCAAGACAGTCCAACAATGAATCGACCAGCCATCAGCAGCTCAGGTGAAGAGGCTGCTACACAAGATGCTGAAAGGGCGCCGCCAATTATTGCCGGTATGCAACTTAACATTACTGTCCTCTTCCTGCGAGAATAGTTAGAAATCAATCAATAAATATATCTCTGTTAGATTGGTTAATCAAAACAGACATTACATTTCTGTATGACTGGTTTATCAAAACAGGTTTTAAATTTGAAATGGCAGTTAAATAGGTTTATAAACAACGCTAAATTTGAAATGGCTTTTAGATTGGTTTATCAAAACAGACGTTAAATATTAAATGGCTGTTAGATTGGTTTATCAAAACAGGCGTTAAATGTCTATAAGATTGATTTATCAAAACAGACGTTAAATGTCTGTAAGATTGATTTAACAAAACAGACGTTAAATGTCTGTAAGATTGATTTATTAAAAGATACTTTAAACAAGAAATTTTTATTAGGAGGATTTATCGAAACAGACGTTAAGCTTGAAATGTCTGATAGATTGGTTTATCAGAACAGACTTTAAACAAGAAATTTCTATTAGGTGGATTAATCAAAACAGACGTTAAACTTGAAATGTCTGCTAGAGTGGTTTGTCGAAACAGACGTTAAACTTGAAATGTCTGCTAGATAGATTCGTCAGACCTGCCGCACCAGTCGGCCAGGAACCCGGCTAGGAAGGCGCCGATCATGCCTCCGGGCAGATAGAGGGAGGTGGTGAGTGACCAGAGGAAGGTCATAGTGTAGACATCGATCTCTCCCAGCTTAGCAGTGTACGTCGTGTTGTAGAACTGCTTTATTAACTGAAACAACATCAACGTGCAATACGATAGACAATACTTTGCATGTAGTGTGCCCGTGTTGCGTCCGATACACAGTATATTTTGAATGATTTTCTGGATTTTGGAATTTGCACCGCTTATGGACCTTCTTTTTGTTCGATTCATTCATTTTGTCTCAATAGTGCTCGTTGGTGTCATTGATGACTATAGCACTCTAATTGTTGCTATTATTGTTATTGTCATTTGGTGCACAATTGAAAGCATCCTGTCAGCGTCCAAAAGAGCGACAATGTATGCGCTACTGAGGACAATGAGAAACAATTTCGGTAGTCTTGCTATAAATAAATGGCATTAAGGTCACAATCATATTCTGTATAAGGGTATATACACGTTTATCCAATCCGGGTAATAATTCCCTCTCAAATTCATTCTGCCATACATTCGTGTACGCCATACTGAATTGGAAAGTGATATGATGCCCTAGTTTCGAGTGCTCACCTCGTATGCAAGTGGCCTGGGTTCAAAGTCCGGGTCTTCTAACAATAAATGGATAATACTTTGAGTACATGTAAATCATGCATTAGTAAAAAAGGTGCAATAATATTTGGATGTCTGCTAATATCAGATAATTATTAACCTCTTTACAGATAACATCAACCTTTAAATAAGGTACTTCATTAATATAAGTATGAGAATATCAACCATAGAATAAAGAATTACTTATTCTACAAATTCGCTATCAACAGCGATTGGCTGATCACGCAGAGTACAGTGTGCCTCACATGTCGTTCATTAGAGGGAGCCTAGGCTGAATTTATCATAGCCGGTATTATCTGGCCTCTTGAAGCTTCTGTTTAGATTACGATAAATATCTACTTGTATAGCAACCCTTATATAAACATGGTAAACACATGCAAAATGCATGCACAAATTTGCATTATACTCATGTAATATATGCATAGGACTGTGTATGGGCCTATTACACATGAATATATATTGTTAACGTCAGTTTCCTCACTCGCAAGCGATGTCAGTGACGGGAGAACCCTGGATTTGAACCCCGCACATACTAATCCGCGGTCGAATATCTTACCGACATCACCACTGGTTTTAGCCAGCGGCGATGTCAGTAAGATATTTTGTGTATACAAATATATATATATATATATATATATATATATATATATATATATATATATATTATTTATTTAAATAATATACTTGTAGTGCCATCGTATAAAAGTATATGAATAGTCTGCATTCATTAAGCCCAGTAGGTTTGATATACTTGTCCAATAGTTATCATAGCACTCAGTGTAAATTATCAGATACAATAGAAATACTTATCATTCTCCACTACAATTGGCAAAATGTAGAAATCTTAGCATAACTAACTATATTTGATAAGAAGCAAAATACATGCAGAGTAGATATTGGTATAACTGTCAATTTCTTCAAAAGAGATCCATTAGAACAAGCCAAAGTTCTATACTCACCTCTGCAGGCTGATTTAGAACGCCGATATTGTATCCGTACAGAAACGTGTTGCCGGTGAGAATTACACAACTCAGAAAAACCAAATTTCTTGTCAGACCCTGAGCAAAGCAAACATTTTATTTAGCTTCCATTTTGAATCTTGTCGACTTACACCTCCTAGTGCACTGCCAGTAGGCAGTGCACTAGGAGGTTATTAGTCCTTTAGTAATTGGTAAAAGTTTGATTTGAAAATATTAGCAATAGCCTGAGATATTAAAACTTTTTGCAGGTGTTATCACTTTTTTTACTCATCCTGTACATATATAGAATTCTTCTTTCATCGAAGTACTCACGAATAAGTTCATAAAATAATCTAGTTCTTAAAATAATCAAGTAGCTTTCTACTAATGTCATTATCTTGAGATGGTCTCTTTGCTGTAGACATCAATACACAGTAACTCAAAAGTACTACTTTCATTTCCTGTTAGCATAGTATTGTACTTTTAAGATAAAAGTATTGAATGTTAAGATATCAGATCTGTACCTAAATTTCAAGTAATATTCTGAACATGAATTTATTCGCGAAGGTGACCAAGAGCTCCGCTATTGTTGTGGATAAAGAATCGCAGCCAAGATTACTTGGTCTTGAGAGATCAAAGACTATTGGATAGAGAATATTAGAATTTGGTGGATAACATGACTCCTCAAATTTTAATTATCGTGTCACAGCGCTTTAGAAGTTTCAAAGTCTAAGCTAATCACTTTCAGTCTTTCATTGCCAATAAGCGATTTACATATACAAGTATCAGTTAATTAATCAATAAGAATTTAACGTCCGGTTCCTCGCCATAAGGCAATGTCAGGGATGTCATGTATGACACAGACATAACAGTAACATAAGTATCTTAAAAAGTTTGCCATATATATATATATGTATATATGTATATATATATATATATATATATATATATATATATATATATATATATATACATATATACATATATATATACTTTTGGATAGAGTATATATATACTATAAAAGTATATATATGTGTATATATATATATATATATATATATATATGCATATATATATATATATATATATACATATAATATATATATATATATATATATGTATATATATATATGTATATATATGTTTATTTCAGCATCAACACCAAATCACGGACAAATACAAATAGAAATAAACATTAAAAAGATATTGATCGATATTTTTAAAGTTTCTGACCTGTTTGAGTTCCCCTTTGATATCAGCTTGATATTCAGACGTACTGACCACCCTGGATCTGACACTGACCTGACCTAAGGTTTGAACACTGGCTCTGGAGACTTTGGAGCCGAGACTGACCTTACTCGACCACACATGCTGCGTAGCTAAAAGAAATCAAGTGTCATAGATATTTTTACCTTAAATTATATAAATAAGATTCAGAATGTCATTTTTTGTATGTTCGTATAGTTACACACATGACATACCGCATGTGCTACATAGTGTCCTTTCTTGGTTTCTGTTTTTTTGTAGTTTTACTTATTTCCTCCATTCCTCTCCATGGTTATTTGTAATCGGTGCCTTTTGTTGGCGCGTGAATTGCAGCCGGCGTGGATTTAAGAATAACCTTCCATTATCCTGTGATTCTTACTTCCTAAGCTGTCAACAGCTGTAACCGTTAATTGTTGCTGAAATTTCTTAATTATTTGCTTCTTTAAAATTAATGCAGAAATCAAATGAGAACCTAGCCTACTTCTAGATTCCGATTTGACTTGTAGAGTCTTAACTCCTAACTAATTCGTTTGAAATTTACATAAAGCAAATGAATACAACTAAATACAACTGCATACAATTGAATACAACTAAAAATAATTGAATACTACTGAATGCAACTGAATACAACTGAAGAACATTGTATACAACTGAATAGAACTAAAAGAAAATGAATACAACTGAATGCAACCGAATACAACTGAATACAACTGAATACACCAATAGAAATGAATACAATTGAATACAACAATACAACTGAATAGAAAGAAATACAACTGAATACAACAATACGATTGAATACAACTGAATACAACAATATAACTGAATACAAATAAATACAACTGAATACAACAATACGATCGCATATAACTGAATAGAACTGAATGTAATAATATGACTTAATACAACTGAACACAACAATACGGCTGAAGACAACTGAATATAACTGTATACAACTGGCAATGCAATATGTTCTTCTCAACCGATTTGTTGGCTTCGGACGACAGGCGCAGCGACGTGCCGGTCTGGGTAGTATCGGGCGCGTCAAACGACATGCTGTGCTAAAATTTGGTTCATTCGACCAGGACATTCCGAGCAAACTATGCATATCGACCAAAGTCTACAAAGCTATTATCTGTCATCAGACCAGTCGCGCTATAGGGTTCGGAATGTTGGCCGGCAACCGTCAGGCACGAACAGACCCTCCATGCCATGGAAATGAGGATGCTGCGCTGGAGTCTGGGTCTGACAAGACTGTACCACATCACCAACGTAGACGTCCGTTGGTGAATGGGAGTAGCACCAATAATGGAGAAAATACGATAGGAAAGGTTGCGTACGACCATTCGGTTATCATAACAGCGATGAACCTAAACCCACACGATCGTCGTCAGAGAGGGAGACCCAAGAAGCGTTGGCTGGATAGAATAATCCAGGACATGCGCATAGAAAGTACCAATTCGGAAGACGTCAACAAACGCGGTAATTGGAGGCAGGCAGGTCGACAAGCGGACCCTGCAGAAAAGCGTGATTAACGCTAAGAAAAAGAAGAACTGATTTGTTGGCTTACCGTCTGCAGAGCAGTTGGAGAGACTGTTGCGGTAGAGACGCCGTCCACTCGAGGCTTTGCTGAGAAGAGCTGTGGACGCCGAGAGAGGAGACACGAACTCGTGATCTTGGTCTTCCTTTTCGTATTTGTCATCAGCTTGATTGGCGTCCTTTTCCTGAACATATAGAAGCGGGGGGTAAGGTACGGGGATACACTCACTCTATGAGCCGAACGCTGTAGTGAACAAATTTTTAGCACCCCCCCCCCCCCCTACAGAAATTTGTCTGGTTGCGTCACGTGTCCCGAAGAAGGCGGGGCGTAAGCAAAAATATGAACACTCTCAAAAAACAATTTCGGGCCCCCCACCCTTTAAAAATTCCTGGATCCGCCCCTGGTAATTATGAATAGTATAAGCAATTGATTTATGTAATGTTGTAACATACATGTGGTAAATGTTATCGAAAACAATTTTTAGTTTCGTCTCTCTTATATCTAGCCTAGTAACTGTTTATGCTATATCTGTAATTTGTTATGCTGTGTCTGTTGGAATTTCTGTACTGTAACTTTCTGCGGTTGTCAGATTGAACGAAAATAAACGAATATATTATTATATATATTATGATCACTATGCAACAAATGTAATAAGAAGCTATTGTTTTCAAGTACTTGTTTTTGTAAAATGAATCGTTTTATACTAAGAACGTCAGATAATGTAGTTAAGTTTCATTTCAATATAATTTCCTTCAATATTCTTTGTAGCTGCAGATTCATGGCATATGGCTCGGCCAATTATCTTTCTCCTCTGTTTTTCTTTTATATAGTCTAAGCATATGAATATGGTTAAAAGAGATAAAAAAAAGATTTTAAAAAAGAGAGCAAATAAAAAATAGATTGGTAAATGAATGGTTAATTCGATATTAACAAGTTAATAAGAATTAGGCTACTTTTTAACAAGTATTAATTATAATTATTGAACAAGTATTAAACAAGTATTAATTGGTAAGCAGAGTGTATGTCGCATACAAGTTTTGTATTATACAGCACGAGTAACTTTAATTTGTTTACCTTCAATGTCTCTTGCTCAGGCATTGTGTTACTGTAATGACGCTCTGAAATCTCAAACACTGGCTTTTAAAGTTGCGTCACTATTCAATCTACTATCCGAATAAAATCCCAGACTGCAGCTTTATCCATTCAGTTTTATTTGGAAAAGAGGTTTTACTTAGGATTTCAATTATTATATTTACTCTGTCCTCAAAACATTTCTACTATACTATCCAGAAGTTGATAGAATTAAGTAGTGAAGTGGGTTTTCTGTTAAATGAATATTTCTACGTGAAGTTCTGCTCATACATCAGCTAAACCGCTTTTAGTTAAATGCATATAGTGAAATAAAACTCAATAACTGCAAATAATAAACAATATCAATACATGTTGGCACTCTATAGGGTATAATATTTTAATAATTCACAATTCACATCAAATATAGTTTAATAGAAGGAAACCATAATTGCTTCTTGCACAGGTGCAATAATTATGAGTGGCAAAATACTAGTATTCTTCTGTATCTTTTGGACGCCTTTATTCAATTACTTTTGTACTCACAGTTAAAAGAATTAGAAGAATTGCAGCAATTTCCCGAGTAGTGTCTGGGACACTGAAGATTAAACCAACCGTAAACGGCACTTGTCCTAAGAGGTGACTAAGCAAGAACCAGAAAGGGCAATGGTAAACCACCTCAGAATTCATATTATTCCCAAGCTATTGGTTACTTTAAGGTGAGGATAAGGCATAGCCTTGCGTGAAGGGGTTAACTTGTTGATCGATGGTGTGTTCTTTATGGAGCGTGAAGAACAGCATATGAGTAGAAATTTATACCTAGGACCAGCCACTTGGTAAAACCTACAGAGAAAGAGAGAGAGAGAGACAGAGAGAGAGAGAGAGAGAGAGATTGCAGCCATACATGCATAAATCTCTATGTATTTGATAATTTGGTGATTATTATTTAATTGCATATGCTTATAAAGTATTGACTATATGACTCCTACGGGCCCTTTGTGACTATAGTAAACTTCTTCACTTATAATACATAACAATATATAACACTGTAGTTTAACAACGACTTTGCCTGTGATATTCTAACAGCTTACATGTCAGATAAGCACAAATAAATCGCTGAATATAGTTATAGCAGTGATAATGCTGAACTAGAATTTTCCTTTGTTTAGATTTTATAAAGATGGCATCATATGATCAACGTACTACACGCCTCCTGAATATAATCACAACCCTCCGATCTGACAACCAAGTCAAATATCCTTCGACATTAATTACTTTATTATCAATCTAGGTACATTTATAACATATAAAACTATATTACGCATGAGTCAATAGATCAGTTCGGTAATTGAAAACATATTTTGTTGTATGGTAACACTGGTTTGTTTATGTTGACATCTGATACATAAATTTACATGTAAATGTAATGGGTCTATATTATAACTTAGTTATAATGCATGCATACCGTTATAATGGGTGTCAGAGTTAAACTATAAGTGTTAAGTTATTCTTTAATTAATATACGTATAGTAGGTTGTACAGTAAATAACATTTCTAAAGAAAACTTGCATTAGAAATTTTATGAGGAACCAGTACATTTCAATAGTATTCTATGCAGTGTTTACTTTTTCTAGTCCACTGTTTATATTTGGTGTCAACGATGTTCTATTTATAGCTATTACCGAAAAGATCTACTGAGAATAAACCAATTGTTTACGGAGCGTATCATATGGGTTGACTAAGAAATCGATGAATCCACAGGGAAGCTTATGCAAAGTCAAGATTGTCTTTATTGGGATTAAACAGCTGATATAAGTGGAGTACTTTGGGAGAGCGTTGAAGCATAGAGGGTATAGGAATTTGTTATTTGGGCCTTTATGGATAATTAGAAAAATATATGAACTATAATTAGAAAAAAGCAATCTAATTCTAGAATCAATCTAGAATTGAGTGTTCTTGAGGCCTATAAACTAACTTGTGTTCTAATTACCTAAGTTGATTATAGCTAATTTGCATAGTAACAATTTTTATGTATTGATTAATTAATATCTTGTGAAATTCTACCAACTTGTCGATAGGTAGGTATGCTCTTTATAGAACATGACAGCAAACTGTGAAAATAAATATGTATCATAGATCTAGCAGTTGGCAAAGTACTATTAATTGCTTTGAATACGAATACATTATTTTAACGAATGAAGTAACAAAAATCTGGAAAAAATGCATTGATAAACAAAATAACAATGAAATATCCAAGCTAAATTAATAATGAACTAAATTAATTTAGTATGCATAAATAAATTGCAGTCGTAATTTCACGAATAAGTCTTAAAGATTAAATACGCTAGGCGTTATTGCAGGCAAATGTTGCTTTTTAAGCCGAGAAATATAAGTAGGGGGCCCATACTAAATTCCTGGTTAATTAACTACTTAGCTTAACTTAA
This sequence comes from Enchytraeus crypticus, assembly GCA_905160935.1. Lineage (NCBI taxonomy): Eukaryota > Metazoa > Annelida > Clitellata > Enchytraeida > Enchytraeidae > Enchytraeus > Enchytraeus crypticus. Next base: position 272,718 of record CAJHZI010000596.1, read on the forward strand.
TTTAATTATACTGGTTCAGGAAGTCGTTAAGACTTGTAACACCACTCCAGTCGTAATATTATACCCTATCAGACATAAAATTGAAATGGTTACATATTAAAATTAATCAACGAAAGCCTAGTGATACTTTGACTGCAGCCCTACAGATATTATGCGTACACAGAACATGTGCTGTAAAGTACATTGTACACTTAATCAATATGTCGCTCAAAGTTCAGCCTAGCATTAAATGACAGTCATATTACTAGAAAGATTTTACAGCCTCGAGTAATAAAATCTAACTATGGGCTATGAAATTAAATAGTGCCTAACTGCCCATCGGTAGCCTAACTACCTATACCTAACCTATATCTAACCTATACAGACAGTTAGGTATTAGTACCTAACTGTCTATACATAGCATAACCTAGAAACGCTGTAATACAACGATATATGCACTTGCCTCAAACCAACAATTACATTACGTTCACTTCAAGCTGTAAAGTTAAACAATTATGCTAAGTTATTCTTTTATAGTGTTTACGTTCTATCTATGCATTGAATCTGCCTCTCCACATGTAGGCAGAGATCATGTGCAGAATGGCCACTACTGTCATTCACTGATCACGCGCTCCATACTATAGCAGCAAGCTGCGTGTAGGCTTACAAGATATTCAATCAGGCCTGTTCCATGGCAACTTACACTTTATTTTCCATTTATAGGCTTCAACAAATTCAGAGGTAGGAATAACCTAGGGTTAGGGCTAGGATTACGATAAGGTAGATTTTGGGGTAGAATTGGGGCTAGGGTTAAAGCTGCATGTTCGGTGTCTATGGCTAATTGCTATTTAAAGCTATCTAAATGACCTCATTACGGAATAGACTCTCGCGCAATTGGCACTTTAAAATAATAATAAATTCAAATGCAGAGCACGCCTCTGGAAAAGATAAATCTTATGACTATCACACTATGATAATGGTAAACAGGATGGTTTTCTCAGGGAATGACACCCCTTCACAGTAACTGTTAGTCGAAGCTGAGGAAGGCATATTGGGGCCCACCTAGTCCTAAGCAGAATCCCCTTGAAAATGGTATATAGCAACAAGAATGAGTTTTGCTAGATAATTTAAAGTTACCATCAATTTTACACATGGAGAGGAAAGCGGAAGATAGAGAAAGTGGGGGCTTTATTTGTCATGGACCTGCCAGTGGGAGGATTGGATTTAGTGCACTGAGAGACAAAGAGAGGGTGAGCGAGCGAGAGAGAGAGAGAAAGAGAGAGAGAGAGAGACTATGGCAAAGCTTGATTTGTCAATTTCGAAATAATACACAGCGAATAATTGCTCCTTTAAAAGTATATATATATATATATACAAATGGAGCATATATATATATATATATATATATATATATATATATATATACAAATGGAGCATATATATATATATATATATATATATATATATATACAAATGGAGCATATATATATATATATATATATATATATATATATACAAATGGAGCATATATATATATATATATATACAAATGGAGCATATATATATATATATATATATATATATATATATATATATATATATATACAAATTATAGGCCGCAGTCGCTACCAGCAAGATAACAATGGAGGTATATATATATATAAAAGATTAAAACTCAATTATTTCCATTTAGATTTTTTTATTTAACAGTTTACAAATTGCAATAGTCGTATTCTTTGTGGCCATACAGGACCACTTGGTTCACTTGACTCACTTGGCCCACTTAAGACTTTATAAATCCGTTAATGCTAAGGTTGTAAAGATGCGACAAAGTAGAAGCTAAGATAAGCAATGGAAAACCTCTTCCGAACCCTAAGTATAAAATTAATAAATGCACATTCTTAATATGACATTACCTGAGTGTTTAAAGAATTTCTTTGTAGTGAGAGCGATTGCAGAGTCTAAGAAAAACCTGTGCCTTGGATCTGTTGGGGGGGGGGGGGTTAGCCCAGAGTGTGCCCGCCAATTAATCATATTTACCGAAATTCTTTTCTAATCAGTAAAGAATTTCAGCAAGCCTGAGTAAGGACTAAAATTGGTTATGCGGTTAAAATTAATTTATCTAATTTAACAAATTACTTAACGGCTACAGTACTCCTATAGCCAATTTATGACGACATCGATTTGAAATGGAGTTCATGTCAGGTTGAAAAAAGAAAGCTGAGCCTTTAAGCAATACGAATAATGCATTGGTTTCAGTGAAATACTATGCAGGGGTTAAACTTCTTGCGAAGTTGTCTGAGAGTATAATCTCGAACTTTAAGAGAATCGGTAATTGGATCATTGAATAAAATTTCCTGCTGTTTAATCATGGGGTATTTAAAGAGATATATGTAGATAAAATCATGGATGACAAAAAATTGAATATTTATAGAAATAAAATAAGATTTCCTGCAGTTTAATCATGGGGTATTTAAGGAGCTATATGTCGAGAAAATCATGGATGACTAATTGACTCTTTAGCTATGTGCGTTTTGAACTCTTTCAAGCAAAAAATCCTGAGAACAGTCTCACACATTTAATTTACATTTAATTAACCTAACGGGCCTATTACTGGGCTATTTATAGGCCGCAGCAGCTACCAGCAAGATAACAACAAAGAGCTGAGGCTAGTCATGCGCTGTTTAGTGTTGTGTATTCTTTAGTCTACTTTTGTATTTCTTGCATCCTATGATCTTCTTTGTTCATACAGAATAAAGGAGAATTGAAAGCTAATGGGGAGGACGCAAGAAATGATACTTTTCGAACACAATAGAGAATGAAGCCCTAGTGAGAAAGGTTCAATACTTTGTTGATTTCATCATCGTCATCATCGTCATCATCAACATCATCATCATCTTCTTCTTCTTCTTCTCTTAAATCCCAGTTTAATCCTACAGGGTTGGGATACGAATTGACCTTCTCCAATCCTTTCTGTCCCACACCATATCATCAATCAATCCCCTATTGTTCGTGTCCTTCTTAATCGCCGCATCCCACGTCAGTTCTCAGTTCTTTTTTAATTTCTTTGGGTTAAATAGGTTTAGGCAAATAACCGATAAATGAGGAATTCAAAGTAGACTCTAATTAGGCCTACTACGTTATTACGTCCAATCATGAGCAGTATATGAATACGCACACTGCTGTCACTGTCCTACTGTCCTTGATTAACTGATTAAATCAAGGTTAATTTAGGTGATCGTCCCAGTAACTTGACAGAGTACAGTAAACGCTACGTCTTGACAATTGTGTTTGCAATATGGTTTTGACTATTGATATCAACATGCAACGAATGGCCTTTTCAATGAGCGTTATCAAAATAATTATGCCGCTATCTTAGATAGAATTCCTACCAGAGATTGAACCACCACTTTCACTTTTACAATTATGTTCGTATAATCTCAACCATGCCACTTTTAGCCAGGATTAATTATTCTCCGCAGCATCAAATTATCATGTGCTTGCGGTATTATTTATAGAACAAAAAAAACTTTGGATAAAAACCTTTAGGCGAAATCACCTATCATTCATTATCATGACTTCAACTACTCAGACAAGGGCAAAGCACTTGCTATAGTAGCGCTACTGCACATCTAAGTCACGTGACGGTTTAATTGATTGCGCTTAATTAACTCGGCCTATTGTTTTGTTTACGTCACGGCACTTATCAAGGTTGTCCCTAGAAAGGTGGAATTACTGTTCTCCATGAAAACGAAATCCTGTGGTCAGATATTTTCAGATAAATGTTTGAATACATGTTTTACACAGTAGTATATAACAAAGTACCACACATATCAATTACCATTAACATTAATTACCATAAATAGTAATTACTATTGATGTTAGTTACCAGTAACATCAAATTTCCAGGGGGGGCTCTGATTCGTAGTTAGCTTATATTAATACCCATTTTCAACTAGTGTTATAAAATTTACACTATCAATTCTATATTCTACACTAGAATGTCTTAAAGCGTAGGGGTAACGTCATGAAGTTTTAAATGACAGATCCTGAGGTGAATTGAACTCTCGTAGGTTCGAATCCCAGCCGCGCTGATCTGAGAGTAAAATCTCGGACATTCACAGGACTGGTTGTACGGAAAATGGACTAAATTGCCTAACGGTTTAAACATGTGGTATTAAAAGTGAGTGATATCAACACAGTTGGTATTTCACTATAATGCGTGTTTATTTTACTTACTTTCTAATTTACGTTTAGAGTATGAATACAATGTTAACGTACCAACAAGGATGCCGAAGTAGTATTACTTAGTATCAATCCTTTGATCGAGAAATACTTATTATGTTCGAGATAGTTTGTAGTTACCTTCTTAGTTTCTACATTACTGAACTTTTAAGAAACTTAAATAAGATTAAAGATTTTGATGCACAATTATTTAAACAACGAGGCTGTATGCCTAATATTAGAAGCCCAATATTGCAGTTGTAAATACGTAATTCTAGTTACTTATTTAAGTCCCAAACGAAACTGAATAATTTTGTTAAAATTCTTCTACCGTACTAATATAAGCTATGCCTTGAGCACGTGTATACTTCAGTTACATCCATTTTTGCGACTAGGCCTATTTGTGTATATGATATGCTCCTCGAAATTTAAATTGCGAAAATGTTTACAAAGTTCGGAACTATGGCGATTTGAGCATAAATCAACATGCCTATGCAGCATGCATATAGTTAACAAATAGTTAAATGACATCTCATAATTAACGTTCGTTTCGTAATCGCAATACAGATACAAGTACATTTCGTTTGAACTAGGAACTAAAACAGCGAAAAACATTATATCTTATTCAGATGTGTATTCATTTGGAGCGAATGCTGCTGATAAGAGATATCAGCCTAGAGCTCTTATCAATTCAGTTTGAAACCGTTGATAATACTTCATGGTTAGAGGTGTACAAAACTGCTTTATGTACAGCGCTTAGAATATATCTAGTTGTACAGATATGCGTCTTTAAAATCAGTCAAATTTGGGAGTCGCCTGATATAAAAATTTAGGATTAATTAAGATTGTATGCGTTTTAACTCATTTTGAAATTACTCAAAGAAATTTCATAATATCATTTAGATTTATGAAAATTGTTAGTAGGGTCTTCTATCTCTCTCTTAGTGCACTGCCTACTGGCAGGTCCATGGTATATAACGCCTCCACTCTTCTCTGTCTTCCGCCTTCCTCTTCATTTCCACATATGAGTGGGTCTTTAAATCATCTAACATACCTAGTCTCGGCCCGCCCCTGCCACTTTTTCCTTCCATTCTACCTTCTATGACCTCTTTTAATAGACCTTCTCCCCTTAGTATGTGTCCTATCCATCTCTTCTTCCTATTTCTTAATACATTTATCAACTGTCTATCTGTGACAACTCTCTCCAGGACTTCCTCATTTGTAACCTTTTGAGTCCAGCTAATCCTCTCCAGTCTTCTCCAAATCCACATTTCCAATGCCTCCAGTTTCCTAATAACTTCCTTTCTTAAGGTCCATCTTTCACATCCATATAGTAGCGTGGTCCGAACCAAAGTTTTCACTATCTTTATCTTTGTGTCTTTCTTTAGACTTTTTGTTAAAAGTTCTTTTCTACTACCAAAGGCCGCTTTTGCTTGTGCAATCCTACTGCATATTTCTGTTATTTCCCATCATCGGTTATAGTATGACCCCAAATATTTGAAACTCCTTACCTGTTCCACTTTCGTACCATTTATTGTGATATTAACTTCACCTTTACAGTTATACACTCTCAAAACCTTGGTCTTTTTTATATTAATCTTCATGCCAATCTTAGGGCCGTATCATTCAGCCTATCCATATCTTCTGCAATCCAATCTCGCTGCCCGCTACCATTCCTTAACCATCTGCAAATCGTACATCTTGTAACAAATTCCCTTCTACTTTTATTCCTTCTTCCAAGTCTTCCATGGCTTCCTCCATCATTGCCTCTGCGTAAATGTTAAACAGCAGCGGCGAAATGCTACAACCTTGTCTTACTCCACGTCCTATTTCACCTTCTTCTGAGTATTCTAGTTGGATTTTAGTTACTGCTCTTTGATTCATGTACAAGTTCAAAATTAGTCTTCTATCTCTCCAGTCAATTCCTATTCTTTGTAAGATATTCATCATCGTTATCCAATCAATCCTGTCAAAGGCCTGCTTGAAGTCTACAAAGCATACAAAAACGTCATTACCATATTCTAAGCTTCTTTCGCAAAGAACCCGCATTACTCCTATTGCTTCTTTTGTGCCGCATCCTTTCCTAAAACCAAATTGTGTCTTGCTCGGTATCATCTCTGCTTTCGACTGAATGCGATTATTTACTATCTTTAATAAGATCTTCGATGCATGAGGTATTAAGCTGATTGTTCTGTAATCCGAACACTCCACAGCATTGGCTTTTTTGGGAATTGGAATCATCACTGACTTGGTAAAGTCGTCTGGCCAAATACCTGTACTGTATACTTCCATACATACTTCCATTAACTTTTTGAGTGTTTCTCCTTCCAACATTTTCAAGAATTCTGCTGGGATTTCATCTATTCCGGCTGCCTTTCCCTTCTTCATACTGTTAATTGCAGGATAAATTTCTCCTTCATTAAATCGGGGCCCCTTTTATCGTCTTCTATGATATTCTCTTCTTCTATTTTAAAATCCTCTTGAACTGGTTTACCAGCCTTATCATACAATTCCTCTACATATTCTCTCCATCTTTCTTTTACTTCTTCCAGCTCTGTCTTCAATTCCCCATCTTTACCCATTATACTAATGTTCATTGCATATCCTTTCTTTTTCCTATCGGTTCTTGTTAATATCCTGACTTCTTGGTATAATAGATCCGACCTCCCTCTTCTATCATATTCTGCTAAACCATCACACTTTTCACTCCACCAATGATCTTTTGCTTTGTCTGTAATTCTTCTAAGTTCACTGTTTAAGCTTCTATATTTTCTTCGGCCATGACTGGTGTCAATACTTTTCCATTTACTCCTTTCATCCATTTTGTCTAGCATCTCGCTTGTGATACAAGGTTTTTTTTAGCTGTATTTGCTTTAAGAAAGCCACAAACTTCTTTTGCACTTATTTTAATAGCTTGCTATAGCTGACACCATCTTTCATTTGCCCCTGTTCTTTCGTACTCCTTCATTTCCTTAACTTTTTCATTTCCTGAAACTGACTTCTTTTCTCGTTCAATCCGTTCTAATTCCATATCTTACTGCTTTTCTTCTTAAGTATTTTCGTCAACTGAAGCCCTACTTTTTCCATTACTAGATTGTGGTCTGAATTAATATCGGCTCCTGGATAAGCCCTTGAATTCTTCACACTATTCCTGTACCGTTGCTTTATCAGAATATAATCCATCTGGTGTCTTCCTTTGTTTCCGGTGCTTCCTGGTTTCTTCCATGTGTAACGCCTTCTCTTCTCATGTTTAAACCAAGTGTTGGACACCACTAATCATTCTATTGCAAAAGTCAACCAATTTTTGTCCTCTCTCATTTCTTTTTCCTAGACTATATTCCCCAACTTCATTTCCATCTCTCCCTTCACCCACCACCGCGTTCCAATCCCCCATAACTATCACTTGATCTGTGGCTTTTTCTCCTTTAATCATTCCTTCTATTTTTTCGTACATCGCTTCAATTTCCTCATCCTCTGAGGCTGACGAAGGCATGTAGATTTGGATAAACACAAAATCTACTGGATCTGCTTTGATCCGCACTAACATCAGTCTGTCACTGCACTGAAGAATCTTTGTTACTCGTTCACTTAAATTTCTATCCAATATTATTGCCACACCCTTCTCTCTTTTATCTCCTCCGGAGTATATAATCCTGTACCTATAACTTATAAAATCTCCACTTCCCAATCATCTTACTTCACTCATTCCTAGGACATTTATTTTCCCTTTCTCCACTTCCCTCTTTACATTTTCTAACTTTCCCCTTTCACTCATAGTTCTCACATTCCATGTGCCCACACTTATCCTTTTAGGGCGCATGGAATGTCCTCCTGGTATATCTGTGGGGTACCCAAGGTGCCGTCTGGCCGTGAGATTCTTACAACCCCCTTCCCATTTAAGGGGTGCACGGGACTGAGGGCGCTCATTTTTGTCGTGATATTCCATTATTTTCTTGGGGGATGTGCTTTTTGACGAGGTGGGCCCCCTATGCCTTCCTCAGCTTTGACTGACATTTACCGGGAAGGGGGCGTCAATCCCTGAGAAAACTATCCTGTTTACCCGAACTATCCTGTTTACCCGAAAGGGTCTTCTATAACAGTAGCAAAATGTAGAAAAGCTTTTGGTTTCTATCAAATCAGAATGTAGAAGTTGGCTAGACTCTCATGTGATTTCTGCATTAAAGAAGCAAAATAATTAATAAATTTCAGCAACAATAAATTTTATCATGCATTTTTCATTCACATCCAGATTCAATGATTTCTGAGAAAATCCGTGCGATAATGCGATCGGTCTAACACTTAATCATTTGTGTAGTGACTACGACACATGCATGCGGTTGGCCTATTCTGCCGTGTACCGGACCCTACACTGGATATATATGCAATCGTGATTGATAATTGTTAAACAAAAATGTGAAGCTCTTCATATGTGATCGAACTTCAAATGGATTGAAATTTCTACAATGTATTTATTTACTGATTTCTTAAATGAGCAGCCGATGAATCCCAGCCATTGTTCGATATGCTGAGTAATTGAAGTTTATCTCGTGACATCTGGTGATTATTCTGAAAATATATGGTTAGGTAATTTTTGGGAGTGTTTTTGGAGTCTTCTTGGATCGTAAAAATTGAAAATTGACTTACCGAGGCTTCGTATGCATCTTAAGAGCTAACTATAGCACAGACTGAATAGTTAAAAGAAAATAACATTAGATGCCAGTTGTTTTGCGCTAAGGTTTGCATTTTAAATGTAAGTGTAAAAGCACATATAACAAATGCTCCTTATTTCTTCGTTAGCACTATCGTCAACTTGCTGGTTAACGAAGTGCTAAATTGTATGCAATACGGTAATGATACCCTGGAAAAGATAATCTGCTTCACTCGCTCATAAATTTTTTCTCTTGAATATATTCTTCATTAGGCCTATAATGCTGCTCGTATGTGTAAGAGGCGACTAAAGCACTATAGACCTATTTCAAAGTGGTTTGCTCTATGAATTTTGAATAATGTCAATAGAACACTCGCTGCACACATATCTCTCAGACGTAAAGAAAACTTTCATTTTCCACTTTTGTCTCATGTTTTAAGTTGATCACTTTTTCTATACTTTCCCTGTAGTTTCGATGTCATTTCTAAGAATGTTCTCTATAGAATCTTTCAAATATCTGATGCCCAATAGAATGTGCTGATGTAGGTTTTGTCGATTAACTTATCTAAATATTTATAAACTAAGCTACAAATAGATTAACTTAACTAAAAATTGATTTAGCTTAACGAAATTAACTTAACCTAAATATTGATTAACTTTAAAAGGTTGACTGACGGATCGAAATATCTTTAGAATTTTTTGTTAATTAACTGAGTAATTAAATTATATACATATATATATATATATATATATATATATATATATATATATATATAGGTCGTGCCTTAAAGTCTGATAATAAAAGGTTAAATAACGCATCAGAAATATAATCTGCAATTCTAGCTCCTGTTCTTGCTGAACCAATAACCAGAGAAGTAATTTTCTCACAGCGCAGCTTTGGCATTGCTAGGCAGTATTGTGCAGTAGTTGGTCGTAGGTCGCTTTCAACAACAGCATGCTAGTTAGTAAGCCTCAAGTAGAGTCAACGTAAAGTCAAGTAAAGTATAAGTAATAAACTACAGTCAATAAAGTCAATTATTTAGTTAGTAATAGTTAGTTATAGTTAGTTAGTAGTTAGTGAGAGTTAGTAATAGTTAGTTATAGTTAGTTAGTAGTTGGTTATAGTATCTAGTAGTTAGCTAGTTTAGTTAGTTAGCTAGTTGGTTAGTTGTTAGTTAGTAGTTAGTAGTTAGTTTAGTAGTTATTTATAGTAATTAGACAGATAGTAAACAGTTTGCAATAGAATTACTAACTAGTTTTATAGTTCGTAGCCTATATTCGTGCAATTGTACAATTTAATTCATTTTAATTAAATTTACGAACTTATTACCTGACTTCAGCTTGTTTAACCAACAGTTTCGTACTATTTTAGTGAGTTGCGCTCTAAGTTAATTTTCGTCGCCTTAATTTTCTTCACTATTTATGTTTGCAATGAGCTTAAAATCCTTAAAATATGCATTATGTTTAGTGTTTGACATTTATTCACAATACGATCTATTTCGAGTCGCAATTAAAAGATGTCAGTGGCGCTGGAAATATACGAGTAAAAGTACTGAAAGAATAGTGACGCGCGGCTTCTACTCGCGTAATCTTGCTGCTGCAAATAAAGGTGGTTAAGCTAATGTTAACGTAAGTTTCCTCACTCGACAGCAATGTCAGTGACAGGCGAACCCAGGTTTGAACCCCGCACAAACTGATCCGCGGTCCAATATCCTACTGACATCGCCATTGGCTTCAGCCAAAAGCTCTATCAAGTCGGTACCTTCAATATTAGAAATAATACTAAATAATCAATTTATTATTATGATTATTATTATGATTATTATAATCAAGTGATTGATTAGAGCAGAAGACTAGGTTTTAGAAGACTAGGTTTTAGAAGACTAGGTTTTAGAAGACTAGGTTTTAGAAGACTAGGTTTCAGAAGACTAGGTTTTAGAAGACTAGGTTTTTAACTGCTTTGAGTTTCAAATATTCAGACAGAATTGAGAAAACATGTTGAAATCGCAGCAGTCTAGACATCAGTACATTGTGTCAAGAAGCGCTGTATAGGATAGCATTAAGACTGATTACTTGCCACATGTGCATGTAATGTGTTAGATAACCTCTTAGAACTTAACAAGTATCAACCGCGAGCACGGTGCAACTGTCGTTGATGGTGTGGGAAACGCCATGGATGTGATGTATTCGACAAGTTAAAAGCAATTCAATGGCCGCTCCGATAATCATCCGTGCTAGTAACTAAATTGCTAGTAACTAGTAACTAGTAACAATTAACTAAAGTGCTAGTAACTAGTAACTAGTAACAAGTAACTAAAGTGCTAGTAACTAGTAACAAGTAACCAGTAATTAGTAACTAGTAACAAGTAACTAAAGTGCTAGTAACTAGTAACAAGTAACTAGTAACCAGTAACTAAAGTAACTAAAGTGCTAGTAAGTAAAGTAGGTCCGACGTATCATACTGAGAAAATTTTAAACTAACGTGGAGTGTTTTATTTCTAAATTTGCTGCCTACAATTATTTATTTTATCTTATATCAAACTAAGTGATATCGATAATTTATAAAGTCTCAACTCTAATAAACACAGTAACTGTGAAATCTTGTCTTCATATTAATATCTGAAAATGATATAATATTTAATAAGGGAATATATTTCAATTTTCGGTAGTCTATTCTATTTGCTGATGATACAAGTTCTCCACATTTTTATTCCTACGTTTTCGCTCTGATTGAATAGAGAAGGTATGACCTTTTCTCTCAGGCTTGTTTAATTGGTTTGATCGAATATAACTCTCTATAAACTTTATGTTTTACATGCTATTAACTTTACATGTATAAAGCGATAGAAAGTAATTTTATTTCAACTTATACATGAAACTAATATTTCAAATTCATCGAGAGATCATTTCTGTTACTGGTAGTATTAAAATATAAGTAGAAATAAATTCAAATAAAAAAAGTAAACAAGCATTATAGTGAAATGATCAACTGTGTTGATATCTATCACTTTTAATACCACATGTTGAAACCGTTAGGCAATTTATTCCATTTCCGTGTAACCAGTCCAGTGAATGTCCGATATTTTACTCTCAGATCGGCGCGGCTGGGTTCGAAACCACGAGGTTTCAGTTCACCTCAGGATTTGTCATTTAAAACTTCATGACGTTACCCCTACGCTATCAAGACGTTCAATAAACCAAGTTATGCCTACCTCATGCTTTCGATCACTAGCGATTCAGTCTAAGATGGTCCGGTATCTGAATCGACAAGCTTCGCTTCTTAAATATTTTACGGTTCTAAGATTTTACGGATCTATTACAAAAATATTTTAAAGTGCATATATCATGTATGGTGTCTAAATTTGATTTAATTTCAATGTAGTTTCTTATGTCTCAAATAGTTAAAATGACACAATAAAAAGTCTTGGTGAGCAAAAGCATTTGGCAAGCTTTGAGAGCGTATTATCTGTGCAAAAACACACCAGGCCCCAACTGGAACAGTAGATGCAGGCAATATCTGAATAAGAAATGCTGTGGAACGCCAGACAGGCTTTTTAAATTAAGAAACCAGCATATCTTATCAGTAGCTATTTCCAGCGTTGAATCTCAGTGGGGTTGGAAAATTATCAAATTTTTTATTTGGCCTATAAGCATCAGAGAATAACGATGGAGGTTTGAAATTAAATACTGGACTGTAAGACGAAATATTGAAAGATATTTTGCATGTATTTGTGTACTATGATACTATCAAAGCAGTGTATCGTATGATATTGAGCAACGTCTTCCGTTTGATTATATGATACTGGTTAGAAATCTCTGATGTAAACTTATCAACAACCTCAGATCGTTGTTCAATACCGTTTAGCTGTATGAGATTTAAACAATGTATATTTGGGATAAACTTTAAATTGAAAAGTGGTAACGTTTTGCAGAAATTTGATTTAAATTTGGGAATTTTTGTCTATGATGATTTTGATTCAATTTAATTATTTAAATCCTTTGCAAAATTTCATATCACTTACCTGTTAGACATTAACAATTATTGCATTATGCATCTTTCTCATAATGCATGTTTTAATCAAATGTATTCGAAAGTAAACCTGAAAAGTATTATATAAAAAACTATGCAAAAATATAAAGAATAAAAGTATGAATAAAGTATATATTATGAATAATTAAATATAACTTTTCACTTGAAACACACAGTAATTAGAAAGCCAGATACATGTACGTCTATCACTCAGCAGAATGAAGAAATAAAATAGAAATTCTGCACAACATGTATCTGCAATGTTTAACTATTCACTGGATAATCCTGAGCTGCTATTCTCTGGTCTGTAGAGCCAGTGTTGTCTCTCAAAGCATCGACATCGAAGAAGAGCTGCCGATCGGATCGGTTATTGGATGGATTGGAGAAAGGAATAACAGTTTGGCGAAACCACCATTTAGTGTCTTTTTCCCTACAACAGACATCCGTACCAAAACCGACCTCGACATTGATACAGATACGGGAGAAATTAAAATAGCAGGTCGTATGGATCGAGAGGTGTGGTCTAGATATCAGCTTATGGCTATTAGCCCCGCCTCTGGCGTTAGTCTAAGAGTTACGATTAATCTGCTGGACGTGAATGATAACAGTCCGCAGGTTAGATTAGCTAATCAGGAACAAAGCAATCAGAGAAATGTCGTGAGGTGGAAAGATTCTAAGTCCAATGAGATTTATATCGATATTCCGGAGTCAACACCAGCAGGTGTCAGCTACTTCATAGCTCAAGCATCGGATCCAGATCTGGAGTTTAATGGAACTCTTACGTACGGTCTTGTAAGGGGAAATGCAGATTCGAAGTTCAGGTACATTTTCTTCTGTTTATTCTTCTTATGAATTGGTTTTTTATGTAAAAAAGTAAACAGATAAAGTACACCGAGCCGAAAGTAAACTGAGTCGAAGTAAAGAGAGCCGAAAGTAAACAGAGCCGAAAGTAAACAGCCGAAAGCAAGCAGCATCGAAAGTAAACTGAGCTTAATCTGATTATAATTAAGTTTATTTTCACAGAGCGCAAAATAATGATCACCTTCTAAACTTATGAGAAATATTTATTGCTACTTTATGTTTTTAGTACTTAATTTTAACTTGCATTTGGTATAATTTCATTGAAAAAGAAGCTATTAATAACGTCAGCAGCCTCAATTGAAAGCGATATCAGTGGCGGGTGAGCCCAGGATTTTTCATCCCGCACATACTAACCTCTGGTCGAATTTTGTACCGACATTTCCACAGGCTTCAACCAGTGGCTATGTCGAAATGAAATATAGAACGAATTATTATATCATTCAAATTTGTTCAATTCTTTTGACAGCATCAGAATGCAGGAAGGTTCGATCTCTGGTTCGAATTCCGCTCAACTCTATTTATTTCTACAGTCTCAACTCGATGCCGAAACCTCTTCCTCCTACCACCTGACTCTGAGGATTTCTGACTGCGGAGTTCCTCCTCAAACCAGTGACGTCATAATTCATGTTGACGTCATAGATGTAAACGACTGCGCACCGGTCTTCAGAAAGTCCCAGTACGTCGCTGTGATACCGGAAGATCTCGCTTTAGGTAAAACCTTTCTTCAGGTCACAGCAACGGACGCGGACTCCGGGGCTAATGGTTATGTTACGTATTCTATTGGCAGAAATATGGGAGGTTCAAATGAGAGCGTAAACGATGTTTTTACAATTGATATTAAGTCCGGTGAGATTAGCTTAAGGAAACCGCTTGATTATGAGACTCAAACAGCCTATGAACTGGTTATTCTGGCTAAAGATGGCCTTTCTGAAGACAATGAAAATGAAATTTCTGAAAAGGAAAGGAGTCATACAACTTCCGTTATTGCTTCGATACGTATTCTAAATGTTAACGACAATCCACCAGTAGTGAAGGTATCCTACGTTACTGGAGAACTACTGCCACAGATAGATTCACTGGACGGAGAAAAGATCTGTAACAGTGGAGTAGTACACATCGTCCAAGATGAATTGGAAATGGGAAGCGTGATTGCTAGGATTTCCATTAGCGATCCAGACTGTAAATCGGAAGCGAACGATCGAAATTGTATTTGCGAGGAAGGTAACGCCTTAGTTACTGATGATGACGTCATTGCTTTTAGAGAAATATCAGATGAAAATAACGTCATGTATATGGCAATGCTAAATAAGGAAATTTCACTAAATAAAATCTATGCTGTGACATTGAGAGCAGTTGACTGCAGCGATCGCTCTTTAGTAACTTCTACAAATCTATGTTTTATCGTAAACGAATTAAATAACCGCAATCAAAATTTGGAAGATACAAAACTGAATATTCGCCTCAGTAGAAACAACAATTTCTCTGATTTATCAAACGGCATTGAGAGACTTGACGATGCAAGCAACAATTATATACAAAGGACTGATAGCACGAGATTGCAGCTATATCCTATAGACGCCTTCGGAGAGGGTACGGAAATATGCAGATTTACAAAGCCGGTCTATCGTGCTACCCTGTCAGCAATGGCTAATCCGGGATCTATAATATTACAGCTAGAATCAAAAAGCCTCCATTCTGACACTGCTATTAAATATTTTCTCATAGAAAATATCGATAGATTAACTTCTAAATTTTACCTGAATAATAGTTCTGGATTACTAGTTAATTTGGAAAGAATTCCATGCCAATTGGGCAAAGAATCTTTACAGTTTATTGTGACAGTGGAATGCAGATATGGCAATAATGCGTATGAAGATAGAGCTATGATTGAGATACAAATTGTATCGGGGCGACCAACGGAGCTATGGTTTCAGACTGATTTTGTCGATGTTATACTTCCCGAAACAGCACGAGACGGATACTGCATTGCCCAGGTGTGCTGT
This sequence comes from Enchytraeus crypticus, assembly GCA_905160935.1. Taxonomy (NCBI): domain Eukaryota; kingdom Metazoa; phylum Annelida; class Clitellata; order Enchytraeida; family Enchytraeidae; genus Enchytraeus; species Enchytraeus crypticus. The sequence continues at coordinate 288,463 of CAJHZI010000596.1, forward strand.
GTTTATTGTATGTCTGACTGGCCTCACTTTACAGGTCTGTTTGGTAACGCTCCTTTACTCAGCTAAAACTTAAAAGCTGGTAAAGCTAATCTTAACGTCAGTTTCCACACTCGAAAGCGATGTCAGTGACAGGCGAGTCCAGGATTTGAACCCCGCACATACTGATCCGCGGTCGAATGTCTTAACGACTTAGCCACTGGCTCTTAGTTGTAATTTAATATAATTTTTAATATAATCGCCAGTTAAGCATGAAATAGCAAATATTCTTATATTTTAACATATATCTTTAAATGAATCCAAAATTAAACTTTGAGAATGCTATAAAAATACAGTATACTACAAATATACTATTAATGCAAGAATTAATTACGACATTAATTTACTAGAAACTACCAATTATTTAATGTTTTAAACTTTATTATCATATTGTAAATGTAAAAAAATTTTGCTTTTATCATTTTAAAATGGTCAAGCAAATAATTATAGTTATTCGAAATTTAATTTGAATATCATTACTATAAATTAAATTTCACACTTTACGTTCTATTCAACAATTCAACATTCAGACTGCAGAGTTAATTTTGAAGTTATTTCAGCTAAAATTATAATTATTTTATAGCAATTGCTCATTCCAAGTATTAATCCGGGTCATGGAAGAATAGATCAGCCGTAAACTACAAGTGTCGCTAGAGGCTACTGAACAATAGCTGATGAAGGCAAAGGCAAACACTTTAGAAGTCATACTATTCTCAAGCTTCAGGCTACATTAAGGTGTGAGTAAGGCTTAGCCTTTTGTAAAGGGATTAACTCGTTAATCGACGGAGAGCTCTTTATAGAGAGTGAAAGCAGACTGTGATTAGGAATATGTACCTTACACCTGCCATGTATAGAAGAAAGCTAGAGATAAAGAGAAATGGAGAGATAGAGAGAGAAAGAGAGAGAGAGAGAGAAAGAGAGCTGCTAATTTGCTCAACACACTACAGAGAATTGCAAGATCTATGATATAAATAAACTGATAAAGCTACTGTAGAACAGCTTAATCCTTAAACCAAGAACACGATATATTCTAATTTTTAAATTTAGAGTTTCTAATTTTAAAATGTGCAAAATTTGATTGACTTTTTCTTATTTTAACTCATTTTTTATTTATTGGTATTGCAAGATGTCGTGTATGTCTCAATTTTATATTTTAGAATTATTCTTCGACTAAGTAAAATCCATCAAACAGAAGTCTGATTTAAGAAGAATTAAAATGTGATCGATATCAATATGGTTGATCATTTCACTATGCGTAAAACAATATTAAAATACTAATTATAATATTATATTTGTAACATTATATCTCTTAGTGCACTGCCTACTGGCAGGTCCATGGTATATAACGCCTCCACTCTTCTCTGACTTCCGCCTTCCTCTTCATTTCCACATATGAATGGGTCTTTAAATCATCTAACATACCTAATCTCGGCCTGCCCCTGCCTCTTTTTCCTTCCATTCTACCTTCTATGATCTCTTTTAATAGACCTTCCCCCCTTAGAATGTGTCCTATTCAACTCTTCTTCGTATTTCTTAATACATTTATCAACTGTCTATCTGTGACAACTCTCTCTAGAACTTCCTCATTTGTAGCCTTATGAGTCCAGCTAATCCTCTCCATTCTTCTTCAAATCCACATTTCCAATGCCTCCAGTTTTCTAATATCTTCCTTCCTTAAGGTCCATGTTTCACAACCATACAATAGGTGGTCCAAACCAAAGTTTTCACTATTTTTATCTTTGTATCTTTCTTCAGACTTTTTGTTAATAGTTCTTTTCTATTACCAAAGGCCGCTTTTGCTTGTGCAATCCTACTGCATATTTCAGTCACACATTTCCCGTCATCGGTTATAGTATGACCCAAATATTTGAAACTCCTACCTGTTCCAATTTCGTACCATTTATTGTGATATTAACTTCACCTTTACTATTGAACACTCTCATAACCTTGGTCTTTTTTATATTAATCTTCATGCCATATCTCAATGCCGTATCATTCAGCCTATCCATTATCTTCTGCAGTTCAATCTCGCTGCCCTCTACCATTCCTTGGTCATCTGCAAATCGTATTAGTAACATTATATATGGAATGAAATTATATTATTCCTATGTTGTGTCTTGGACACTGAAGAATAGACCAACCGCTAACTGCACGTGTCGTAAGACACTACTAAGCAAGATCTGAGGAAGGTAACGGGAAACCATCTCAGAAGCCATTTTCCCACGATTTTTACTACATGATTTATGAATTACCTTTTGTGAAGAGAATAAATAACATGCTGATCCATTGAGTGTTCCTGCTGGAACGTGAAAGCAGCTGTAGGAATATGTACATTGTATTACTATTATAATAATGAATAAGAGATAATGAATAAGAGTAGAAAATATTTTCCTGAAGTAAGAACTAACATTGAAATTATTTCCGGATGAAATTGTCACCTGTTCTCAGTTAAGCTGATTTTAATTAGGAATCGATCAGTGTTATCAGCATCAGTCTCCAAGGCGAGAAGGAAGGTGATTCACCCCTGACCCCGGCTAGGTTCATGTCAGCAGGATGTAAACTAGACTTATTTACACGCTCTCTCCCCCCACCTCTGTTCTGCTATGTTGCAGGTCCAAGGCGCATATACCTACTCCATGCTGCTCTCACAGTCTATAAAGATACAACGAACCATCGATGATCCATCGATTAAGGTACCCTCCTCGAATGGCCATGCCTAATCCACGCATTAATACAGCCTAAAGCTTCAAAATAATACGGCTTCTGAGGTGGTTTCCTGTTGTCTTCTTAAGTTCTTGCGACAAAGTATTTTAGACAAAGCCTCTTTTTGTTTCCTCGATGGTGTGCTCATTCAGGAGCGTGATGGTTAATGCAGGAAATAATTTTAAAATAATATTCAGCAGAATAACGGGGTGTTTGCTTTGCTACGGCATTCATTAAAAATATTGCCTGATACATTTATTTATTTCGATGGTATCAGCCTCAGATAAAGAAACTGATATTAATTCCTTCTTCATAGTGTATTTGTATAAATTATAATCTGAAATTGAAAAACAATCATTCTTTGGAATTAAAATGCCCCTATAGGTTGATAGAACGATACTGAGAAGCACTTTCAGTGGAAGTCTAATCAAAGGCGATGGGCCGTATAGACTGATAGGGCACGCTGTTGGAAACCATCAGACGAAGATTGCCCGAGGCAATGAAATCTGCTGGCAAAATGTTACTTAGAACAGATTGCGCACTGTAAGCGTCTGAAGCTTAAAATATCGCATAACATCAATCATAGGCAAGTGGATAATGTGCTATTGGGTTGAAATTTCAATAGTCTGTCTAAAGCTTTTTGCACCTTAGCTTTCCTTATAAAAACTGTAGTAGTAATCGCAATACAAAAGCGAACGTGTTTATTATTATTATTATTATTATTATTATTATTATATATGTATTAATGCATTTTTTACAGAGTGCTGAGGAATTCCAATTGATCTTTTTATGGCAGTACAATTCCTTTTGATTCGGTTATATTTGCCATTTTAGCTATCAAATTAGTCTTATAACCATCAAAACCGTTAATATTGTTTCTCTAAAAAGAGATTTGCTCCTCATTCTCTAATTTTCATTTAGATTTAAACGACTAGGCCTTGAAGTACATTCGCACTGACAGTCTACTTTATCTTTAACTAAAATGTTGATTAAAATTCCACGAGATCTAAACAGTAGATATTTAGTAGACCATTCCTCAGTATTGTCTTTTTCAATGAATGCGAAATTTTTATAAGCTTAATTAATTTAATTGTCAAAAACTATATCTCAGCAATGAAACTTAATTAATTTAATTAACACAAAGCTCAGAATTGAGAGCTGGTAGGTCTATAACTAAGCACCTAATACGGATAATTCGACACGATCGCCTTTGTATCTATTATTTACGTAAAGCTATCGTCGCAGTATAACAGCTATAATAATATGAAGATTTATTTTTATAAAGACGGGCGCAAGTCAAGTAAATCCGATATTGCTGACTCTGTTTCAGATCAGTCGCGTTTATTTGTTGAGATCCTCCGATCGTGTATTGCGTTACATTCAATTCTTGTATCTTTCTCAGATGTTTCATCGCATACACCAGAGTATTGACAGCTTTAATCATTCTCAGCATTTCAAATATTCTATCAGCCTTGTTCTTAATCATCCGGGATTTAAACATTTAAACTATCGCAATCAATTGTCGTAGAAAATGTCACTGTGCTTAAAAGTCATCACTGTGCTAGCCCCATTGATAGAGTAAGTAAAAAATAAATTCTATCACCTGTGATAGATTTAATTTTGTGATGAGTCAGACGCTGATGAAGCATCAGATCTGTGTGGCGATTGTTAAACTCTATGCTTTCGATTATGCAGTTGATTGATTGATTAATTATAAACCATCGCTGTGAATGTGATTCATAAATGAACCATCTATTTCAAAGCCTGCATTATTTAACTAACTTATTCGCAACAGCGGCTTATTTAACGTCTTTAAGTTACGCCACTTGTAACGAATTTGTGTTGTACATATACAAAAGTATTCTAAATCAACAGAAATTCTTCTTCTATGTTACATTTTTTCAAGCAAATCATTATTTTCTACTCACTTGTTCGCTGAGGGCTGACAGTTTTATTCGATGATTTGATGGTTCTAATTAAGACCATACTCTCCTGCACTGCACTGGGCAGCTACGAGAAGTTGTGCAAATAATAACAATCAAAGCGGAACATTCGACCCATGGTCGCGAAAGGTCTTGCTTGTTTACATGAGCTTGAAGATGAAACAAGAAGAAATAAACTCCTCGTAAACAGAGGTCATCATAGAGCCGCCTGCTTTAAACAAGTCCAGCATGGCAATTAAAGTTGCTTCTCTTCTATTTACTTTTTAATGTTATTTCTCTAAAATTTCTAAGATAGCGCAATAAATTTATAGAGATAAATTCTCTACTAAAGATTTTATCTCTAAATAAACGCTACTGATGTAATAACGTTCCAAACGTAAATTTAATATTTTACGGCCATTTCATCACTTCGGACAGGTTTATTTGTGTTAAAGATCAAGCTCTTTTGCCCGGTACATAACGGTATATAATGGCTTAGCATAAGTGTAGACAATATACTACGCCATTAATTAATTAATTGGACTATATAGTACGCTCATTTGAAAGCATCGTAGCAAATATTCGAAAATATTCTCACTTTTGACCTCAATATTTTTAAGACTCCTCTAATTAAAGTGAGGAGTATCACCTATGACATGCATGTTGTCCTACAGTGCTATTGTGATCATTGACATAAACTCTGTAGACTTTTGTTGACTCTGCATTATAGATCTATTATTTAATCATTATATATTATTCATCATGTTTTAATTGTATCTTTTTTTGTATAATCCGCCAATGATTTTGCTTGATACGTCCTAATATCATCTTAATGAGAAATACTGTGCTATTTCCCCATTCACTTCATTGTACTATGCATTAAATATTTAATTTATAATTATATATCATTAATTATATGTATAATTAAAATAGTATGAAGCATTATAGAATTATGATGTAATTAATTTACCTTAAATAATACCTAAATTACACCAATATAATAGCCTAAAAATTTAAATATAGCCCAACGAAGGTCAGAACCTTACAGCTTAACCCCTATGAATGACAACTAGATAATTGAACCCTGCTGAGTGATACTTTTATGATTGTATCACAGATGAGAGCACATCAGACGGATTGTGAGAAAGATCTGTCAGTGACTTTGCAATACGCAATAAGCTCTGCTTCAGTCCTGAAGTCTAAAGATGTCAACAAGCATCTAACCATCGATAGCTCAGGTAGCATCTGCCTCAAGGATCTGGGTTCAATTCTGAGAGGAGGCCTCAGAAAGTTCTACATCTCGGCCACAGACTCGGGTAAGCTGCTGATTTTATTTAGAGTTTTAGATGTGCAGATTCATTTAATTTTGTTACATTTGTTTCTTTCATAGTGTTCTGTCAAATGACAGTTTAAAGGCACATATTCATGCCTAGTCTACTTTTCACGCTCCATAGAGCCCATTCTATTGATCAACAAGACAATTCTTACATCTACGGCTGTATTTTATCAATACCTTATGAAGCCTATAGCTTATGAAAATATTACTTCTGCTATGGTTTTCCGTAGCCTTTCTCAGGTCTCGCTCAGTCGCCTCTTACTAAACGTGAAGTTACCAGTTGGTCTATTCGTCAGTGCTCCGAACCCAACAATGGAGAAATTGCTCTCAAGTTTCTTTAGAAGTTTAAACTTCCATGTTTTCTTGATTGGAAAGCATAAACAGCTTAGAAACCCAATTGATGAAGATTTTGGTTTTGATTTTCAGGCGGCAGAAGAGCTTTGTCAGTCCTACGACTATTTCCTCCTCAACGATTGCTCTGCTCAGCGTTACCATCACCCAACACTGAAAAAACCCTCTCCCTGACCCGCAAGGACATCCTTCTCTCCCTTCCTAAATCCGTCGAGATAATAGTTTCAGAGGCAACACCAGGTGGCACGGTACTCTTCACATCTGTCTCAGAGGAGGGTGTTTTCCAGAATTTAAGCAGTCAAATGTTATTCATAAGAGAAGATCCTCCAGCAGGCAGGTTTGATCTTAAGGTCACTTCAGATGGAACGCTGGAGATGATATTGACAAGGAACCTGGACTACGAGTCAAATCGTAATCATACAATCTATATCTGCATGGGGACTTCGGAGAGTAATCTCAGAGTTTTGATCTTTTGTGTAATACAAGTTCAAGACTCAAATGAGTATCATCCACAGTTTCCTCTACCGTCGTATGACATTAGAGTCCATCATGAGGTATACATGTCTCAGTACTTATTTACTGCTGAAGCTACTGATAGTGACGGCGGCTGCTTTGGATTTTATACTTATTCTCTCTTAGCTGACGAACAAAGTGAAAGGGATTTTCTGATTAATGAGTTAACAGGAGACGTGCATTTAAAAACCAAAGCTCATTCAAATAAAGGCGGTGTCTATCGATTTATTATAACTGCGACAGATTTTGGTGGAAAGTCTTCTCAAACGAATGTGTCTATTGTATTTGATAGGATTCCAAACTCGCCGCAGTCAATTACTCTCGATTACAACCAGCCTACAATTCTTCACTTCGAAATTCAAGCAGATTTTAGTGAGCCTTTTAATATCGGACTGGTCGGTAATGTCCCTGATGGGGTGGATAGGTATAGCGCAGCTCTGTTTTTCATTGATCATTGTGTTGTGGAATTCAGAAATAAAAGCGAGAATGCTGAACTAATAAAAGAAAGCAACATTAACGAAAATGAAACGGAAGTAGATCACTTGAAATCAGTTACCAGATTAGCAAAATATGAAGTCGAATCGTCGATAAATAAAATTAAACGAATGAAAAGATCATTTGAAAGTAACATATCGACTGTTATATTTTCGCTAACAAATACTGAAGCAGCTAAACACTTTGAGATCCACAACGAAACTGGCATTTTATATGCGACGGAAGAAATTAAGAACCTGAATAGAGAGCTAGGCAATCACCCGTCAGAAAGTTTTGTGCCTGTAAAATTGCTTCTTAAGATATCCGCCTATGCGATTTCTCACGTAACGAAAACGATAAAGAAACGAAATGTGAACGCGATAATTAAAGTTAATACTTTATGTAGCTCTACGAACATACAAGGCTGTGTACACGATGACGATAACGACATTCCGTTTCAAAGTAATTATAGTTACCTGACGAATGTCAATATTCTAATCATTTCAATTAGCGTCGTTATCACCATGGTAATCATAGGAATTATTTATTGCTGCGTTCGGTTTAGATTTACTTCAGTCATAAGTGAAAATAAATTTAAAATATCTACAAATCTGGGAGTGTCTAAATCTCGTTCGTCCTCCACAACAGCGAGTTTGATTGAAACAAGCTCTCCTCATAATCAGGGAGAGAGGAATAGACTAGAAAGCAATGGCGACAATATCTTTAGCAACTTGGACAATGACTATTTAGAGAATGAAAATAAATATTTACAGATGGGAGATAATAGAAGTAAGTTCAACGCTAGTGATGGCCTAGCAGCTCTGCCTACAAGGAAATCTTTAACAACTCATCCACTATCTTTGAATAGATCCAGACTATCACACTTAAATTCCGCCTGCGCTCCTTACCTTCAGCAAAACTTTGACAGATCTTGCATTAGATCGGAAATAATTGAAACACAAGAATATGACCCGAGAAGAACGCACAGTTTAAGAACACCACGTTGTTATAATGTTAATTCCAACTCTTGCAATTCAGGGATTATGCGGTGTCCGGAATTTGATACTATGTCAAGTCGTATCGAAAGTGCTTCAAATGCACACAACAATAAGAAGTATATCTCAGAATTTAGTAATCACACGCCAGGAACGCGAGATTTTATCTCGAATGAAATATGCTACCAGAAAAATGTAGACTCAAATGTTGATACCGAAGTTCGAAATATTTTCAGAAAATTACCTCCAAAACCCAATCCAGAGTTTTACCGTCCTCAGAATGGTGCACTGCTTCAAACAGAAACAAGTGCACCTACTGTCCTTGACCTTCAGTTTACTGGATGTGAAAGATTCCTAGACGACATATGGAAAGTGCCCATATCAGTGTTTGAAAAGCAGCTGCGCTTTAATCCCCTAGCAACGTCCGCAGGGGCTCGAAGGATGAAAAACTACTCGAGATATGACGACACGGAACCCGTGTACGACACGGTACAGAACGTAGAACAAGCTCTCTCCTGTGTTTTGTCACATTGCTGGCAGCATGCCGCGTCGATGCCGGCTTACTCCATGTACGATAGCGTTTTCATGGATCTGGGCCAGTTAAAGTCAACAGCAGAAATCTTTCAGTCCGTTGAAATTTAGCAACTTCTTCGGTTTTTGTTGTCGAGTATCGACTGAATAGAAACACTAACTGCAATACTGACATCTCTTCTCGTTACGTTGGTTCAAGCTGCCTTGGACCAGGATATGAATCAATCATAATGAATATAATTAAAATAATTAGGATACAGTTCAATCAATCATAATTAATATAGTTAACGTAACTAGGATATAGTTCAATCAATCATAATTAATATAGTTAACGTAACTAGGATATAGTTCAATCAATCATAATTAATATAGTTAACGTAACTAGGATATAGTTCAATCAATCACAATTAATATCATTAAAATAGCTACTGACTCGCTTGTGATCCAAGGTTTTTTAGCTGTATTTGCTTTAAGAAGCCATAAACTTCTTTTGCACCTATTTTAATAGCTTCCTTTAGCTGACACCATCTTTCATTTACCCCTGTTATTTCGTAGTCCTTCATTTCCTTAACTTTTCTTTCCACTGCTTCCTGAAACTGACTTCTTTTCTCGTTCAATCCGTTCAAATTCCATCTCTTACTGCTTTTCTTCTTAAGTATTTTCACTGGATTACAAGCAAGATGCTAGACAAAATGGATGAAAGGAGGAAATTGAAAATTATTGACACCAGTCATGGACGAAGGAAATATAGAAGCTTAAACAGTGAACTTAGAAGAATTACAGACAAAGCAAAAGATCATTGGTAGAGTGAAAAGTGTGATGATTTAGCAGAATATGATAGAAGAGGGAGGTCGGATCTATTATACCAAGAAGTCAGGATATTAACAAGAACCGATAGGAAAAAGAAAGGATATGCAATGAACATTAGTATAATGGGTAAAGATGGGGAATTGACGACAGAGCTGGAAGAAGTAAAAGAAAGATGGAGAGAATATGTAAAGGAATTGTATGATAAGGCTGGGAAACCAGTTCAAGAGGATTCTAAAATAGAGAGTTTAAGTTTATTTCAGAATCACACGCCACTACAATATTGCACACTAGTCATAAAAAATCCAAAGTAATATACAGCATGAATTCATATCAGAATAAATATTTCAGTCAAAAACATAACCAGCACATAATTAATAATTTGTCTATTCTATCAGTAGTAGTAGTTCTATGTATTTGATCAGAAATAGAATCTACCAAAACAGCGACTAGCGCCATCTAGTTGGTTACCTCAAAAGTACAAATGAAAACTTACAAATTAAATTTTAAAACTAGTGCAAGTCAACAGAAAAATAACATAAAAACATAAACTTGTGGGATAAAGCAAAAGAAAGGAAATTAGCCATTTCATATTCACAACGTGTTCCTTAATTTTCCTTAAACAAACATTGGTGGAACTGATTGCCTGTATGTTTTGAGGGAGCATATTCCACAAATGGGAACATATGTAACTGGTGGTTCTTTTTCCATAGTTAGTATTTGTATAAGGTTTGTATAAACTCAACGGTTTCCTCATATTATAATGGAAAAGAGAATTGGCGAAACTAATCTTATCTGTGAACATTTTTGGTACTTTTTCCGGGCTATGAATACATAGATGAGCAAGTTTCAATAGCATAAAATTACACAGTTGGCGTAGGGAAAGTGAATTTACTATTTCATATAATTCAGAAGTTTTAGTTGTTAATTTTTTCTTAAATAGAATTCTTAGTATAGAATTATTCATGGTTATCAAATTACTCAAGTGAGTGTTGTGGGTATTTCCATAAATTTCAATGCAATACTGAATCTGACTATGCATAAAAGAGTAGTAAATTTTTGAGGCAGTGTTTTGGTAAGAAATCACGAACATTATATAAAATACTGAATAATAGAAGAAGAGAATATCATGGAAGACGATAAAAGGGGCCCCGATTTAATGAAGGAGGAAATTTATCCTGCAATTAACAGTATGAAGAAGGGAAAGGCAGCCGGAATAGATGAAATCCCAGCAGAATTCTTGAAAATGTTGGAAGGAGAAACACTCAAAAAGTTAATGGAAGTATGTATGGAAGTATACAGTACAGGTATTTGGCCAGACGACTTTACCAAGTCAGTGATGATTCCAATTCCCAAAAAAAGCCAATGCTGTGGAGTGTTCGGATTACAGAACAATCAGCTTAATACCTCATGCATCTAAGATCTTGATCATCTCCAAGATAGTAAATAATCGCATTCAGTCGAAAGCAGAGATGATACTGAGCAAGACACAATTTGGTTTTAGGAAAGGATGCGGCACAAGAGAAGCAATAGGAGTAATGCGGGTTCTTTGCGAAAGAAGCTTAGAATATGGTAATGACGTTTTTGTATGCTTTGTAGACTTCGAGCAGGCCTTTGACAGGATTGATTGGATAACGATGTTGAATATCTTACGAAGAATAGGAATTGACTGGAGAGATAGAAGACTAATTTTGAACTTGTACATGAATCAAAGAGCAGTAATTAAAATTCAACTAGAATACTCAGAAGAAGGTGAAATAGGACGTGGAGTAAGACAAGGTTGTAGCATTTCGCCGCTGCTGTTTAACATTTACGCTGAGGCAATGATGGAGGAAGCCATGGAAGAAGCCATGGACTTGGAAGAAGGAATAAAAGTAGAAGGGAATTTGTTACAAGATGTACGATTTGCAGATGGCTAAGGAATGGTAGCGGGCAGCGAGATTGGATTGCAGAAGATAATGGATAGGCTGAATGATACGGCCCTAAGATATGGCAAGAAGATTAATATAAAAAAGAACAAGGTTATGACAGTGTCCAATAGTAAAGGTTAATATCACAATAAATGGTACGAAATTGGAACAGGTAAGGAGTTTCAAATATTTGGGTCATACTATAACCGATGATGGGAAATGTGAGACAGAAATATGCAGTAGGATTGCACAAGCAAAAGCGGCCTTTGGTAGTAGAAAAGAACTTTTAACAAAAAGTCTAAAGAAAGACACAACGATAAAGATAGGGAAAACTTTGGTTTGGATCACGCTATTATATGGATGTGATACATGGACCTTATGAAAGGAAGATATTAGGAAACTGGAGGCATTGGAAATGTGGATATGGAGAAGAATGGAGAGGATTAGCTGGACTCAATAGGTTAGAAATGAGTAAGTCCTGGAGAGAGTTGGCACAGATAGACAGTTGATAAATGTATTAAGAAATAGGAAGAAGAGATGGATAGGACACATTCTAAGGGGGGAAGGTCTATTAAAAGAGGTCATAGAAGGTAGAATGGAAGGAAAAAGAGGCAGGGCAGGCCGAGATTAGGTATGTTAGATGATTTAAAGACCCACTCATATGTGGAAATGAAGTGGAAGGCGGAAGACAGAGAAGAGTGTACCATGGACCTACCAGTAGGCAGTGCACTAAGAGAAAATAGCTACAATATCAATCATAGTTTGCTCTCAATGTATTTTGTTGCTATTAAAAAGTAAAGCTTGAATAAGAACTTTCTAAGGTGACAAGTTTTTCCAGGATGTTGTATAATTTTTCCTCTCTTACTAAAGTTGTTTTTAATTGCTAAATATTTATGCAAATAAGTTATCAACATAATTTAGTTCATTTAATTTGATATTATTGTAATTACTGTAGTTTTATTGCACGTTGATTCTTTAAAGCGAAGTTACATCATTTCAAAAATGCTGCACTGCAGAACGACAAAAAAAATCATCAAATCAGTGACGTCAGAGATAAAAGATCGTTACCGCCATAAATCAAAACTTCTCACATCCTGTACAGTATAACAGTTGTACTATTCACTATTCAACGCGTTACTGCTGTATCTATTGTTATATCTATTGTTGTATCTATTGTTGTATCTATTGTTGTATCTATTTTGTATCTATTGTTGTATCTATTTTGATCTATTGTTGTATCTATTGTTGTATCTATTTTGTATCTATTGTCGTATCTATTTTGTATCTATTGTTGTATATACTGTTGTATCTATTGTTGTATCTATTGTTATATCTATTGTTGTATCTATTGTTGTATCTATTGTTGTATCTATTGTTGTATCTATTATTGTATCTATTTGGTATCTATTGTTCTATCTATTGTTATATCTATTGTTGTATCCATTGTTATATCTATTGTTATATCTATTGTTGTATCTATTGTTGTATCTATTGGTGTATCTATTGCTGTGTACAACCAGAGGTCACGATCAATATTTATCTATGTCAACCTGACACATTCTAACAGCTGTACACTATGTCTAACAGCTGTACACTATGTCTAACAGCTGTACACTATGTCTAACAGCTGTACACTATGTCTAACAGCTGTACACTATGTCTAACAGCTGTACACTATGTCTAACAGCTGTACACTATGTCTAACAGCTGTACACTATGTCTAACAGCTGTACTATTCACTATGTCTCATAACCATAATGATCAGTTCATTTAACTGAGAAAAAACACAAATATCACTAAATGAATAAAATACACAAAGATATTTGACATTTCAGATATAAATAATTCATTCCACGAATGGCCACGGCTATCACTCCGACTAAAACAAAGATAAACGTTCTGGAATTGTTTTGTTTTAATAATAATAATATTAATAATAATAAAAGTAATAAAAATAAAAATAATAATAATAATAACCATAAAACTAATAATAATAATGATAACAATAATAATAATAACAATAATGCGAGGGATCAATGCCCACGTAATGTCCAGGTCATTAGCCGATTAATTCATAAACGATTACTTACTAGCCGATTAGTTGCCACCGATTAGATGTTAACCGATTAGTTGCTAACCGATTAGTTGTTAACCGATTAGTTGGTAACCGATTGATTCTATGCATTTTGTAAATCATCCGCTATGCATGAGAAGAAGTGTCGTAATCCGTACCGACACTGTGACGGAATAATAGTAATCATCATAATAAAGGTTTAACGTCCGATTCCTCATACAAAGATAATGGCAGGGACGTTGGGAACGAAAGTATCTATCCTATACTAAGTGTAGCAGAAAATGTTTCCCCTGAAGGGTCAAACACGTCCTGGCAGGTGTAGGTGCCCTCGTGGTGAGGCTCCAGATAGTTGATGAGCAGGTGACAGGCGTCGAGAGTGCTGTCGACGTTGTAGATCCCCAAAGCACTTGGAACAACGATGCACGGTGCCGCTACAATCGTTCTGCTCTCAGTGACGAATACCCACGTAATGTACTGAGATCTTCTTCTACACGTCATGTTGACGGCGGCTCCAGCAGGTGCTATCGTGTTCTGAGGAGACATTAGCTGAACTGAATCAATTAAAAATCACAATAGACGTGCGGGTAGGCATAAAAGTTAATTCAAATATGAATTTTGTACTGAATATAGCCGTCCAATTCAAGCTATTTGTCGCTGTAATCATCACCATCTTCTCTTGAATCCCAGCTCAACCGGGGTCGGGATTAGAAAATTTAGCGGCAATATCTGAAGTCAAGGCGCTTGCCAACAGAACGCCCTTTTTGAAGTTTGTACCTGAGTGACTTGTCGCCATTTACGATACATGCAGAAGGAGACAGACCTAAGAATACTGGGCTCAGTACGATCAAAAAAGATTTTAAAATATTGGACATTTCATGGGAAGAGGGTATAAGGGTTGCTAATGATAGAATTGAATGGAAGAATGTTGCCATTCTATGTTCTGTTCCGAACGCAAGGAACTGATAACGAAGTAATTCAAGTATTCTATAGGTTCACAAAGTATTGGTCTTCAGCAAAGGATTGCGAAGTTAGTAACTTAATCTTAAGTTTCCTTGATAAGCAAAAATTAAGAATATAACCGAATCTTTCCTGGCAGAAATGTTTCATGCCATAAGAAAATTAAATTAAACTTTATCTATATTAATTCGACGGTATCTTTTCAAAATATATTCAAGATCAAAAACTTTACAGGTAATAGATAGATTTAGTTAGAATAGATAGTTCTAGTGTTGCAGATTGACTAAATGCAGCATTAGTTTTATAAAATACTTATCTAATTTCTCTTCTGAGAGCGCAAATAAAAATTAAAGCTTCTAGATGATAAGCTTTTCTTACATTTCACTGGAGAGGCTGGAGATTTCCAACTGGAATTGTAGGTAGGCGTGTTATTTGCTGTTGTGATGAGATCGGGAGGATTCCTAAAATACGTATAACTAGTGAAAACGTCGAGAGCAGTTGGCTTCGCCTGGAGGATAATCTTGGATGCTGTGTATCCAGACTGAGAGATTTCTTCGTTTGCTTCCACAGGTTCACCCCAATTATCAATCCATTTGATGAGCATTGGCGAAAGATTATCTGTGTACCGGACGGAGCAGAAGTGCTCCACGTATTCAAATTCAAATAGGTCACCAACAGTTGCATTGGAAGTGCAGTTGGACTGCGAAGCTGTGAAACATTAAACGAGGCAATTCAGTGAATCGATGAATCAACTAGTCAGTGAATCAACTAGTCAGTGAATCACATGCAGTGAATCACATGCAGAGAATCAACTACTCAGTGAATGACATGCAGTAAATCAACTAGTCAGTGAATGACATGCAGTGAATCAACTAGTTAGTGAATCACATGCAGAGAATCAACTAGTCAGTGAATCACATGCAGTGAATCAACTAGTCAGTGAATCACATGCAGTGAATCAACTAGTCAGTGAATCAACTAGTCAGTGAATCACATGCAGTGAATCACATGCAGAGAATCAACTACTCAGTGAATGACATGCAGTAAATCAACTAGTCAGTGAATGACATGCAGTGAATCAACTAGTTAGTGAATCACATGCAGAGAATCAACTAGTCAGTGAATCACATGCAGTGAATCAACTAGTCAGTGAATCACATGCAGTGAATCAACTAGTCAGTGAATCAACTAGTCAGTGAATCACATGCAGTGAATCAGTGAATCACGTGCAGTGAATCAGTGAATCACGTGCAGTGAATCAGTGAATCACGTGCAGTGAATCAATGGATCACGTGCAGTGAATCAGTGAATCACGTGCAGTGAATCAATTAATCACGTTTAGTGAATCACCATCACAAGGTCGTTTTATTTTAAAATCCGGTCAATGAGGTTAGTCCTCTGATATGGATTTCAAGATTTGCAGCCTCTGGTTGTTTATTTGCAATGATAGTGATGGCCGGAATTCAGAGTATTGCACATACATGTACATGTATTGCATCTTAACATAACAATTAATAGGGTAGGCTAATAATAAAAGCTAATCTAAGAACAACAAGAACTAATCGAAAGTAGTGATGGAATTAATATTTTAAAATCCTCAATTAATATAATTTTAGTGAATGAAAATGAAATCAAAATGTTAAACGAAATAATTATAAATACGAATAATTGCAAGAAATTTAAAAGCCAAAATTTGAATTTTAAAATAAAAGAAATTAAGTTAAGGTGATTTAAAGCTTCATTATTTAATTTTCGTAAGCATTGTTTAGTTTATAAGATTAGAGTTCGTCTCAGACACTAAAAATAGTGCCTGCTCTCATCTTCTCTTTTCTTCTTCTCTCTTTTCCTCTCTCTCTCTCTCTCTCTCTCTATCTCTCTTTCTCTCTCTTTCTCTCTGTCTGTCTGAATTTTTCGTTTCTGTAAAATTAGATATGCAAGGTTTATATTCGTTCTCATAATTTTCTTTCAATCTCCGTGAGAACACTGCCGACCAACAGGTTTATCGTATCGCAAATGCTAATGACCAATTTCATAATGGAAGAGTATCTCCTAATCAGATTTTAACTACTGATTTAATCAGAATAAAGAAATAAGTCTTTTTCGATTCTTAATGCAGCTTTAGCTTGGGAAAATATAGCTCCTGGAGTGTTTACTCTTTGCCTTCCTCGGGCCTTGCTTTGTTGGTCTTCTGAAATATTAGCAGTTTTGGTCTATCTATTCCACAGAAAGCTCGGACTCGACACGGGCATGTGCCTACTGTACTGATATATTAATTTGATAAGTGATTAACTTGATATGAACATTTTCTATACAAAAGAAAAGTATGTAATTTTTCAAGTAAAACTACACTTACCAAGTTAATCATTTCTAAAGAAAGTCGTAGAGATTAACAGTTTTGATACTTTGCCCAAAAAATAAAACGTGCTTCTGGCATTTGATCGCTGCTTTTGTTTTGCTGAACTAACTTAATATGTATACAAATTTTAATATTAAAGTCGTTATATTATAGCATTTCTCTTAATAAAATTACAATTAATACTTACTTATGACTGTGAGAACAGCGCCGGCTAATTGATCGGTTAGTTCAGATTGAAAGCAGGAATAACGGCCGGCGTCTCGCTCCGTTGCGCTCAGTATAACTATGTCACAGTGACCATCCGGGTGATATTCGGCTCTAAAGCGATCAGCATAGGCAGGGTTCACCACACATTTGTTGACGACCACCTCGTAGTTAGTCTGACCAGTGGGAAAGAAGAACCAAGCTATTTCTGAAACGTCGCTTTGGCAATATAGCGTCGCTTGCTGACCGATTTCTACGGCCGTATTGAGAGGCGTCACTAGAAAGGCATTAGTTGATGGAATCTCAGGAAAATCTATAAGTAACAATAAACTCCATTGTTTGATCACCGGACTGGCTTTCGTTTAGGACCTTACTTCTCCTCAGCACATTTCTTTTGCAGATTGGTCTGGGTGAATTGATCTGTAGTGATGTGTGCTGTTGGGGATGTTCCTGACATCATCCCTGATGAAGAAAAGGAAGTTAAACCTTTATTATTATTATAAATGTTGTGTTCTGTAAATTCTTTAAAAACAGTTGGATGTTTACGAATTTAGGCATATACCGTAGGTACAATATAATGAATATTTAATCTCCGATATTTCGTCAGAAAAGTTAAAAATGTCATAAGCATCGTGAATCAGGTAAGTCAAGTAGTCTCGGTAAGTCAGTTGTACAAAACTAATTGAATGTTACATTGAAGTATAATATATAAGAAACTATACTAGTATATATGAGTTGTATCTTCTTTTATATCTATGCAATATTACTATTTTTCTAATTTGATGCTGAATTCCACTGCAATTGGTATCTATTTGTGGCTGCTTGATTTTGTTATATCTAGTAAAACATATTTTAGGCGTTAGGGGGTTATGGTTAGAGTTTGGGGTTTGGATTAGGATATGATTTTAGGGGGGGGGGGCGTGCACAAGTGCGTCAGGCCCCCAATGTCTAAATCCGGCGCTGAGTATTAAGAAATATTAAAACATTTTTTCCGTCAACATTCACGTGTATTGAATTTTATTCAAATCCCTTGTGCCAATTTAATCTATACTTGAGAGATCTTTCTTCACCCTGAGTTGTCTGAATATGGTAGAATAACGGCGTCATTTGCCCCATCTCGAAAATGGAAATCATTCTTTGTCTCATATAAACATAACTCAGAAAATCTAGAGCAGTAGTTTGAATATGTTAAAGACTTAGTTGTTGTACCTTAGCGTAGCACATTAAAACAGATAAAAATTCTAGCATATATATCAAATAATGCATAAATAATCTGAAATTATCATAAAGTCGATACAACTATAGAAAATAACCTTCTTCCTGTAGACCTAACTCCTTGCTTAAGGCTTGATCTTCAGGATCCTGAATACACAATACACCAATAAATGAACATTTTCATACTATTCTAAAATATATTTTCAGAAAAAAATTAAAATAGGATTGTAGCCTAAAATATGAATGTCACATCTGGAAGCGATTGGATCTTGTGTAGACTAGGTCTACATGTATATACACAGAAAAAGCTACAATAGTGAGATTTATCATAGATTTATGATAAATCCTACATATTTCATTCATATGCTTTAGAAAGCTCATATATATATATATATATATATATATATATATATATATATATATATAAGGCTTCAGCTTCCTGCTCGATACCACGTCAGTGATGGGATAGCACTGGATTTGATCCTTGTATCTACTGATCCGTTGTCGAACAACTTGTCGACATGCCACCGGCTCAGTCGGCTCTTGGTTCTTATTACTAATTCTGTTATTTCGTTAGGCTACTTGTAACTTTACAATTAAAATTGGAATTGACCAGATATATGCAGCTGTATAGTATCATATGGTCTAATGTAGGCAAGCGTGATTTGGTAGGACCAATAGCAAATTCTGATTTGTTTGAGCGCGAAAATGCCTGGTTAGATAATAATAATAATAATAACAATTAGAGTGCTACAGTCATCAATGATAACATCGAGCACTATTGAGACAAAATCAAGCCGACGAGCAAAAAGAAGGTCCAAAACGGTGCAAATTCCAAAATCCAGAAGTTCAGTCCTAAGGTACTGATTCAGGCCTAGGTTTGAATCTATCTATGGGATAAGTAAATTTAGAATTAAATGCTACTGCAACTGTATCATTACCTTTTCTGGAAAGACCATCCCATTAGCCGACACAAGTAGTGCCAAAGTGAAGATCAGCAAACTTAATGTCTTCTTCATGTTGTGGCGCCAGTGTCAGATCAGGTACAAATAAACAAAACTTTATTGAATTCTTTATTGAGAGTCAGTTGATAGAAGGAGTTCTGAATACACACAAATGTAACAGTCCGTATAAATCAAATTGCTCATAAGTTATCTTAGTACGATAGTTAAAACGATATTTTAGAGTATACCATATTCATAGCCTATACCATATACATTTGTCACATTTTAAACATGCACTGCAAATTTTTACAAAGAATAAAATATCAGCGAAAATTAATTAAATAATAAATTAAATTAATTACATCTAAATTATAATTAAATTATGACAATGCTTCATTTATGAACTTCGCTCATAAAGACTTTTATGAAGTTTTTATATCTAAATGGCGATAGGTATTTTTTTACTGAAATTAATTATAAATAATTATAAATATATGCTGTATTGTAGTGAGCTTAACTACATATATTATCCTATATATTGTTCATGAAAATACAAAATGTCTGACTTATTTACAGAGTTCGTGTAGTGTGAAAATACAAGTAAACCCAAGTATACTGCATATCCAAATCTTAAATGAAATCCAGAAATAACGGTAAGAGTAATTAATTGTAATTAATTACAATTAATTATAAATAATTAACTATACATTATATGAATTAATTTGAAATGTGTTTGAGAAAAGTTGTTGTATACTCATTACTACTTATTATTATTGGCTAGAGCCAGTGGCGACGTCGGCAAGATAGTGGACCGCGGATCTGTAGGTGCTGGTTCAAATTCTGGGCTCGCCGTCACTGACATCACTTTCGAGTTAGGAAACTGACGTTAGCCTTAGCTTTACCAGCTTTTTTACATTACTAACGTAATGTTTCTAATTTACAACATGTATTATTTACAAGCTATTAGTTATGATGTTTATAATCAAAGTAACTTTCTATGTTGCAGTAGGACAATATAGAAAAGCTAAAAATCTTCGTGGTTTTATACTTGACTTAGTTACCTAGCATTTTGATAATTTTCATGGTAACGAAATAGTGAACTCTATAATCATGAACTCTATAATCTATTCAATGCGACGTCTAGTAAATTTTTAATGCCACAATTGCGATAACTACAGATAAGGCACAACTTCTAAACTTTGTCTGCAGATGTTTTATTTTTATGAAATCTACGTACTCAGCTTATACAAACTGTCACTGTCATGGGCAATTTATGAAACTAGTTTAGGTCAAAACATCTCATTCATTCATGAGTAGACAGAGCTACATTTACTTTACCTAAATTCGGTAATTAACAATTATAGTAACCTGTGTATACTTCTTACTACCAGTACTAAATTTGATAATGATTTATCATTATCAAATTTAGAATCTATCCAGAAAATATAACATCTAAATCATATATACTCGATTTGACCTATTCATACGCAGTGAATGAGTACACTTTATAATCTACTTGTAAACGGCTTCACTGACTCTTTTTATGCCAATTGTTCAGGTAACTGATTCCTTAATGATTTCCTATATTGCTGAATTTCATATACTTCTTGTAGGCTATTTCTTAGAATATAATCATTTATTATAGCACTATTCTCAATGTGGTCTTGTTTGCTTGTCATTAGCTTGTCAATGTGATTACATGTCAAGGAGAACCCATGCCTAGAAGAATATAATAATTTGACAGGAACACATTAGTTCGACATTGACCTCATCTCTTTATGATATAATGACATGCCAGAGAGATTAATATAGAATATTAATTTCAATGTTCATGAAAGTGCAAGCAGAAGACTACAACTTTATCTTTTGTACTACTAGTAGCAAACGAATGCAATCTAATATCTGGTTCTAAAGATTGTTTAATTATATCTCAGAGACTAATTTGCTCACGTCAGGCTCAAATCTCAATCTATAACTTGACCAAAAATTATAACTGTCGAAGAATTCTGAAGATAATAAAGATAATTGGCATGTTTCTTATATAAATCAATTGAAAACAGATTTGACATCCGGTTCACGATGGTCTGCTGTTTGAACGAATCTATAAAGCTACTGATGCACAATCTGGTTGGACAATCTGCGACGATATCGAGCACTGTATGACTATGCGACAACAGTATTAAAACAACAGTTCCGAAATGCATGTGATGGTTTGCTGTTTTGATTAATTTAGATTGAATAAAAATACTCAGTCAAAATTAAAAGTTACTGTCCGTGTGACAAGCATACAGTACATGTAGGGCCTATTCGAGCATTAACTGCAGGTCCAATAAAATACTTCCAGTCATTACCGATTCATAATATTTATATATAATTGAAAAAGGTAAAAAGGTTCATAATAATTATATATAATTGACTCAAAAGGTTACACATGAGGAAGTTCTGGAGAGAGTTGGTAAAGATAGACAGATGATAAATGTATTAAGAAATAGGAAGAAGAGTTGGCAAGGACACGTCCTAACGGGAAGGTCTATTAACAGAGGTCACAGAAGGTAAAATGGATGGGGAAAGAGGCCGAGATTAGATATGTTAGATAATGTAAAGACCCACGCATATGTGGAAATGAAGAGGAAAGCGGAAGGCAGAGAAGAGTGGAGGCTTTATATACCATGGACCTGCCAGTAGTTAGTGCACAAAGAGAGAGAGAGAGAGAGAGAGAGAGAGAGAGAGAGAGTATAATTGAAAATCATACAGCTGCGCTTTTGTATTTTTCGAATATGTATTTATTTTTCTCCTATATTTGGAACCAAATGGCTAACGTAGCCAACACTCAGAGTCATCAACGATATTGAGATCACTAAAGTGACTTAGGCTTTCTCATGGCTGATGGTCGTCAACTATCCGATTAATAATAATATAGTTCTCTGCTTAATGACAACTATCTCTCTGTAATTTCATTACTGCGGTTTATTTCTGTAAATTGATTACGCCTATCTATGAATATCTTTCTTGACAATGTATCAATTAATAATTTCCTTTGATCAAAGAGTTCAATATTGTTATCAATCCTTGACTCAATTATCATCATCATAGTTTATAAGTTACTTCCTTGTTTGAGATATTTCGGGATTTTCGCTCAGAATTTCAATTGCGTAAAGCTAAAGCATTTTCATTATAAATTATATGCCTCTCTTGTGATTTATTATGCTTGAGACAGAGT
Organism: Enchytraeus crypticus; assembly: GCA_905160935.1. NCBI lineage: Eukaryota > Metazoa > Annelida > Clitellata > Enchytraeida > Enchytraeidae > Enchytraeus > Enchytraeus crypticus. The sequence goes on from CAJHZI010000596.1 coordinate 311,011, forward strand.
TATGCAGATTAAAGTTTTATCAGAAAACACAATAAAAAGTGTTGAGCTTATCGCCGCATGTTTTGGTGATAGCTCTTAATGGAAGCCAAATTTTCTATCAGAGTTAAATCATGTTTTGATCGAAATGAACAGGCCATTAAATGTGAATTTTAATTTAACTGCTGACGCATTGTAATATTGGCAGGAATTCTATATAGCCAATTTATGCTAAGAGTAAGTAACCATTCTTAATCGTGCTTCAATCTCCTGCAGAAAATATCCAAACGCCTGCACGTGACGTTACAGCCCACTAAGCTATAAGCAAGTGGATATGATAAAAATCATTCAACTAAAGACTATATTAAGGTTTTGTAATGAAAGGGTCTTTGATTAGATAAAGCTGGTAAAGCTAAGGTTAACTTCAGTTTCCTCACGCGAAAGCGATGTCAGTGACGGTCGAGCCCAGGATTTGAACCCGGCACCTACTGATCAACATTTAGTCCATCCATTGCATTACCAGAGGTAATATGCAGAAGTCAAATTCAGTTAATACAAAATTTCTTTCACTCTCAGAATATATGATAAGATTTTTCCAATTGAATGCCTGCGTTTATGGATAAGAGACTTGTCTGAGAAACAAGAAGCCTTCGATTTGAATCCAAATAGGAACATCTCGCACAATATCCCTTGCGAAACGGCCTGAACCGGAAACAGATGTTAAACTTAGCTTAAGAGGTCTTACATAATAGGCCGATATAAATACCTAAATCAGCCTTTATCTAACACGCAAAACATATTGAACAATTTATTCATTTCATATATTTCCAGATATATCCTACTTACAAAGATGACGGGCGAAAATTCGATAATTATAATAGCACCGAATAAACGTTCTGCAGTAATAATTGATTAGAAAATTAGATGAAGAATACATATATCATTAAAGAATGCTAAAATATCCGTTCATTTAAAGTATATTTTTGTGTTCAGAAGTCTCCATAAGTATTGCAAAACTAAATCTAAATATGAATACGAAATTATTTAAAAGTTTATTTGAAGCACTGATAAATGTGAATAATTTTTTGCGCCACAATTTTAAAATCTCAAATTCTCACATAACAGGAATATTTCGTATAAAATGTGATTGATTATTACTTGAATATCATTACGTGCTCCAGTCTAAGCATCTTTGAATAAAAATCTTGATTCAAAATTGAATTTTCAGAAAAATGACTTCCCATTGAGATAAAGTGGAGAAATCATTACGATGCTTCACATTGCTGGACAGCCAATGAAATTATTTCGAAATGATTTGCTCTACGGTTTATGTAGATAAAAATATTTCCAGCGACTGATCAAACACATCCTGATCGCGTGCGTGTAGTAAGTGTAGCTGAAAATGCCTCCCCTGATGGATCAAGAACATCCTGACAAACATAAGTGCCCTGTAGATGCCACGTCGCAGCTTTGATGATCAGGTGGCAGGCGTCCAGTGTATTGTCCACCTCGTAGGTGCTGACAGCAGCTGGAACGACCTTACACTCACCGGCTACAATAAAGCTGGGTGCTGCTTGATTCATTGCAACGAAAGTCCACGAAATGAACTGAGATCTTCTTCTACACGTCATGTTGACCGGGGAATCGGTTAATGTTGTTACGTTATGAGGAACCATTAGTTGAACTGAATTATTTCAGGAATAAACACAATATTTTACACTGGCATAGCTTCAACAATTATAGCTCATATGTGGACGTTTGAGAGGATAATAACAGACGAAGAAGAGTGGAGGGGTTATAGACATGGACCTGCCAGTAGGCAGTTGAAGGAGAGAGAGAGAGTGGGTGTGTGAGAAATTGAGAGAGATTCAACAGTAATCACATGAAATGATACATCCGATATTTTATACATTTATCTTAATAAATTATAGTAGCCGTCTAGATATATTCTAATAATAAAAACAAAAATGTTAGTCATTTTTAATCAAAATGTGGTTGTGTAAATAAGGAAGAATATCTCTGAATTATTAAAAAAATTTGGAATCCTTTCATCAACTCATAATGTACTCCTGTCTATATTTCACTCGAAGGTAGCAAATTAGAACACAATTTTTAAAAATTTATTTAAAAAATGCAATAAAAAATAAAAAAATAAAAAGTCATTAGAGGAATCATATATTTAATACTAAAAAAATAATAATAATAAAGGTTTAAAGTCCGTTTCCTGATCCAGGGATGATGTCAGGGACGTCCCCTCAGCACACATCACTAAAGATCAATTCACCCAGACCAATCTGAAAAGAAATGTGCTGAGGAGAAGTAAGGTCCTAAATGAAAGCCAGTCCGGTGATCAGTAACGGTATATTTGTAATACAGAATTTGTTTTAGTGAATCAATTATTTAAGAACTTGCATCAATACACAATTCATTAGAACTTAATCTTACTTACGTTTTACGGGATGTTCTGGTGAATACCAACTTGACCTGTACGCAGGGGTGTTTTTAGCTGCGGATACAAGTTCTCCAGGTCTTCTAAAATACGTCACACTACGGAAACCGCTGAGAGCTGGCGGACTCGCTTGAACGATAATTCTCGATGAAGTAAAACCAGGTTGAGTTATATCTTCTGTTGAACATACTGGTTCGCCCCAATGATCTATCCATTTGATGAGCAGCGGGGAAATGTTGCCTACATAGCGAACTGAGCACAAGTGCTCGACGATTTCAAATTCAAACAGATTTCCGAAAGTAGAGTTAGAACTGCAGTTAGGTGGCGAAGCTATAAAAGTAGAACAATTAAATGTTGGGATTTGATCAAACACAATATTAGAAATTCTATTTCTTTTTCCTTGTTTTTGTTGTTGTATCACGCAATGTCTTATGCATTTATGTCTGAAATAAACGACTGATGATGATGCTGATGATGAAATGAAGATTAAAGATTCTTTTCCTCACCCGAGAGAGATGTCACAGACGTCTCAGGATGATTATGTAGGCCTAACTACAAGCAGCTTTACACCACCAAAATGCACTAACAAATGCATGGAAGAGTAGGAAAGCTAGATTATTATATCAGTTCAATGAGTTAATTTTTGCCTTAAAAGGAAGAAGCTATATTTAAGGATTGAAGGATGAATTATGTGTTTTCATTAGTTCAGGAATTAGATCATCTGATAATTGCAAATAGGTCAATGTCCAAGACTCCAAGCCAACAGCCATGTCGAAATGAAGACGATATGTCACTTAAAAATAATTACAGCATTGAAAGTAAATCGCAGTAAATTGCTGTCAAAAATTATTCAGCGACCGCTTCAGGCAGAGAATCATAGAAATAAGTTGTGTAAAATTACAAGAAATTAGTTGACCAAAGTGATATAAGAATAATAATAAGAATTTTAAATGGAATAACTAAATGATTTAAAATCTTATTAATAACCCTCGTACAAAAAGATGTATAATTAGTAGTGCAGTGTATATATTGTTAACTTATCTCTAGTAAAACCGTTTAGAGGGGAGTTTTAAATTGGAAATGGAAGAGAAAATTCAGTTTTATCTCAGTAAATTAACTTTAAGACTTACTTATGACCGTTAGGATCGCTCCAGCGAGATTTTGTGTTTCAGAAGATTGAAAGCAGGAATACACCCCTGCGTCTCGCTCGGTTGCGTTCAGCACAACCAGGTTACAGTGTCCATCAGGAAGATACTCAGCTCTATAACGATCCGCGAAATCGACGTTAACTTCACAGTTACCGATAACCACCTCGTAGTTAGACAGACCATACGGAAAGAAAAACCACGTGATCGGGGAAGAATTACTCTGACAGTACATTGTGGCTTGTTGACCAATTACGACAGCAGTATTGACTGGTGTCTCTATAATATCATAGGTTGTAGGAATCCCAGGAACATCTACAGTAAAATATGACCACAGGCTATGTTCAAGAAAAGCTATTTTATATTAAGCACTTCCATAATTTCAAATGAATAATTTTGTACGTGAACGCAGAAAACTAAAAAACAATGATAAAATAAATCACAGGTAAATGATATGAAACAGAAAAATATACTTATATTATATCAATTTTTTAATTGAATTAATAATACTAATAGTTGGCGTTCAGCTTATACATCATTTCTAGAGTTCTACTAACATAAAATTTTAAGGTATTAAAGAAAAAGAAAACCTTTTCTCTTCACTCAGCCGCTCACAGCATTATGAAAATTACTTTAAGCGGTGTTAGGCACTTCCGTGAAAAATCCGGAAAGATAATATAAATGACTAGAAAATAGAAATAGAAAATGGCTTCTGATATGTTTTCCCTTTGTCTTCTTCAGTTCTTGCACATTTTCCTCTTACGACATGTTCAGTGTGCGGTTGGCGATTTTGCAATGTCCCGGACGCAACAAGGAAAAACATATATTGTAATAAAGGTATGTGATACTATTTACATGTCTAATAATCATACTGCAGATGTGCATGCACAATTAGCATATTTACAGAACTGAAAAATAGATTCCCAGTTTAATTAGGGTCGGGACTTAGAGAAATTTTCTGGAGCCTAGGCACTCATCAATCAAATGCCGTTTCTGGCTTTGGTTTGGATCTCAGTGCTTTGTCGCCTATTACGACTCGTGTAGTTCATGGTTGGTCTTTTCTTCAGGAAGCTGGACACAACACATGTAATAATAATTACCAAATATATCAAATATTAAATATCGACATATAGGAACGATTTTAAAGAAACAGAACGGAATAGGAAAAAAAACAAGGAAACCTTTGAAAAAAACGTTAAAAGAAACCTTTACCTGGCGTCTCACTCATGGATGGTTTCTTAATGCCCTGTTGAAATATTATAGAAATAAATCAGGAAAGGATTTTTATAACGAGTAATTAAAAATTTAATATATAAGAAAAATTATTATCTTTCCAGCTTAAAGCAGCATTTAAATGTTCATAACTTCAGTAATATTCTGAAATATGCTGTCCAAAGTTGGTTCATTATTTAAATGCTGATCGGATACTTTCATCATCATCAGTTCCTTGCGTTCTGTACAAAACATAGGCCGGCAACATTCCTCCATTCGTTTCTATCATCGGCAATCTTCACAGCGTCTTCCCATGAAATGTTTAATGCTCTCAATTTCTCAAATCTTTGTTGATCGTATTTAACTTTTTTTTTAAAGAAGGACCAGAAAAAGCGAATAAGGACATAGGGACTTCGATGTTATCATGATTATAACGGGTATCTCATGATGTCACATTGAAGTTATATACAATTTTGAAGTCCGAAGAACGTTAGTGTTGTCTGGCGGTATATTCATACTCCAACAGACAACCCACGTCTAATTATTTATCAATGAGTCTAGTGATTCAAATTTTAATTCAGTTGTCTACACTTAATGTTGTATCTGGAACAATATTCCACTTAGGTCTGTTATTGGTAATGCATCATCCATAAATTCTTTTATTTAATTATGCAAAAATTATTTAATAAATGGTTTGTAAACACTAGATAATTGCTATCAATATCATATACCCATATTGCTTTTTCAAAAATAGCCTTCAAGAGAGAGAGAGAGAGAAAATATATTTAATTTCACAAACTTCATAGAGTAATTACATCAATGAACGTGTGACAAATGGTGCAAAAATTGGTGTGGCGTCAGCTAGATAAGATACTGTGTATCTTCGCTGATGTCTATAAGTGCTCATGGTAATTACTTTTGTATTTTTGATTGATTGTGCTACTTTTGCACTGTTTGCATGAATGTTTCCGTTTGCCTTTTGAAGCACTTACGCTGTTGAATTGAATGCAATGAAATAAATCATATTACTCTTTCGAGTAAAGACAACTATCATTACCATTATATTGCAAGCATATCTTTTGAATAGTTTCACCTATATTAATGATAAAGTAGGCATTAGACAAATAGTTCTAAGTCAAATTTAACTTAATCGTAACGTATCTTTACCGCTTCAGACTGGATCGACTCTTTGATGGGCACAAATAGAACCAAAGTACAAATCATCAAGGTGAAAGTCCTCGACATGTTCCCACTCTCATTTTCTGCCAAGTAAATTAAAAAGTAATCGAAATGTAAACATAATTTCTTTTTATCAGGTAGCTCATCAAAATTTCTCACAATTTTTTAATGGCCCAACGAACTAAATTGCTCAAAATCAAATGCAATAGGCAACCATCTCAGAGCTCCAGCTGGAAAATACTTAAGATTTTGACAAATTTATAACTTTCCTAAACTGTGAGTGCGAATATGAACTTCGGATCAAGATTTCGCGAATCATTAGAGAAAGTCGGATGAAAAGTTGTTGTTACCAGATATACTTAAAAGAATTCAGACTTGTTTAGTCTTCTGAAAAATTAATCACAATATAGTAATTCTTATCTCGTTGATATCATATCCGTGGAATTTGCCAATAAAAATATATATATATAACTATTTTAAGAATAACTATACTAGAAGAACTAAACTAGGAGGACTTTATTTTTAAGAAAACTACATGTAGCTACTATACAAGATAGTTGCAATTTAAGTAAACTCCTCTACATCCCTTAATCATCTACAGCATTACTATGATATACGATTATTCTTAGGGTATTCTGCTTATGACGAGGTGAGCCCCCTGTGCCATCCTCAACTTCTATTAACATTTACTGAGTAGGGGCGTCATTCCTTGAGAAAAAAATCATATTTACTCAATCCTGTTTATCCTGTTATACGTGGATTTATATATATATATATATATATATATATATATATTCCCCGTGTTGTGTCCGGGTTTCTTGAAGAATAGACCAACCGGTGACTGCACGTGTCGTAGAAGGCGACTAACGCACTAAGATCCAAACCAACGTCAGAAAGGACATTCGGTTGGTGAGCGCATAGGCTCAAGAAATTTGCTACAAAATTTTACAAAACGAATAGAAGAAAGTATATGGAATTAACTGATGATGCGGTGTGGGATAGAGAGGAGTTGGGAAGGTCTATTCGTGTCCCGACCCTGGTTAAACTGGGATTAAAGGGAAGATGATGATGATATATGTAAATATATATATATATATATATATATATATATATATAGTAAATATACTGTATATATATATATATATATATATATAATTTATATATAGGGGCCGCCTCTATATATAGTAATTAATTATCAATAAGTAACTAGTAATATTTTATTTAAATACTAATAATAACTTTAATTCAGATAAATTTGATTATTATAATTGATTTATATATGATAATTAATTCTCATCTCTCTCTCTAACTCTCTCTCTCTCTCTCTCGTAGTGTGCTGCCTACTGGAAGGCGTTATGTACCATGGACCTGCCAGTATGTAGTGCACTAAGAGAGAGAGAGAGAGTGAGTGAGAGAGATGATAATTAATTTAATCCTGATAATTTACCGAATACCGATGAAAATTACAAATTAGTTTGCAAATGTTCATGTTTTCATTTCCAGTTACCATAAAATTAATCAATCTCTACTGTTATTGACCAGTTATCTATACTAATTATGTTATATCATTTGAACAAATAGGCTATTCTCCAGTTCATTGATCAATATATATATATATATATATATATATATATATATATATATATATATATATATATATATATATATATATATATAAAGCAATCAAAGATATCGAGGTTACTAGTCGGTACTAAGATTATTGCCACCGTTACTTTATCGCTCTGATTAAAACATTAAAACTAAAAATAATGGTTACCAGCTCATCAAGTAGGCTATAGGATGTATATTATTATGTAAATTAAATTTTATTTCCGTTAATGGTAGTCAATAATTAAAATACAAATAAATGCTGTCAATATTTAAAGACTTAGGCCTACTCGATGGATAAATATTACAACAAACCTTATCCAATTTGAATCAAGATTATGTCGGTCAACAAATTTCTTCAAACCTCTCAAATCCTCAATAAAGGACTGCAACAATGGTGGCACTTATTGTAGTGGACTTAATAATTATTACACTACAATTGTTGTCATATAAACAGCAAACCGTTTCAATAATGTGACGCTGTAAATTACTGCTAATAAATTTACTGTAAAAGAGCAAAAATAAACAAATTATTGATTTATAATATTTAAGTAGTAAAAAGGGACATCCTAGGAAGAATAACACGTAATATAGCAACCAGGCGATTGGGCTCAGATAAGGTAAGATCGTAGATAATAACAGAGTGCTTGTATACATGTAGGCGAATATCTCTGTACTAGCTGCAATATGATAAAGAGGCTACTATAGAAACTACAATATAAAGATAATTATAGTAAATCTGTCATAGACGTTTGTACAACTACACAAGAAAAAATTGTATTGGACTAAATATAGAATAATCTGAACAGAGTAAACTCATAATCTAATGGGTAAACTGTGCGTTTTATATATAATATAATATTATATGTATATATAATATATATATAAAGTATCATATTATATATATATATATATATATATATATATATATATATATGCTGATACATATATATATATATATATATATATATATATTTATCTATATACATGTATATATATACAATATACTGTATATACTATATGTATCTACTATATATATATATATATATATATATATATATATATATATATATAGCGACATCGCCACTGGCTGGAGTCAGTGGCGATGTGGCTATGTGGGTAAGATATTCTACAGCGGATCAGAATGTGCGAGGTTCAAATCCTGGGCTCGCCCGTCACTGACATCGGTTTCGAGTGAGGAAACTGACATTAACATTAGCTTTACCAGATTTATATATATACATATATATACATACATGTATATACATATATACTATATATATATATATATATAGTATGTACATGCATGTATATACTATATATATATATATATATATATATATATATATATATATATATATCTCCTATGTTATATATATCATACATATCTACTTTATACATTTATACATATGTGTTATATTCAGAATACCTTTTTAAATTATCATTTTAGTACGCAAGGATGGATAGATTTAAACGTCATTACATTTTCTAAGCCCAGCTCATGACTTAGATGACACTTGGGTGACTAAATGAAATGAAATCAGAAAAATTAAAAGAAATTGAAGTCCCTCCCTCTTATAATATTGACCGATAACCAGTCATATCGATTTCTAGTTGTCTATTATATAATTCTCTGCATATTTACTGATACTAGATATCTCAAGATAGATAGTAAATTACGCCCTTTGGTAACATGAAAATGGTGTCGTAATTAGTCTTATGTCATTAAACAAAGGTATAAATTATTCTCGACTATAATTATTGCATATTGCATATGTTATGTTGTTGATGCGCTATTTTAAATGTAAACACCTTTTTTCTCTGAATGTGTCTTTTCTATCATGAAAATGATGAAATAAATATTATATATAACTGAATTTTTTAATATGACTAATTATTTCCTTAAATAATATTTGTTATCTCATATGAAATTTGTCGAACTTTTGATAAAGTTACTAAATCGTATTGCAAATGATATTGTGGCTTTTGGCCATTTGAATCAGGCCTACTCCAGCATTATCACAGATGTAACTTTTACATAAACTAATTGTCTCTGAATATTTAGATGTTAAGTTATATTTATATAAATGTGATTACATGGACTATGTTAATATTCCAAATAGATAGGCCTATTCTATCCAGAGTTAAGACTCTTTCGGTGAGATACGATATAAATTATGGATTTACTTTGAAGGAGTATTGCTTTAAATTAGTAATTATTAGGTATTCCTAGGGCAATTTAGATGATGTTTAGTTCAATTTAGTTTATATAAGGGTGAATCAGTATTTTCAGTAATTCTTTTCGTTATTATATACCATTCTTGTTCTGTTCTTATTGGACACTGGACAACTGATACTAGACAGCTGATACTGGACAACTGATACTAGACAGCTGATACTGGACAACTGATACTGGACAGCTGATACTAGACAGCTGATACTGGACAGCTGATACTGGATAGCTGATACTGGACAGCTGATACTGGTCAGCTGATATTGAACAGGTGATACTAGACAGCTGATACTAAAACCTGTAGTGGACACTTTAAATTGATGTTAACGGGTGACGATTGTTCTTTATTTATGCAACTAATCAGATAATAGATTGTGAGAGCAAGATATATAATTTCTACTTAATTTTCTATATTAATATTTTTTAATTTTTTATGTCTGTAATTTTGTTTATGACCAGAAATGGTAGGAAATATTGCTGATAGCTCATTGCAGTTTTCAAGGATGTATATGTGACCCGGAAATGTGTTTCTGTTTGGCCGAAAATTATCCTCCATCTTCATTCTTAAAATCCACCTTCACAGATGGATGCGGTTAGAGTTACCGATTTCAGAGTGACTGTAGGTTAACTGATTTACTTTTACTGATTCCTAGTGAATGAAAGATCTGTCTACTCGATATTATCAAAGTGTCTATTAAAAATACAATATATTAAATGAAAAATTCTTGCAATATTCTGTATCAAATGCTAAGTGTTGTGTGGACAATATTTACAATCCATACGCTAAATATTAATTTAATTTAGATTTAGTTTATTATTACTATTTTTATTAGACTCTTTGTGTAAAGTATTTTTTCTTAAAGTCCTATTTCGGCCATGGTACTGTCATGTAAGTTTACGGTACTATTAATAACTAATAAGTATAAGCAGTAGATCACAAATAAACTTCATCAATCAATCCACTAAATCAATTCAGTCAAAAAGCTTAGCCACATTCACAATCAACATTAAGTCCATGCTACAGGAATGAGTTGGTTGGAGGCGATACTGAGTCACTACCGCCAGTGTCACTGACTCAGTATCGTTCTTGATGTTTTGTAGTCTAAGCAAGACAAACATGAACATAAAACTCAAATGAAGATGGCAAAATTTAATGACTCGAGCAAACGAGAACGCAGCATATTGAAGAAACGAGAAAAGTTTATTAATTTGCTTCCGATCCCAACATGACATTGTTATCAATATCGATCAGCAATCTCTAACATATAAACAAAATAATAATAATACATTCAAGAAAAATGCAAGCAATTCTGCATAGAGGAATTCTAGCTAAGCATTACTATATAGGCCTATTTAGCAGTAATCGCATGATTTATCGACATCGGCACTGGCTGGAGCCAGTCGTGATGTATGTAAGATATTCTACGGCGGATCACTATGTGCGGGGCTCAAATCATGGGCTCGCCCGTCATTGTTTTCGCTTTCGAGTGAGGAAACTGACGTTAACATTAGCTTTACCAGCTTTTAGCCTAGATTTGTTAGTTTTTAGCTAGCTTGAATTTCTTTAATTCTGTTTTTAGGACGGCAGTTTCATAATATCGATGATTCAATATTTCGAAGGGTCGATGATTTAAGTTCTATGTTTTGGCCTATACTCAACGTACAAGATACATGTAACTGAGTGAAATGTAAACTAATTCATCTCGAATTGTATTGTTGAAAACACACCTCTTCCCACCATAGACCTTTTTCATCTTGCCTGACTGTTTTTTTGATCACCGGACCGGCACCGTTTAGGATCTTTTTTCCTTCTCTTCAGCACATGTTTTCTTCAGATCGTTTGGGGTGAATCGATTTGTAGTGACATGTGATGGGAACATACCTGACATCATCCTTATATGAGGAAACGGACGTTAAAGCTTTATTATTATTATTATTATTGTTGTTGTTGTTGTTGTTGTTGCATTACATTGTTATTACTCTTTTACAATTATTACATCATCATCACATTCAGAAGTTTGTTAATGAATGAAGACCTGCCATCAATAGTTTAACTTTTACTCCATTTTATTTAATAAATCAAATTAACATTACAAGTACATTGCAAACGGCATTCATAATTCTAGATAATTTACATGAATTCTAAAATTGAATGCTAACAATTATCAGTCATTGAATAATATTAGACAAACAGTGAAAGTTTCTCATATTATTCCCAATCAGGTTTTCTTTTAAAATGTCAACCTTAATGGATCATCAAAAGCAATATTGGCCAGTAGTTACATGTAGACCTACGCGTACAATCTGCAGTATATTCGGTATAATACGATCAAATGGTGTAATCTTAAAATGTAAGTTTAAAACATTTATAAAGATACGCTCTGCTACGACTAAAATATTAGATATCTTCAACATGAATTAGTTAAGTTTAGACATCACTCAAGTACTTCAATGTCAATTACTTCTAAGCTACACTCGCTTATAATTTCTGAGTCTAGACGCTTTAAAAGCCACATTTTCCATATCACATAATCTGAAAGTCACGAATTGCATGTATATTTGAAAATTGCAAATTAAATGTTCAATAATACAATAACACGCTATCATAAATTATTTTTGCATAGCAAAACTTTGTCATCATCCCTTGAATGTCAATTTAGCTAGGGTCGGGGAAAATCAATAAGCAATTTAATCAAATCAATGGGCAGTTAATTTATAAATAGTTAAAGTTCTATGATAAACAACAATAAAGTGGATTTAGAGTCCATTTCGTCACTCAGATTCCAAAGCAGGAATGCCCGGGTTGCGAATTGCCACATACTAATGTGACATTAAAGAAAGAAGATATCATGAAACTAGAGGCATTGGAAATGTGATTATAGAGAAGGATGGAAAAGATTAGTTGACTAAAAAAATTAGAAATGAAGAAGTTCTTGAAAGAATCCGTACAGATAGAGAGTTAATAAATGAGATAAGAAATAGAATGAAAAGCTGGACAGGACATAACATAAGGGTAGATGGTTTGCTAAAAGATGAATAGAAGGAAGAGTGCAACGGAAATGAGTTATAGAAAGACCGAGACATGGGATGTTGGATGATCGGATAAAAAATTCATATATAGAGATGAAAGGAATGCTGACGATAGAATTGGTTGAAAGAGTTATATGCCATGGACCTACCGTTAGGCAGAGCACTAGAAGAAGAAGAAGAAGAAGAAGACGAAGAAGAAGAAGAAGAAGACTGTGACAAAAAGGTCTACATGAGTCTTTGGACAAAGTTGGCTTCCAATATGGCGCTGGTCTTGTAGTCAAATGACAGTGTATCCTATCCCACGGTAAGTGTAGCAGAGAATGTCTCCCCTGACGGATCAAACACGTCCTGGCAGGTGTAGGTGCCCTGATGGTTCAGAGCCACAGCTTGGATGACCAGGTGGCAGGCGTCCAGTGTCTTGTCAACCTCGTAGATGCCTACTGCAGCTGGCACAACCATGCACTCACCCGCTACAACAACGCTGGGTTGTGTTTGACCTCTAGCGACGAAGTTCCACGAAATCCACTGAGATCGTCGTCTACATGTCAGGTTGGCCGGGAATCCAACAGGTGTAGTTACGTTCTGGGGAACCATGAGTCTCACTATTTGCACAAATTACAAAAATAATTGCAAAATGTGATTCTCTCTTAAGTTAATTATATTAATTCATCATTATCATCTTCATTCTATTCCTTTAAATTCTAGTTTAACTTGTGTCACAATACGAATAGTTTAACTTGCTTCGCAATACGGATATCTTACCAACATCGTCACTGGCTCCGATGTTGGTACGATATCCGAAAATGAGAGCGACGATGTTGGTAACATATGCTAGTGAACAGCTTTTTACGCGAATCGGTTTCGAAAATTGTCGGATTTCAGGAAGGACCTCGAAATTGTCCGCAAGATTTAGAAACAGCGTCAAAGTGAAATCAGCCTTTGTGCAGCACTTTAAAAATAGTGATGATATAACAATGAAATAAAGGTACAGAAACCTTAATAATTACGTAACAAAATATAATTAATAATTTACTTATAGTTTATTACACTTTTTTAGGTTTTATCTAAATAATTCTTAAAAGGTTATTAAAATTGATCATATATCAACCATATATCAATGCATAGAATAAAAAGATGAGTTATTCACTCTCACAAATATGAGCTCATATCAATTATCTGATTCTTTAATTGTTCTTCATGATTTTTAGTAGCGAATTCAATTAGGGACCAGACAAATGACGTCCAATTCATCGACTATGTTTACTGTATCAGCGTATTGAGTTACTAATTCTTCTTTTACTTTTCTATTACCAATTAGCGGTCCAATTGAGATTCATGATAATTAATATTGAATTTGAAAAATCTAAAACAATTATTTATATTAATTCATCATTTATATTATATAGGGGATCTGTAAACATTAACATTTATAATAAGAAAATACTTTATGCGATCCTGAAGTAGACAATTAAAAAAACACAAAAATAAATTAATTTTAGTTCACTGAACTTTAATTTTTACTTACATTTTACAGGACTCTCAGGTGAGTACCAACTGGAATTGTAAACAGGGGTGTTATTTGCCGCTGATTGCAGATCTCCAGGAGTCCTGAAATACGTCAAACTCCGGAACACGGTGAGAGCGGGTGGACTCGCCTGAAGGATGATCCTGGAATACGTGTATCCGGGCTGAGATATGTCCTCGGTGGCTTCAATAGGTTCACCCCAGTTGTTCAACCATTTGATGAGCATTGGAGAGATGTTGTCAACGTAGCGGACTGAACAGACGTGTTCGACGTACTCAAATTCGAACACGTTGCCAAGGCTGGAGTTTGACGAGCAGTTTGGCGGTGAAGCTACAACAAATTAATGAGAGAATTGTATTTTTCGCAAGTCCCCTCTAAAGAATATTTATTTATTTATTCATCACATCAAACATTAAAAACGCTGGCAAAGCAAATAGAAAAGCGAAATATGGAACGCTTGTGTGAACGGAAGATACAGGCCATAGAAGCGCTTACGTATTCCGGATTTAGTGCATTAAAAGCAGAAAATTAATACGAAAGCTGTAAATATAAATAATTATTATAGTAAGCTATTAATATAAATGTTGAACATAGTCTTTTGGTTACAGAAAATTCAGTAGTCTAACAACGGCTCTGTTGAAAACTGGTCTACCAAGTTTTAATACTCTACCTCTTAATTACAGATTAAGATTTAATTCCTAAATGAAAGTTCTAGTCTGTCGTTTACAATCTGTCGTTTGAATAAGTTCTGGTTAATTTGTAGTGGAATATTTCTCATTTAACAATTTTCTCTTACTTATTTTTTTCTGCTGCACTCTCTCTAATCACATACGTATCTGTTTTTCTGAATTCAACTAAAAGATGACAAGCATAATTTTATCGGATCAATCATCCAAAATTAATACTGAAATTTTTAATGTCGAAACGTCATCCGAAGAGGCAATTAAGCCCGAGGGAAATACAAATATAGATGAAATAAAAGGATGAATAAATTTCAGAATAAAAACACAATTTATTTGTTTCTGAACCACTTCCCTAACTAATTATTGAGAACAACAGGTTGATTTAAAAGAATACATAAAAAACATGTAAACCATGTATTAAATAGATAGATAGATTTTTCATTTTCACGAAAGCCGCAATGAAACTGTACACCATGCCTATAATGACGTGAAAATGGACATACAAGCCCGAAGTCTCTGACGCATACCCACAATAACCTGTACTATTATGACCAGTAGAATTTAAAGTGGAATAATATAGTATAGGAGCGAATGCAACATTTTGTAAAACAATGATTACCTAAAACTTAACTTAGAATGTCAGGTTAAGTAATATATAGCGCTAAATAATTTTATAGAAAGTTAGTTTAGAGACCTTCCCCGTTTTGCGTCCGGGTAGTTTGAAGATGAGACCAACCGTTGGCTGAACGTGTCGTAAAAGGCCACTGAAGCACTAGGATCCAAACCAGCGTCAGAAAGGGCAATCGGTAGGTGAATGCCTAGGCTCCAGAAATTGCTACTAAATATTCTAAAATCATTGGAAGAGTTTGTAGGAGATCGACTGACGATAGGGTATGGGACAGAGAGGAGTAGAGAAGTAAAGAGTAAAGAAGAGTAAAGAAGAACTCGCTTACCATCTGACCTAGACAACCCGCTTGGTTCCTTCTAGGAAGGGATGCCCGCACGCGAAAGAGCTCGCCATAGTATGTCGTATAAATTGTGATAGCGAGATATTCTTATTATTATTTTTACCTTGGGTGTACAGAACCTGAGGTTTAAGGTTATTTTAATGCCCTGGGTTGTATATGACCCTGGGCTAGAAAATAAGATAAAAAAAGACTTTATTTAATTAGAAGAAAGATGAAAAAGAAATATATACTATTACTATTATTATTAATATTATTGTTATTTTTTACCTCGGGTGTAAAGAACCCGAGATTTGATAAAAACGATTCGAGCAATACGTGCTGAATCGCCGCCCGGCTACTCGAGGCCATCGAGCTGCTTAAATTATTCTTCTAGCTGCTTAAATTATTCTTATTATTATTAATTACTTTAAATACCTACTTATGACTGTAAGAGCAGCTCCAGCCAGTGGCTGAGTCCCGGTAGTTTGAAAGCAGGAATACACCCCTGCGTCCCGCTCAGATGCGTTCAGCACAACCAGGTTACAGTGTCCGTCAGGAAGATACTCAGCTGCAAAGCGGTCCGCGTAATCGACGTTAACCTCACAGTTGCCGATGACCACCTCGTAGTTAGACAGACCATACGGAAAGAAGAACCAGGTGATTTGAGAGGAATCGCTTTGACAATACATTGTGGTTTGTTGACCTTTTACTACAGCCGTATTGACTGGGGCCTTGACGATGGTATACTGTGATGGAATACCTGGAACATCTGCAGTGTTGACAATTTCATTTTGATATAAACGTATTTCAAATTAGTAAATTACTTAAATGTTATTTTAATTTTACCGAAATATCAAATTAAACACAAAAACACTCCGAAATATTTTTCATCTCCGTCGTTTAGATAAAATTAGCATAATGAAATTCCTGATATCAAAAAGTGCTTTGCGACATAAAATTAAAAACGGATCACAACTGGAAAAGAAGATTCATGAGTTATAAAAGCTAAACGTTCTAGCATAACTCATACATAAAATATTGGAATAAAAAGTTAATTTTAAAATAAATGAATAGCCTAGAAAAAAATTTAACATACCTTGTTCTTCTTCAAGCTCCTCGCTGCTTGCCTTGTGTTCAGGTTTCTTTATATACATATACATATATATATATATATATATATATATATATATATATATATATATATACATGTATATATATATTATATATAATATTATATATACAAATAAAAAGGTAAGTAAAGTATATAACTCTTCGACTAACATTGTACAATACAATATATACAATAATACTATTCATTCATATTTCAGCATTTACATTTTGAAAGAAGACGAGAAAGTAGTGATTGTGTTTGCCATATTACAAGCAGGCGTCGTTGTGTAAGGTCTATGATTACAAGCAGGCGTCGTTGTGTAAGGTCTATGATTACAAGCAGGCGTCGTTGTGTAAGGTCTATGATTACAAGCAGGCGTCGTTGTGTAAGGTCTATGATTACAAGCAGGCGTCGTTGTGTAAGGTCTATGATTACATTTAGGCGTGTTGTGTTAGGTATATGATTACAGGTAGGCGTGGTATGTGAGGTCTATTATTGCAGGTAGGCGTGGTATGTGAGGTCTATTATTGCAGGTAGGCGTGGTATGTGAGGTCTATTATTGCAGGTAGGCGTGGTAGGTGAGGTCTATTATTGCAGGTAGGCGTGGCTGTGTAAGGTCTATGATTACAGATAAGTGTGCTAATATTTTATGCATTTTATTTATTTATTTATCTCATCGATCACAGAAGACATACTGTAGAACAAAGTAAATAGAAATAAGATAATAATAATAAATAATGTAGAGAAGATACTTGTGACATGTTCTGTAGCCTTAAGGTTCTGCCTGGAATCTCAAAAACACTTGAAATTATTATCTGCAAAGACTTTCAGCTAAGTTCAACTTTATTTGCGATGTAAGTATGCATTTATATTTACCTGTTCAGATAGGGTCAAACCATTTACACACATAACTAGCGCCAAGGCTACAAATAGCAGAAATGTCTTCATGTTTTAGCTGCTTATCAAGTCAAACTAAATGGAAATCAACTCAAGTTGTCTAAAATTTACATAAATAGTCAAACAGTTTAATTACTCTGATTCCGGTACACAGTTGAACCGACACTAGAATATACATGTATATGTCTTCTTCATCTAGTGCACTGCCTAACGGCAGGTCCATGGAATAGACTCTTACAACCAATTCTATCCTCAGTTTTCCGGTTCTTCTCTATACACGAATTTGTTATCGAATCATCCGAAATCTCAGATCTTGATCAGCCTCTAACTTTTTCCCCGGCAATCTTCCTTCTACTACATCATTCAGCAAACCATTTCCCCTTATTCTATGTCTTATCAAGCTAATATTTCTATTTCTTATCAAATATTAACTCTCTCTCTCTCTCTCTCTCACTCTGTACCGACTCAAGAACTTCTTGTTTTGTTTAGTTCTCTGTGTCTTTTAATCATGGAAAAATTTGAAGATGAGTAAATATAAAATTTAAAAAATAAAATATAAAATAAAATAAATAACTAAGTAGGAAATAAATAATTGATATATATATATATATATATATATATATATATATATATATATACATGTATATATATATATGTATTTATATGTATATATATATGTATTTATATGTATATATATATGTATTTATATATATACATCTACATTTATGTATATACATGTATGCACATAAAAGTATAAATATATCTACATGTATAAGGACCCCTACATAATATCTAATATCGTCTTAGATAATATCGTCTTAGATAATATCGTCTTAGATAATATCGTCTTAGATGCTAAATTTCTAGAAGGCCTTGGTGTATAGTAAGAGATCACGTGATCAATGCGAACTACAACGAAAATTCTAGATGGACTTATTATGAGGGTAAAAAAACAATACAGGCTAAATGTAACATCTGTTTTCTCGTTTCAAACC
>CAJHZI010000596.1:335000-408706 GCA_905160935.1 Enchytraeus crypticus
TAAAATTGGATATTAAATTATTATTTTTAATTATTGTGCTGTCGGTTAAGTAGACTGTGCATTGTATAACCAGATAACAACTTGTTTTTACTCATCCACTACCGGAATATGTAGCTGAAGTGCCTCCATGACCTGATTTTTCGTTGACTCAATCTTTTCTATACTTTTCACAATTTATTTTATCTTATGCTTTTGGTGATTGTTGTGATAAATAAATAAATAAATAGTCCTTGGCTCGAAAACATTTAGAGTTCGCTATTTAAAGTCCAGCTAGTTAAATCAGTTTATCTTTTTGTTATTTGTTTATTGATTGACATATTTTCTAGATTGATTGTCGGAGTGACTGCTTGATTAATTTATTAATTGATTGATTGATTAATTAATTGATTGATCGACTTAAAATTGAATGATTAATAGACTTAATTTAATTCTCTTCTTTGCCTATCTCACTAAGCCTAATTAATTACTTAAAGTTACAGGCATATCGCGTTTGCCTTTTGAAATATTTCAGTCTTGGGCCTTCCTGGAGCATTGCATTTTCACTGACCTGCAAGTCTTAATAAATATGATATCAGGTTGGAATTATTCATACATCAGCACCTTTAATCCCATGAACAAACTCACCTCTTTCACGCGATTCTTTAGAAACATCAGGTAACTTTAGCATGATTAGTAGCAATAATTAGTAGGCCTGTATAGATAAGAAAATTATTTAAAATAATAAGCAAATGTTGATCTATAAAGTGTGTTTATAATTTTGCAGTCGCAATCTTAGGAAAAGTTTACGTGGGATAGAATGACATTGTGTTTTAAACTGTGCTAAAATTATGTTGAATCACTTAATGGCCAATTTCTAGATAAGCTGTACTAAAATTGTGTTAAATTTCTGTGATAAACTTTATTTAATTTCCATCTTAAATACTAAAGTGCTCGTTGTTGTTGCTAAATATCAATGGACTGAAATTTAATTTTGGAAGAGCACTGCTACAGCACGTGACTTTCTTTCGTCAACCTTTTTTCGTTTGACTGAATAACGGGAAGATAAGCCAATCTACTGTACATGTATATTATTTCAGAATACTGATTACAGGCAAACCGGCAACTTTTATATTGCTGAAAGAGAGCACATTAGATGGAATACTACACTGTAGACACTTAAATTATATTGTTGCGAATTAAATATATTTGAGAGAGAGAGAGAGAAAGAGAACGAGAGAGAGTTAGAGAGAGAAAGAGAGACGACAGAAAGATATAGTGCTAGATTACGTTTTACTCAATAATATACTTACATCTACTGCGTACTATAGTACTCTTATATTTTATATAATTATAGTATTACTATAGAAATTAAATTAAGTCCATACATTAGGTTGCCATTGAGGATACACAGTTTCTTCTTAACCACTTCTTCTCTTCTCTAAGTGCCGTGCCTGTTCCAAGCCTGGGCGGTCGTGGTCATATTCCTCCATATGTCTCTGTTCATTGTTGCCCTGATCATCTCTGTTTCAGTTAACTGCATCCATTTGCTAAGACTCTTAATAAACGTCATTCGTTGTCGACCCTTGCATCTTTTTCCTTCTATGATTCCTGTCACTACGGTATTTTCAACTATTTTGTTCCGCATAATGTGTCCAAAAATTTCATCTGGTGTCGTCGTATTCGGTTCAAAAGGACACGACAAGTTGACATTCTTTGTAGAACATCTTCATTTTAACGTGGTCTTTATAAGATATACGCAGCATTCTTCTATAGAAGCACATCTCTGTTGCCTCAAGTTTCGATTACATTATTGAAGAGATGGTCCAAACTTCACTGCCATATAACAATATTGGTTGAATATAGCATTAAATTTTATTTCCTTTGACCAAGCAATACTATATCATAATACAGCGGTGGGCGATTAATCCTTCCGCCAGGTATTTTTTCGAGACACTATCTCTATCAGTAATTAAAGCAGATTTAGTCAATTAGTTATTTTATTTAAATCATATCATACTATTAAATGACTTTGAAGCAATTTAACAGAAGTCTGCCTATAACGTTTTGTTGCAGAAATTGTCAAACATCCTCCTATTTAATTCTAACAGACGACAAGCAGAACTGGATTTGTTCAAATAATTCCAAAGTTAACTCCTATTCGAAAATAGGACTTCCGGAAACCGACAACCCCGGTTTCATTCGTGAGATTGTACTGGATCCAGTCAATCAGGATCCCTTTGATAGACATGATTCGACAAATGGAATCGCAGGAAATTCGTCCGAAGATGACTCTGATTCATTGCTAGTCAGGCTAAGGGCTTCATTTTATTATGCCTTCATAAAAGTGGCTATCTGCAAAAAACCACAAGGTAATCTTCCTTAACTTCATAGGCCTATATAGAATGTTGAAAATAAAGATTTGAATTAACCTAATAAAATCATTTTTATGAGTAGCTTTTTATTTATTATTATTTTTTATAACTGCTTAGGATCAGTGGCGGCGCCACGGGGTTGTTTGGGGTTGATCATTTAACCCCAAATCTGACAAACTGACCCATGCAGCTATTGCCAATCTGGAGATTATTTCTGTGGAGGTGGGGGTGGCATGTTACTCTGTAATTTTTCACCCCGTGCAAGGGTTAAACAACTTTTTTGAGCGCATTCAACTCTAGCCATAAACTAGACTTGACTAATGTGTAAATAAGAATGAGGCAAATGCAAGACCGACATATGTGCTGATACCGGTGCCGATTATACTAACATAATTTTTTTCGAACATTTTGGAACAGCACCGCTTCCTATGGGCTGTCTTCGCCGCTGTTTTGGATTTGTGGAAAAATAAGATTTTGTATAACTTGTAGAGCTCCGTATTTGTGCTCTGCAAGTCAAAGCTCGAGTAGTTTGAGCTCTACTTCTCTCTTTTTTCATTTAGGATGCTGGTTGAATTAAACTGCTTCAGGTTTCACCTATGTTCTCTACTCTGCAGAGAGCAGAAGTCTGGGAAAAGAAGCCAAGCTCAGAAAGAGCACGGACGTTTCAGAGAGAATGATCATTATACCGAATCCTGCGCATCCGGTGCTTTCTCGGAGAAAGGTTCGCATACAAGCCTGGAAAATATACGTTCAATCTGTGTCAATCCAGCATTCTATCCGACTACAAGTGAGTTATGCAAAATAATCTAAATAAAAAGTTATATACAGGGTGAGTAAAGAAAGTGATAATACCAGAAAAAAATTGAATATCTCAGGCTAATGGTAATAGTTTCAAATCAAACTTTTACCAATTACTAAAGGACCAATTTTTGATAGAGTGGCCAATTTTAATCCATATTAATGTATAGATTGGCCAGTTACCCAAGTTTCAGCAGAGCAACCTCCCATTTTTTACCTAACAATGGCGTTTGCTACAACGGTTAGGGCAAATTGCACTTCATTGGCAAAAAGGAAAAGGTGAACGCTCAGTATTAGGTCAGTACTTTACTTCCCAAGCAGTTTGATTATTGCCATGCTCTTCTACCAAATGGTTTCAATGCTCTTCTACCAATTGGTTTCATCTTCAACTCCGGCTCATGCATCTCGTCATGCACAGGAATGGATCAGCGAGAAAAATCCGCATTTCATCAAGAAGAGTGAATGGCCTCCAAACTCTCCCGATAAAAATCCTCTGGATTACCATGTATGGGGAACCATGCTGCATCTCTATCAGAAACACCAATCGAAGCTTAAAAACAAGACAGAATTGAAGGCAGTGCTAAAATAAATTTGGGAGAGATTCCCCCAAGCTGGAATCAACAAGGCTGTCCTAGCGTTCCGAAAGCTACTGCAGGCCTGCGTAGCAGCTGGAGGAAAGCATATCGAATAGGTAGCAATGCTAGCAGATACAACTGGTTCTTTCTGAACCACCACAACGACCCTTTTCAGGGACCAAAAATCAAATAAAATAAATTTTTATTTACAGTACAATCAAAGAAGGGGGGTTGCTCTGCTGAAACTTTCATAATTGGCCACTCTATGTATTAAAATGGATAAAAATTGGCCACCTCATCAAAAATTAGTCCTTTAGTTATTGGTAAAAGTTTGATTTGAAAATATTATCAATAGCCTGAGATATTCAAACTTTTTTATTCACCCTGTATATATATATATATATATATATATATATATATATATATATATATAGGCCTATGTGTACTATCATAGTTAAGAATATACAAACGTCATGCACTTTCGCTAATTGCAGTTTAGTATTTTATCTGTGTTAAAACAACACTTACACTTATAGAATTGAGGCATAAGGTACATATCGAAAGTAGTCTTTACTCAAAAGTTTCGAGAATTTGTAACACACCAGAACTTAGCAAAAAGCTTAACTCTCGTGGATTTGGTCAAATACTACAAAAAATAAAATCTCAAACATTTGTACCTGTTTTGCATTAAATCTGTAAATGGATAATATACCGCCAAAAGTTTTCAAATTATTTGTTTAAATGTATAAATAATTTAATATCATCAAAATTCCGCAAATGAGCTGTTGAAATGTTCTTTAACTGTCAATGTCTCAAGTTATCAAACGCAATTAAAATATATGCCGTTGATTTCAGATTTGGCGACCACGCGGAAACCTTTCTTATACTCTCGTAGAGGAAACGTTTGTACAGCCCAAACATTTAAGACATCACGACCTAGTACTCACGTTTGATCTCACAGCTGATCCTGGTGACGTCCTCGGCATGTTCTACCCCAAGTACAACCCCATAGGCTGGACTGCAGTGCCCTGTGCCACTGATAGGTAGGACTAGGATAAGTAGAGCTGTGTTTTCTAAGGGTCAGTGTTAAGTAGGGTAAACTATTATTGTATTCCCTAGAATTTGGATAATTATTCTTATGGTATTTTAGCAAACTGAGAAGTTATAAATAAATATAAATAAAAATGCAGCGCTATCAGCAAGAGGTGATTAATGCAGACGCTAAACAGGAGGAATAGGGTTATGAATATGAATACAGAACTCTGGCTGGAACCATGGCAGCCATATATTCCAAAGTCTTAACTTTTTTCTAAGCCACTAAATGTTTTTATTATTCATACATTCGACAGAGAGCAGCACTATCTGTTCTACGCAGTGCCGTTAAATAAAAACATCACAGTAGGGGACGCTGTGCTGTTCACACGAGCGCCAACTGGCGAAGATTCCTGCAGACATTACTCACTAAATGTGCAGTTCGGTAATTCTCGAGTTATAAATTCTGTATATATATATATATATATATATATATATATATATGTATATATATATATATATATGTATATATATATATATATACATATATATATATATATATGTATATATATGTATGTATATATGTATATATATATATATATGTATATATATATATATATATGTATATATATATACATATATATATATATATACACACATATATATACAATACATATATATATACATATATATATATATAATTATATATATATATATATATATATCTATATATATATACATATATATATATATATATATGTATATATATACTCAGGATATATATATATATATATATATATATATACATATACATATATACATACATATATATACATGTATATATATATATATATATATATATATATATATATACCCATGAGTATATATATACTCAGGGTATATATATACTGTACATATATGTCTCTTTGTGAAATGCAACGTATGTTAGATATCTGTAGTAGTCAGCTAGAATTGTTAGACCTGCAGATTAATATTAAAAAATGCTCATCATTACGTATTGGCAACAGATACAACAAGAAATGTTGCAAACTATATCTAAAAGATAGCTTAGTTCCTTGGACAGACGAAATGAAATATTTAGGAATATATATTTTGAATGCACCTAAATTTAAATGTAGTTTTGATGCTGCCAAAATTAAATATTATAGATCTGCAAATGCAATATTGGCTAAATTAGGAACTTCTAACAATAAGCCTGTAATTCTGAAATTAATATCGACCATTGCTCTACCATGTTTAACGTACGCATTGGAGGCTCTGTCCCTTAATAAAACAGAGTTAACTACTCTAAATAGTCCGTGGACTAAATCTTTTCAAAAGGTTTTTAATACATATGACACAAATACTATAAAACGTTGTCAGTTATATACTGGGTTTAAATCAATTTTGCACATATATGCATTAAAGGTAATGTCCTTCTTATCGTATCTGAATATGTCGGAAAATATAATGCTAAGATTAATATGTACAAGTCTGTCTACGGGCGACTTAGACAAGCTGGCAGCTCACTTCCATACTAATGCTCTGGATTTTAAAAATAACTACAGAGATGTAATAAATCTAAACTTTCAGCAGTGTTGAAAGAAAAATTGGTATATCATGCCAATAAGTATTGTTGTGGAAATTTTGACAAATGTAACCTATGCGGTTTCAATATTGATGATATTGATGTGCTTATATTGCATAGCCTACTTTTTTCGAAATGCAATCTATTGTTTTTCTTCATGTTCTATTTTCTTTGTTTTTCACATTTTGCGTTTATTTCTGTTTCTGTTTTGTGTGTGTCTTGGTTGCCCAAGTGGCGAATAAAAGGTATATAATATATATATATATATATATATATATATATATATATATATATATATATATATATATATATATATATCCTGAGTTATAAATTCTATGTAGAAATCATAACAAAACATTGCATACTAGGACTGGTCCTAAATTCTATAATTGAGACATGAGATATTTCCTTTGCAATTAGTTCTCTTAAAATAATAATAAAAATTAAGGTTTAATAATAAATAATAATAAAGGTTTAATATTTAGCGAATAAATTATATTTATTTTAACGAATGAAAAAGTTCATTCACTCCACAGAGAGGAATTGAGAAGGTCTATTTGCAGTCCGATACTAGCTAAAATGGGATTCAAGGAAGGACGATGATGATTAATTAGTTCTTTTAATGCAAGAAATTGTCGCTAGATTGTTTTAGTCACAATTCACGATCCTGGTTAAACCGCCATAAAAAATAGTTAAATTTCCATTTATTATTGTTAAATAATTAAAATTATTATCGTTTAGCTTATTATAATTAAGTAATGGTTTTTTGACGAACTAGAGATTTCATAGATATTTCATAAAGTTTTTTATAGAGATTTCATGATCTGTCATTTAAAAACTCCATGAAAGGTAACGTCATGAAGTTTTAAATGATAGATCCTGAGATGAATTGAACTCTCGTGGGTTCGAGTCCTAGCCGCGCTGATCTGAGAGTAAAATATCGTTATTATATGTGATAGATATCACCATGGTTGATCATTTCACTATAGTGTGTGTTTATAGTGTTTTTATATTGCGTTATAGTGGGGAAACTGACGTTAACATTAGCTATAGGCTACCAGTCTTTTACTTTTTTTCTTCTTACAATAATTATTTTATTTTAATTTCTTCTTCATCTTCTAACAATTTCAATTTCTTGACTCCAGCGAGCAGGAGAGGAGTTGGAAGCGTAGAAGACTGGAGCTGTCCTAAACCTCACGGAGCCAGTCCAGCTGCAGAACTCCAGTTCTTCAATCAAACAGACTCCACATCAACCACTCTCAACACTTTGCACGTTCATAAAACTCACTCGACGCCGCAGAAGCGCCGTCCTAACGACGTCCTATACTACGTTAGAGGCGCAGTAGTGCTAACGAGTAGTCTGACAGTTGTGATATTAACTGTAGCCGTCGTTACATTTGTCTACCACAGAGTTTTACTGTCGACCCGTAACTAAATCAAACACAACGCTGAAACCAGAACCTCTATCTAGAAGACTAGAATGTTACAATCCACGGGTATTACAAGGTCTATGGTTTAAAGGATCACAGTGTTAAACTCACATAATTGCAGTGAACTGATTGATCATAACTGTGAATATCTATCGCCAACATGTTTAACATAATAATAGAAATGATAGCTCAAACAGTAGAGCTCTGAACGTCATAAGGTACGATTGATAATAATCATGAAGCATTAACAACCGTTTTCTCATCCAAGACAATGTTAGAAACGTTCCTGCGCATGTACCACTACAGAGGGTACAGAATAAAAATAGCCTAGCCTGTCCAAGAATGCTTTCTTTTGGTTCGGTACTTTATCAGATTAGCAATAAATTAATAAATATGAAATTGCTCATAAGACCTGCTAACGAGTGAGCTATATAAAACTTGGCTATTGATTGATTATCTTCCTAAAATTCTACTTACGGGCAGAGAGGACTGTTTTTTCAGGGAATGAACCCCTGTCCATTAAATGTTAGGCGAAGCTGAGAAAGGCATAGGGCATAGGACACTTGGTCATAAGCAGAATCCCCCAAGAATAACGGTATATCATGTTAGAAGATTTAAAGATCCACAATTATGTGGACATGAAGAGAAACAAAAGACAGAGAAGAGTGGAGGCGTTTTATACCATAGACCTGCCAGTAGGCAGTGCACTGAGAGAGAGAGAGAGAGAGAGAGAGAGAGAAAGAGAGAGAGAGATTCTACTTACAAATTAGTTCCAATGACGCAATATGAGAAATATCACTTTTGTTTAATTTGTTCATAATTATTAGCAAACACAAATCAAAACATTTCTGTAGTAAAACACTTCGCCACTCCAGAGCAACCAACAAAGAACCATATACGTGTAAAGTAAAGAAAACACGCACTATAGTGAAACGGTCAACTATGTTGATATCTATCACTCTTTTAACACCACATGTTTAAACCTTTAAGGAATTTAGATCATTTCCGTATAACCAGTCCAATGAATGCCCGAGATTTTAGTCTCAGATCAGCGCGGCTAGGATTCGAACCCAAGAGAGTTTAATTCACTTCAGGATCTGCCATTTAAAACTTCATGACGTAGCCCCTACGCTATAGAGACAATCATGTATACTTCAAGGCGGCCCAACCACTACACAAGGCCAGTCATCAGTAACTGTTCCCCTTAGAGCATACACACTATAGAAGAACAATATACACGCGGCTAGTATCTCTAATACACTTTGTGAAGCAAACAACATAATTAAACTTAACTTTAGAAATAAGCTAGATAATTCAATAAGAATGTGAAACGTTAACTACTGTAATGTGAACTCTACATGGTTGAATGACCCTTTTTAGTTTTCTTATTAAATTGAATTAGTAGCAGTTCATATCATATAATATTATGTTCAGAGAAATGTAGCAGAAACGTTACATTTAAACCCAAATCAGTATTCACAATGACAGACCACTCACTGTAACTGAAGAAATACTATATAGACAAGATCTATGTATAGACCGTCTATTTTTATTAAAAGATATACCTACACACAAGATCTACGCTTTACTGAAAAAACTATAAAAAACTAAGGAGACATAGTTTGAAATCTGGACAGTAATTTACATCTGCTGCCATATACTTCCTCTTCGTCTTAACGCATGTCGCAATCGTTCAACCACTGTTTAGTGCCATACACTTTAAATGAAATATATACCGAAAATTCTAAAGACAAAAATATTCTAAAGACAAACGTGGTCACGCACATAACATCAGCTTGCAATTGACCAAGTTCTCAAAGATGTGCTGAATCAAAACCCGACAAATCTCTCGGTAAAGTCACTCAAAAACGACACAAATCTAAACATATAATCTGACACTGTTCGACACTGCATACAGCTTGTACTGATCAGTCACACACGCTGTTCAAGAGATGGCTCATATCTTCAGCTCCATGAAAAACTTTAAGAGACTTGGCTTAGACTGCAGCAGTCAAACAGTCCCCGTTATGCAGGTCCATGGGCTTCAGTTTCTGTTCAAAGCAAGGTGCTGCTTTACGCTGTAAATAAAACAACAACTGTAATAGTTACACAAAACTTTCCAGTGCACAAGCCTCGAATAGCATACCATTAACTTACGAAAGAAAGATTATAAGATAAGCAGGCGAACGTAACAATTTTCTCATCTCAGAGCATCAGTGTACAATTGAACTTAAAATGTACGGAAATCGACACAGAGTAAACTAATAGTATGTAACTTGCTGATTTAAATTCATTTATTGCATGAAAATAATGATCAAATGTTACAAAAAAATAGCTAATTTCAGTTAAAAATTTATATTTTTGCATACAGTATAATATTATTTTTATACTAACAATTCAAAGATCAGAAATTATATGCAACCAAATGAAAAATTGACAATATCAGATCCAGTAATAATAATAATAATAAAGTCTTAATATCCATTTCCTCATACAAGGATGGTGTCAGGGACGTCAATGCAGTACAGCGGCCCCATTGATCGCCTGACTCTTATAGTTGTCCATGCAATATTTACTGGTATATATATTATATATTATATTACTATAGTTGTCTACTAGAGACAAGGGAACCTGAACACACTAATTACAACAATGTTCATAATTTTAACTATAGCTGGCGTAATATTGTTGCCAATGGCAAAATCCAGCTAATTAAATAGTCGCAGAAGCAAACAAGAAGTCGCTGCAGACCAGGTTTGCAGCAGATACTGAGCATTCTGTATCTGATCGGGCGTGCCGCTGATTGTTATAATTCTGTCACCAGGTAGCGCCACATCGCTCAGCTCAACCTCGGCACCGCTGTCCTGACGTATCTGTCTGATCTTTGCGCCGCCCTTGCCTATTATCACTCCCGCCAGCTAGCAACAACAATGTATACAGTGCTACCACTGTCCATGACAACACAGAACAAGCACATAACATCATCACCGTTGTTTAGCTCAAGCTGTACCATGCCTGCACATAACACTACTTAAGATACACCCTCGTAACAGTCACTCTAGTTAGATTATAACAGAAGTATGAAATTGTTACAAAATATATATCGTAATAGAAACATGTACTTTAAAAACTTCATTTTATCACAAAAGCATCAGAAAATAAGCATAAATACAGTGGGTATGTTGACAACAGTGGGTATACTAACATCAGTTGGTTTGTCCCTGACATCATCCTTAGATGAGGAAAAGGACGTTAAACTTTTATTATTATTATTATGTTAACATCCCAACCCCGATCCCAACCCTGATTAAACTGGGATTCAACTGGAAGATGATGATGATGATATTAACATCAGTGGGTAAAAAGCTGGTAAAGCTAATGCTAACGTCAGTTTTCTCACTCAAAAGCAAAACCTGATGTTAACATCAGGGTATGATAACATCAGTGGTATATCACTGATGTTATCATACCACTTACATCAAATAAGATATCATACCACTTATATCATACCACTGTTAATATACCCACCGATATTATCATACCCTAACATAGGTGGGTATTTTAACATCAGTGGGCATGTTAACGTCAGTGGGCATGTTAACATCAGTGGGTATTTTAACACCAGTAGGTATACTTACATCAGTGAGTATTCTAACATCAGTGGATATGTTAAAATCAGTGGGTATGTTAAAATCAGTGGGTATGTTAACATCAGTGGGTATGTTAATATCAGTGAGTATACTAACATCAGTGGATATGTTAAAATCAGTGCGTATGCTAATATCAGTGAGTATACTAACATCAGTGGATATGTTAAAATCAGTGGGTATGTTAACATCAGTGGGTATGTTAAAATCAGTGCGTATGTTAATATCAGTGAGTATACTAACATCAGTGGGTATGTTAAAATCAGTGGATATGTTAAAATCAATGTTAACACGTTAAAATTAGTGGATATGTTAAAATCATTGGTAAACCAACATCAGTGGATATGTTAACAACAGTGGCTATACTAACATCAGTGGATATGTTAACAACAGTGGCTATACTAACATCAGTGGGTATGCTGACTTTCTGCGTGGATTTCTTAGGCATCAGACTCGCTAGATCATTCATCCCATAATATCCTCCATCTCTGTACATAATCAATCAATCAATGCAACTGAAGCGATACATAAAAGATAACACCGAGCACTACGAAACACCAGTCAAACCAATGATCAATACTATAATAACGTCCATTATACGGCACACATCTATTTGCAGAACTTGTGAATGAGGACTTAACATAGCACACAAACAACGCAACAGAACGCAGAAAACTGACATACTACTGATAATACAATCAATTCTTAAATAATAATAATAATAATAATACAAATCATTTCCTTCAGAGATGCCATTAATACAGTAAAGTTTGATATAAACAAAGCTAGACGGAGAGAGATTAGCAAATATTAAATTACAAAAGAACAAGACATAAGGTACAAAAGAAAGAGAAACATGAATAAAAAGAGGCAACATAACAGAGATTAAGAAACAAATTAAATATCACAGCTGATGGTTTCAAATGCCAAAATTATGTAAACAAAATTAACTAAAAAGCAAAAGGACTGCGAGAGACAGAGAGCGAATTAAAGACAGAGAGAGAGAGAGAGAGAGAAAGAGAAAGAAAGGGGAGATCTACCTATCACCGCGACTACCACCACCACCATATCTCCCACCCATCCTATCTTCATCCTCATATCCTCCGTAGTCCTGGACAAACGCAGGATCGTAGTTGTCTGGATCATAGGCGCTCTGGAATCCTTTCGGCGGCCACTAGACGATGCAATACACAGCAAACTTTTACAATAACAGCTGATAACAACAACAACAGCAACAACATACAGTAATTACACAACATCTGATAATCAATCAATCAATAAGAATTTAACGTCCGGTTCCTCGCCATAAGGCAATGTCAGGGATGTCTCTTGCAGACTCTACACAAACAGGCGCCAAAGCACCACACAATGACGACTGAGTACACAGAGATAACAAGAGAAAGCGAGATCAAAACACTGCAAGTACAAGATCCAAGGCAAGCCAGTCAAAATTTAGACCTATGGCGCACTGATAGGAGCAATATAATAGCGCAACAACAACATTATACAATAATTATACAACATCTGATAGTGCTCAGCAACATCATAGAGCAACAACAACATTACACAACAGCCAATATCAGACGACACGACTTCATCTTACAATGAAATAAGGGAAGAAGAATATCAATACTGAAAAACACAAAGTAGCTGCGACAGTAACACTGAGTTTTTGCATCCTACGATACAAAACACCCGAAAATAGTTTTCAGTAGCCGATACAGAGCTAGATAGTGATTAACTGATTGTAGAAAAAGTCCCTGACATAAACCTTGTATGAGGAAACACAGATCTTTATGTCTATTATTATTACAGGCTGCCCCCATTTAGATCATGACTTGACAAGTACACTGTACAGCATAGCAATAATATGCAAAACTGAACTAAGAAATCACAATGATGTGTTACTTCAAAGTATTCCCAAGACCTCGCAAAGCTTAGACACAGTGGAATAGAAATATTTTTATATAATATCACCAAGAGCATATAATAGAAGTTAACAAACACTACAGGTCTCAAAAATGACATCAGTTTTAAATTCTTTAATTATATCAGTCAAATCATTGCAATCTCTTCAGAGAGAGTTTTTTAAACCAAAATTAGTAGCATCAATACTTTAACCTTAGTAACTCAAGCAAAAAATATTTAATACAAAACTTCAAAGTATATTTTCACATCAAACGAATCCTATAGGAGACAATCTAGAATTGGCTTGAATTGATAACCTCTCGGCAATCAGAAACCTATACTACTAACTTAGCCATCCCGTTGGTAGGATTAATTTTAGAATCAGCTGTGTATTACGTAGTTCAGATGAAGCTTACCCCGCTCAGCATCTTACAGATAGAGATGATGCACTTTGTAACCCCGCCAGTTCGACCAATCATCTGCGTGATACGTTCAGTAGATTGAGGGCAGCAGGAAGCAAACACCTTGATGTCCACTCCGTACTTGTGCCGGAAATCCTTCAGCTGGCTGCCGGCTTTCCCGATCACGCAGCCGGCCTGGCTCTGGTGAATAAGAACCTTAGCGGTCACCTCACAGCCACGCCGGCTAGACTGACTGCTGTACTTCTACAGGCAATGCAGTCAAGTCAGAGATTAGTTATAATTCTTTACTAAGTGCAAACTTTAAAAATACTAATAATACTAACAATAATAATATTATTATTATTATTCATCATCATCATCTTCCCTTGAATCTCAGTTTATTATTATTAATATTAATAATATTAATTTTTGAAAATTCTTATAAAAATTACTTAAATGACAGATTTTATGCCCTGAAAGGATATCAGCGACGGAATAGACTGACAGAAAAAGAGTGTTTAGATTAATCTACAATCAAAATTCAAAGTATTTTTGAAAATGTTCTGTAAGTCTATTTCTATAAGGACAATCTAATAAAGCTGGTAGAGCTAAGGTTAACGTCAGTTTCCTCACTCGAAAGCGATATCAGTGACGGGAGAGCCCAGGATTTGAACCCCGCACAAACTGATCCGTGGTCGAATGTCTTACCAACTTCGCCACCGGCTCCAGCCAAAATAAAGAAAACAAAGAAAATAAAGAAAACAAAGAAAATAAAGAAAACAAAGAAAATAAAGAAAAGCTTTTCAAAAATCATTTAAACAACTTCATATATAGAAATATTGGTGTTTTAACAAATTATTCAAACAGGCTAGTTTTTGAATTGAAAACCACATATTGAAATTCTATGAAAGCTGGCTCACCTCTTCAATAGACCTGTACACTGACTCGACGACCGCTCTCAATGCATCGTAGCTACCACTCACAATCAACACTCTGTAGAATATGTACAAGGTTAGAAATTACATTAGATAACAACCATATTACGGGGTAATTTACATTCTCTTCTTTATGAAAAATAAATAAGATATATAAAATATACAAGACAATCTGCAAAAACTAGAGAAGCAAAAAAAAACCAATTAACTGGAATCAACATCACTAAAAAGACCTTTAAGTATATATTTATCGCTAAACTAGTTCATAAAACGATTTTAAACCGAATAATTTTCTTTCACGGAAGTTGTCTCGATTCTAAAATGAAACTAATCATAGCATTTATACAGCATCAGACCGCTGTTTCAATTGGCCTACAACTATCTCGATAAACTACTGGCTTCAACGCAGCATTTCCTTAAAAACTGGTCGGCCGTCACAATGCACTAGTGACAGACCGAACTCTCACTGAGCACAACGAAGGCAACACATTACCGTTCAGGAGTTCTGCTGGAATTGAAGGTTACACGAGCGCGGCACTGAGGACAAGATTCATCGATGTCGAGGCAGAAGGCAGGAGAGACGTTGTCGCAAGGCATCGATTGATTGATGAGGCATCAGCAGGATTGTGTGAGGCGAGGCATGAGAAAATACAAGAGCACAGCAGAGTGTTGAATAAGTATGCGTCAGTGATTACGTGTTACTATATATCGATAATATATATATATATATATCGATAGCTGTTTATAAAGCGGAGCAATTTAGAATAATGCTTGCAGCGCAAGAACGCATTACAGTACATAGTGGTTGATGGTAATTTAGAGTAATGTTTACAGCACCATAACCCATCTCCATACATCGTGGTTGACGGTAATTTATAGAGTAATGTTTACAGCACCAGAATCCATTTCAATACACAGTAATTGATAATTTAGAGTAATGCTAGCAACACTTGAATCCACTTCAATATATAGTGGTTGGAGGACTGTGAAATTAATTCAAGTGGTTATATTCTAGATTGCAGAAGTTCTGAATTGTCTGGTGTGTTGATTTAATTGTTGATTAATTATTCATCGAAACAGGTGTTAAACTTAGCCCAGGTGTTAAACTCTAACTCAAAATTCTCAATTCTCTTAATAGATCAAAAGGGTGGATCCATCAAGAAGTGTCCAAGAATTGGACACACAGCCAAGTCCAAATAACCCAAGTGTATTACCAACTATATAGAAGAATACAGAACTACAATGGAAGACAAAAGTATCACAAGATAGACTGGTAAATTTATGAATTTGGTTCTACATCAGTACGATATAATTGGTTGAAAAGTTATTATCTCCAATACCAGTCAGTATTTACTCCTTTGATTTTCATTTATCGAAATTAACTTCGATACAAGGCAGTAATGGATTTCATATGATTCAATACTCAACTATGCATTGATTCAGATGATGAAATAGATAAAATCAGTAAATACATATTGAAATTAAAATAACCACTAAACATTGAAATCGAAACTTAACGGAATTATGAATTAATCTATTACGACTCCGCATCCAACATAAAATCATAATCGACTAATTTTTCTAAAATATCAAGTAAAGTATGGAAAAACACAAAGTAAAAACTTAATAAATTTCAAGTCTATAGAATTGCAATCACCTCTAAAAATTCTTAGTATTTCATGTCCATAGAATATTAGAATTGCAATCGCCTCTACAAAATTACCAGTGCAAAATGCTGGTAGTAACACAATTTACAGGCTATTCTGACGCAATTGTACTGAATTGTACGAGATGGTTACCTCAGTACGCAGCTTTGAGATGTTAGCTCCTCCTTTACCAATCACTGCACCAGCGTCCTAAGCACAAATTAAATAAATAGAATGGAACAAATATCATCATGCAAACGAAAATAATTGCCCAATTTAGTTGAATTCACCCTGTGATCTGAGAACATCTCAAACTAAGCTATGTTTTCAGAGGAACAATATTATCTTAGTTTTCTCATATGCCAGATATCCTTAGGTCTGGATTTTAAAGGTCTCAATACATTATGATATCATCATCATCTTCCATAGAATCCTAGTTTAGCCAGGGTCAGGATTCGAATAGACCTTCTCTAATCCTCTTTGTCCCACACCAGTCAATATGCCCATGCCATTCCATTCATTTAAATTCTTGTAGCAATTTCTGGAGCCTAGGAATTCACCAACCGAATGCCCTTGCAATACATTTAAGACATAATAAAATAAAACAAGAGAAAGAAACATTAGAAAGAATCCAACAGCATTAACCTTGGCCGGCAGCAGAATCCTCAGTTCATAATTAGAAGATTCGTCACCATCATCGTCATCGCTCTTGTACCTGTCGTAGGATCTCGAGCGAGATCTAGAGCGGGCCCTCGATCTGCCGCCATCTCTCCGAGGATCTTCCGTATAACGACGCTTCGCTGACGGCCTTGACCCCTCGCCATCGCCTGATCCATCCCTCCTCACTGGAGACCTCGATCTGGATCTCATCCAATCTGAAAGCAGAATTATCAAGTACACAGTTCTAAATACTGCTAAATATTTAACGCCTCAATAGTCATAGACAGAACAGTTGGGAGTTGCACTCTAGCACCAGCTATCACCAAATGGTCAGTTAAAGATATAGTTTGAACATTAACCTTTAGATTCTTCCTTCACCTCATAATCAGCCATTGTTAGTAGTAAGCCTTGATCTGAAAATTAAAAAAAATAAAACAATATACATTACAGTATAACTACATCTTGGCTTTCTAAGAATATTCTAAACATCATATTGACATTTTTGTGCAGCAATTTAATTTAATGCAAATATCTGTTATGGTAAAGAGTCGCTGGCCGCACCTCATGAACACTGGAGGGAAGAGATATGGAAAAAGTAGGTCTTCAACTGCCTATGGAACTGCTCATATGAGAGCAAAGGCCGATGTGATTCAAAAGAAGACTTCGGAAAAGTGGAAGGAAGAGAATTCCAGATCAAAAGCGTAGCAATATATAACAATAACAACAATACGATTAGAGTGCTACTGTTGTCCATGACAACATTGAGCACTGTGAAATCAAATCAAAGCCGATGAGCAGAGTGAGGGGTCCATAAACGGTGCGAGCCAAAATCCGGGGTTCAGTCCAAGGAAGGGTACTAGCGGAATGGAGGTTTACGTGTTGGTCTCAGTTCGTGGACGTTTGGTGGATATGAAAAGTCGAAGAGAAAAGATTTTAATCGCCTATGAAACTGTTCGTAGAGTAGGAAAGGATGATCAGGAATAGATGAGGGGGTGCGCAGAGTGGAAGGAAGAGAATTCCAGATCTGCGGGGCAGCATGCTGGAAGGAGCGCCTAGACAGCTGGCAACGTGAAGGAAGGCTCAGTCTCTCAAGAGTAACTAACTAAGAAGACCTGGTGGGCCTGGAGGTAGGTTGTCCCACTTGTAGTAAAAAAAAAAAAGTAAACACGCATTATAGTGAATAATCAACTATGTTGATATCTATCACTTTTAAAAAGTGATAGATATAAGTAATATAATATAAGTGGTAGTAAGTGGGACATGTAACTATTACCAGGAGTGGTAAAAGACTTATAAGTTAGAGAAACTGTCTTGTATAAAATGCATTCTCTAACTTTGAGCCAGTGTAAGGACTTGAGGATTGGAGTAACGTGAGAATATTTGGAGCTACGAAAGACTGCACGTGCAAGAGAATTCTGGATGAACTGCAACCTATCAATCTCGCAACTGGGAAGATTTAGAAATAGGGAGTTGCAGTAATCCAGTTTCGATTGTACGAGAGCAGCGCCAATTGTAGTGGAAGTCTCGAGAGAAAGAAATGGTCTTATTCGACGAAGATCGCGAATATGAAAGAAACATGCCTGTGATGTTTTAGTGATATGTTCGTGGAATGAGAGGTGGTGGTCAAGGACAACCCCAAGATTCTTCACAGAAGAAACTGGTGTGACTGAAACATCGGAAGAGAGAGCCAGGGACACCTCGTTCAGTTTTGAAAGTTGCTGAAGTGTTCCAAATAGCACGAACTCAGTCTTGGATGGATTGAGCGCCAAGAAATTGGCAGACATCCAGGAAGATATTTGCTGAAAGGATTGCTGTAGACAAACCTTAGCATCAGGATAGGAGTGGGGGGTGAAGCATGTGTACAGCTGAGTGTACTAAATAAAAATATGGATGTAATACTAAATATATAGCAAAAATTTTGCTTTATTCTAGAAATAAATCTATCTATGAGCTATACAATTAAACAATGGAGTTTTTGAAAAAATACAAATTTTTATATACGTTTATAGTACTAATAAAGTATGAATGTTTTACTTTAAAAATAAAAACAATTTCTTTACAATTTCCTCGTTTAATGATCAGACGTAAATAATCGACAAAGCACAATATGGCTGATAAATTGAAATCAAGAGTAGGGAATAAGCACACATCTCCCAGTTGTACTTCTAAATTTTGAAACTTTAAAAGGCCTACATCTAAAGATCTTTAAAATAGGTTTTTCTTTATTCTATGCCTACATCCATATTTTTAATTAACTTGCTGCTTTGCAAATTTTCCATTTCTTTCTAGTTCATATTCATACTAAATCATTGCCCTTCATAGCGAATCTAGTAACAGGTAGATAATTAATTAATTTTTGCAGGTAACGCCGATTTCTGTATAATGTATTGTTCGAGGGTTTATGCTTTGAGTCCAAAGATGCGACCTAAATTTGCCTAAATTCTTTTATATCTTTGCTGCTACTGGCCTGTAATTTTGAATCAAATTCTCAGAATTCTAAGAGTCAAGCTCCGCTGCTTCATTGAATCATTGTAGATTAATAAAATAAACTTAAAAGAGAGTAAGTAAATGATGATATTTAATTGCAGTTCGACTGTTATTAAACTTTCAGTTTTATTTTCTAAGAGTGTAAGTCTTCAGAAAGCGTCATGAGGTTTTAAATTGCCAATCTTGAGGAAGTTGCCGAAGTCGTGGGTTAATTTTAATTAATATTAAATTTGAACACTCACTATAGCCATTTTGAAATGATCGTCGATAGTGATATTTGGTACTTTTTATACAGTGTACATGTACATGTTTACCCATAGGTCTGTTAATGGGCGTCTTCGCCATAAAGGCGCCATATAAACGATGACGCAGTTTGCGTCACAAGGTTCTCCCGGGGGGGAGGTGATGAGGAATTTCTTAAAATTCAAACTTAGGGGGTACCTACTATACTCACTACATTGAGTTTTGCGTGATAGGCCAAGGGGGAGACGCCCCTTCATGGATCAGTTTAGGCTAATCAACTATTAATATTACCATGCAGTTTTGCGAGTGTCTGATATTTTACTCTGGGAAGTGATGCCAGAACCTCAGGAACTATCCTTTAAATTTCATGACATTATCTAACGCACTACACACTGATCAACTATTTATACTTTCAAAAATGGTTTCGATTATTAGTTGGCAATAGTTGCCATTAATTAAGAATGACATTCTCTGTTATATGCTAGTGCGATATTCCAGGGACTGGTAAAGGGATCAATTGACTGCAAAATACCTAACGATTTAAACATGCGGTAAAGATAAAACTAATGGTAATAGAGCTAGTATTAACATAAATTTCCTCACTCGAAAGCTATATGTCAGTGACGGGCGAGCCCAGGATTTGAACCCCGCACATAGGCCTACTGGTCCGCGGTCGAATATCTAATTACCGACATCGCCACTGGCACCAGCCCGTAGCGATGTCGGTAAAGATGATGAAGCTCATAAACCTGAGGCCGTTTAACGTTCGATCAGTACTGCGCGAGACCTAGGCCTATTGAGAGACGGTTCGGCTAGGAGACAACAGGCCGATGTGATCTTCACCGATCTTACCTATTAGTTCTTCAGACAAGCTCGCTATAAGTGATGTAGATAGGCCTAATAATAATGATAGGTAGGCCTACGTCATGACAAAAACAATACATAAAAAACTCAAAGAGTTCAAACATATCGTAGCGGACAGTCATTTTACTATTAGGCCTACATATGCATATGAGTATCCCTTTCAAATGCCGTTAATCGATGATTAATGACTGTTTGCGGATCCACACGTATAAGAAAAGCATGTATATGATACATGCAAAGATGTATCTCACTTTATTGTATATGACACATGTACAATTTTGTGTACATGTAATGCTGCACACTGTACATTGTACAGCGTAATGCGAATTCTCTATCAATATACGTGCACACTGTTTTTTAATTAAGTGATACCCCACATTGTTTTGACAATGAAGTCGTAAGAAGTTGACTGATGTTGTTGAAATTAACTGTACTTGACCAGCAGCCAATTCTACAAAACGTGGAGAAATTTAGTTTGAATATATTTAATGACGGGAAAGTTATAGTTTTACACATAGGAGTGGGGTCAGGTAAGAAATTTCCAGTACAGGAATATGATTATGATACATGCAGCGTAAAATTAATTATAACTATACAAATAATAGCGATGTCACTACAAGCGTAATCTAAATTGCCAGACTAGTTCCGATCATAATCAACTGCTACAAACTACTGTCGTGCATGACAATATGGAAGAGCCACTGGAGTGACTATATCGGTTTAGTTTCAGACTGCACATCAGAACGTGCGGGGTTAAAATCATGGGCTCACCCGTTATGCTCCTCTTTACAATTCCAGAGCTGATGGTGACCTTGCACGGGACTAACATTTTAACAATGAACAATGTAGAGATAATAGTCACAGCTATATGGACCTATCAATCAATGACAACATAGAGCATTTCAAGACAGTATCAACAGCTGGACTTCTACAACAGTTGCAACTTTCAAGACAACATTGGACAACAGATGTTGTAAGACAACATAGGATCAACAGCATGATCAGAACAACATCAAGCACTCTCAAAACATTACGAATTATAATTATCAAACAGTTACACTGCTTCGTACATCAATCCGTGACAATATCGAACAGTAAGACAATAGACTGCATCGAATGCTGTAATTCAACTGCCGATCATGACAACATAGAGCTGTGTCCAGTTAGCACTGTATTGGTTTAGGTCGACACTTGCAGGTGAGGCAGCTGTTCGGATCTGACTGGAATCCATACGGACACCTGTTGCTGCACGTGACTGGGAGACAGATCTTCACCGGCTCCTCTTGGATAGGACAGGGAGGAGGCTGAGTGGCTGTGTAGTAAAGTAAACGCGCATTATAGTGAAACGATCAACTATGTTGATATCTATCACTTTTAATACCACATGTTTAAACCGTTAGGCAATTTTGTCCATTTTTCGTATAACCAGTCCAGTGAATGTCCGAGATTTTACTCTCAGATCAGTGCGGCTGGGGTTTGAACCCACGAGGGTTCAGTTCTCCTCAGGATCTGTCATTTAATACTTCATGACGTTACCCCTACGCTATTTAGAAATTCATATTGTTAATATATTCATATTCGTACATATTGAGACATTGAGGCTGAGTGGCTGAAAAGTGTGAAAATAAATACTCTAAGAGAAATGCGATAAGATTTCATCATCATCATCTTCCCTTGAATCCAAGTTTAACTAGAGCCGGGATACGTATAGACTGTCTCAAATCCTCTCTGTTCTATGTGCATCATATCATCCATCAGTCAATCCCCTACTTAAGACTTTTCCATTCGTTTAAATTTTCTAGCAATTTGTGGAGGCTAGGCGCTTACCAACCGAATGCCCTGTCTTACATTGGTTTTTAGCTCAGTGCTTTGTCGTCTA
This sequence comes from Enchytraeus crypticus, assembly GCA_905160935.1. Lineage (NCBI taxonomy): Eukaryota > Metazoa > Annelida > Clitellata > Enchytraeida > Enchytraeidae > Enchytraeus > Enchytraeus crypticus. The sequence continues at coordinate 357,445 of CAJHZI010000596.1, forward strand.
TTACGACACGTGCAGTCACCGGTTGGTCAATTCTTCCAACAACCCGGACACAGAACGGGGAAAAGACGATAAGATTTATATCGAAAAAAAACAATAATAAAGTTGAGTGGATATATAGATTTACAGAGGCGAAATACGGGAAATCCGCGTATCTAATAGAATTAGTTGTAATAAATTTACAAAATAAAATATAGACTAGTAATCACGCAAGAGAACATGTCTAATATACTCGATTAGTTATATTACGGTAATACAGTTACCGAGAAGAATAAGATTGCTTGACTGGAAAGTAGGTGGGCCTAGAAATAAGATATCTAATAGAAATGGTTACGAGCAGCAAGATGCAAAAAGGATTAAGACGTATTCTTAAACATAAAGTAGGATATATTTAGCAGTATTGGCGAAAAATGAAGATAAAGGAATACTAAATTACTGGTGTGATATTAGAAGCGTTTTACAAGTAGGTGTTGCAAGAGGCTCCTAGTAGGCCAAAAACTGGTTCTAATGCTTAATTAATATTTTTTGTTTGTTTGAACAGCTTTAGTGCATACCAGAAGTTTTATCATTGTTGGGTCCTAATCACTGTAGAATACATCAACCGCTCATAGAGTGTGTGTGGCTAACTAATAACTGCGGAAAGTATTGGTAAAGTAATTTAAGACCTTCCCTATTCCAGGTAGTCCTACGCTGAAGTCTATATTAAAAGATTGTCAATGCTTAGCTTTCTTGATGTGGAAGTGGTGGTCGAAAATATGCCCCTAAAGAACGAGAAAAACAGACAATGATTGAAAATGTGCTCTCGGAACCTGCCAATCGTCGTCACACAATTAGAGAGAGAGAGAAAGAGAGAGAGAGAGAGAGAGAGAGAGAGAGAGAGAGACAGAGACAGACAGACAGTCTCAGACTGAGAGAGACACAGATAGAGAGAGAGAGAGAGAGAGAGAGAGAGATAGAGAGAGAGAGAGAAAGAGAGAGAGAGACAGACAGACAGACAGAGAGAGAGAGAGACAGACAGAGAGAGAGAGAGTTCATACCCACGGGGTCGCAGGCCACTCTCGTCAGAGTGTCCTGGATCTGTTTCAGCATGTCATAGCTTCCCACCTGGAACACAAGAGGCTGACCGTTACCACCCTTGCTCGCTATCCCCTCCAACTCAGCCTTGCTCACCTTGTCCCCCACACCGATAGAAATGAAGAGAATTCCTTGTGCCTTGGCCTCCTGAGCATAGGGGATGGTGAGATCGTGATCGTAAGTGGATTCACCATCCGTGATCACGATGCACATATTCGGCGCCTGTGGTCTCTCGCCGTTGACCTGGGTGAACATGGCGGCTCGTGCCACGTAGATGCCTCCAGAGGTGTTGGTGTTTTCGTCCAGAAACCTGGCAGCGCTGACTGCTGGCTCCATGGCCGCAGCACTGGTGAAGTTGTTGAGGTTGAAGATGATGTGAGCTCTGCGGTTTAAATGAGTAAACTTAGTAAGTTTGTAGATATATGCACTGGATTTATGCTTTATTAATTGCTTCAGGAAATTTGTTAAAAAAGCATTAAAAAATTTAGGAAATTTGTAAATTCCTTGGCTTTTTTAGTTAATGTATAAATTCACTGAATTTATAGGACTGTGTTATAGGTTTTACTATATTTCGCTCGAGTACTGGTATCCTTGGGTATGCAGGATTTTCTTCTCGGGGAATGACGCCCTTGCCCGGTAAACGTTAGGCGAAGCTGAAAAAGCATACATAGGGTGCCCACGTCGTCATTAGCAGAATCCTCAAAGAATAATGGTATATCAATAGGAATGTTATGGATGATTTAAAGATCCACTCGTATATGGACATGAAGAGGAAAACAGAAAATAGAGACGAGTGGAAGCATTATATACGATGGACCTGCACATTGGCAATATACTAAGAGAGACTGGTATTCTCAATTTGCCGAAAAAATCTCGGATTAGTGCCTCATCTCTTGTAATTGATATATTTTATGTACTAAAGCAGCGGCGTTTAATTTTCACACTTGTTACCTTGTGGATGCAACTAGTGGAGATGTCGACGGCAAGATATCAAACGGCGGATCAGTGAGTGCATGCGGAGTTAAAATCCTGGGCTCACCCGTCACTGATAACGTTTTCGAGAGATAAAGCTGACGCTAACATCGACTTTCCGGATTTTAAATGACAGCAGCCGTCGAAAGTCTACCTTAGTTACCGATTGGTGGCCGCGTGATAACTAACCTTGCCGTTAAGCAAGAGGTAACAGATTTCAAATCCGGTCAAGCCATCTCTGAAAGTGTACAGCCGAGAAACACTTATAAAGAAACCATCAGATAACTGTTCTTAATAATATTTTGAAGTTGGATATAATGTTTTTGAATTACTAAGTTTATTTTATAAAGCTACAATAATATCAAACGTCTATCGTTTTGAATGTTTATAGTAACTAGTGAAAAAGCAAGAAAATCTAATGTCAATGTTTCCTCACTCGAAAGCGATGTCAGTGACGAGAGAGCCCAGGATTTGAACCTCGCACATATTATGAATTTTGCAATGTGTTACAGAGAAAGCGAGAAGTAGCTGGAGCTGTACTTGTTTCCATAAGTGACCAGACCGACTCTGGTGGCTGTGGCTCCGATATCCATTCTCTTTATCGCCTCGTTGACGAACTGCAGGACCAGCTTCCAGTTGTTGATCCCAATGCTTCCGGATGAGTCCAGAACAAACACAACATCCCCCTGGATACAGTTGTCTCCACTCTGCCTTTGCTCCAGCTCTAGCTCTTCTGGATCTAGAACATTTTCCAGATTCCGTTCTTCCAGGAAACGATCTTCCTGAATGTTGATGTGGAATAAAATCATGCCAGATCAATATATCATCAGCCAATCATCAATTTTTGATATCCCTCTAATTCGTTTTAGTAAATTTTGTAACCATTTCTATAGAACCTAGGCGCTAACCAACCGAATGCCCTTTCTGGCGTTATATACGGGCGTACAAGCTATTATATATACACCTGTATATATAATATATATATAGATATATATACCGTATATATATATGTATATATATATATATATATATATATGTATATGTATATACATATGTATTTATATACATGTATATACATATATAATGGTGTATACATGTATACATATACATGTATACACCATTATATATATATATATATATATATATATATAAAATAAAATTAGAATTATAAATTCATGTATTTATCGTTAACTTAATCATCACATTGAACGGTGAGAGAATTTATAAATGTTTTATGTCGCTTACCATAGACAATCGTTGATCTCGTGCTAGCTCACGCTTGCGGGCCATCACATCCTTCCAGCGTTTAGAGATTTCCATCTCCTCCACTTGCAGCTTGTTCAGCTCACTCTCCGCAGCTCTTTTTTCTTCCTCCATGTCTCGGGAGGAATGGAGGTTGACTGCCCAGCAATACACCAGACAAGACGCCAGCACAACGATGAAATGCTTCATTCTGTAGAATAGAAAAAGTAAGTTTTGAGGTAGGCAGAAAATTATAAAATGAGTCAATGGAGCTGAACTCAAAATTCGCTCATTAACCATGGTGTGGTCATTAATCTTGGTGTGGTCATAAGCCCTGGTGTGGTCATTAATCCTGGTGTATTCATTAACCCTGGTGTGGTCATTAACCCTGGTGTGATCATTAACCCTGGTGTGGTCATTAAACATGGTGTGGTCATTAACCCTGGCGTGATCATTAACCCTGGTGTTGCTTTTATAATATTCTTAATCATCTAAAGTGTTTTCGGGAATATCGGGTAATTTGATAGCGCCGTCTAGCGGCTCTTAATAATAAATTTCACATATCATTTACTGTAATTTTAAATTTTCATTGAACTCTCAATTATTTTATGGGACTTATTGATATAAACATAATTTCTTGAATTAATCTGGTAAATGTTATATTTACCGTACTCTATGTTGCACAATTTGGTTCCTACTATTTTTTTCTTCGGAATATGTACATGTACGTGCCTCAACAAGGCCTTTATTTCCATTCACTTTTCTTTTGTTGACATTGTTGTTTATTATTTTTCATTGTTTTCTTGTCTATTTAATTCATATGAAATGTGTGTTATTCCAACGAACGTGTGTAATCATTTAACGTCCGAGATTCAACTTTGAACAAAAAATGAATAAATAAAAATATATAGAGATATACGTAAGTATCTGTGTAGCCTACTTGTGTGTACTTGTATATAATATAGGCCTATATATATATATATATATATATATATATATATATATATATATATATATATATATATTATATATACTGTATATATATAATTAGGCAAGTAGCTTTAATATTTACCTATAGTATGATCGATTCGCTAAATTAGTTGTCTTCTCTACTTTATAGAATGCAGAAACCCTCTTTTCAGTTGTGGGCGACCTATTCGAACTATTGAAACATGGAAATTTAATCGACTCCAGTGCACTTGCGAAGCCAGGTTAACGCAACACAACTCAATATATAATGCAGTCTAAATACTGAAAATAATTGAAAACTTGGGAAGTAAAAATAAGCTAAAGTTTTCTGACCGTGAAGTTGAATAAATATCTTAACTGGTTAAACAAATTTGTTAATTGCAATACTTAAAGTAGTCATAGTAATAATTTTTCTAATCAGATTAATTATACGCATTTAAATTTGGCGACATATAGTAAATAATCGCATATATACCCTTCAACTAAAACTCATCATCATCATCATCTACCCTTGAATCCCAGTTTAGCTAGAGTTGGGATACGAATAGACCACTTTCACTCCTCTCTGTGAGGTGGGACTTCTCAATTTGTTTAAGAAAATAATATAGCTACTTCTGGAGCCTAGGCGCTCACCAACGAAATGCCCTTTCTGACTCTACTCAGAAAGGGAAAGTCTGATCTTAGAATCGTAGTCTGGTCTGAAATCTTAGTGCTTTGTCGTCTTTTACAACACGTACAATCTACGATTGGTCTCTTCTTCAGCAACCCGGACCCAATACGGATAACTATGAAATCAAAAACAGGAATTTATATATTAATAATAATAAAATTTTACTCGTGTTGTATCCGAGTTACTGTAGAATATATACCAATCGAAAACTGAACGTGTCGGAAGAGGCAAACTAAGCAATGACGGACGAAATTATCGAGAAACCATCTCAAACGCCATCTTTTTCCAAGCTAATGGCAACAGTAAGGTTGGTAAGGCATAGACTTAAAAGGGATAAACTTTTAAAGGGATAAACATGCGAAGGGATAAACTTGTTGATCACTGAAGTTCTCTGTGGGGGCTCGATGGAAGACTGTGGGTAGGTATTTGTGTCTTAGACATGCCATTCACATTTCGTTAGAGAGAAGTATATTTAAAAATTATGATGGGAGCAAATTCCCAATGGGTCTCTCATTGCAGATAATTTCTATAGTAGGCAAATATCCTTATAGACCCAGTTTGAAAAGAGCTATTTCGTATTTGCGCGGCTAACACCTATTTGCTTTCAATGTTGCTTTGAATTTCGTGGGATGATATTTTGTGGAGTATACATCCTGATATCGTAGTCTTCCAATTCTTTTTCTGTAATTAGTCTCGTCTGATCTAAAGCATAATTGTTCCGCTTTAATTGGGTGATTTGGCTTATTCACGTATTGACACGGCGGTTAACAGTTCAGTTTTACCACGTTACTTTGCGTTTAAAACAACAATAGCTTTATGACAAATTACACTGAACTTCGAAATGCTAACTTAATTTCAAAAGCACTAATATACATGTCAGACATCTTGAATAGTAGACTTGAAAATTGTGAATGTAGGCTATCCGTTTTGATTTTAGTGAATAGGCCTACAGAGTTTCTCGTTGAGAATTTAAAGAAATATAAAAATGAAACAAAATTAAATTGTGTAATTCAACCACAGAACTCTTGCAGATTTAAGAAGTAATCTGACTCAATTATAGAAAAACTATAAGTCACAATAAAATAGAAATAGTCAGAAATTAGTACCTATATGTCCTCTATTTTTGACATAGTCTCTTTCAACAGCAATGCATTTCTACCAGCGTGGCACCAGTTTAAAGACGCCCCTCTGGTAGAACTTTGTTCCGCATCTGTCTCAACCATGAGTTAGTGATTTCCTGTACATCAATGATGCTGGATAATGTTTTATTTTCAGTATTTTCTTCACATGCCGAACAAATGAAAGTCTGATGATCATACGTCAGGAATGTATGACGGATGTGACAGTCCGCCTGAGCTTCTATATTACCTTCTGAGTACGCAGAGCAAAAGCTGGTAAGGCTAATGTTAACGACAGTTTCCTCACTAGAAAGCGATATCAGTGACGGGCGAGCCCAGGATTTGAACCCCGCATATACTGATCCGCGATCGAATATCTTACCAACATCACCACCGGCTCCAGGCGAAATGAGATTTTGCTCCAGCAGAATGAGATTTTGCTCCAACAGAATGAGATCTTGCGTTAGTATGGAGAAGAAGATCTTGATCATCATGTCAACCTGATCTCTTCGCTCCGATGTTACACTTCAAATTTTTAATCGTTGCGATGTATTTATCATTACTAATTGTCAGTCCATTCGGTAGAAGAGAAGATCAATGAACAATATACCTGTATCTTATCACAGATGCCATGACCTTCTTTATGAACGAGACGGCTTTAAACTTCCTCAGTGGTGGTTCAAATACTCGAGCACGACTAGGTTCACCATACTAAAGTTCACCATAAGCCTTAAGTAATTTGATGTTAACTTTTGAAGCAGATTCACCTTTCTTAAACATGAACGTTATTGCATAGTAGCGCGGCTGTTCCACGTTGATTTCACTCTAGACCATGTTTGGCGTCATACAGACTTGGCGCGGCGCCTCCAGTCAAAAGTGACGTATATACCTCACGCCCGAGGCGGCCTGTGACGTCACCATCCAGGGTAATATACATATTATAGCTGCTTTTGTTAAACACGATATAGCTAGAATGTTCTACCAAGTATTATTTTTTCATTCAAGCGGTCATTTTTTACAAGAAAAGTCTCGCTACTTTTGGAACGCCCCTGGTAATTAAGGAACAAAAATTGCTCATAACTGAAAGACAGGAACAAGCTGAACGAAGTATAAACAATATGCTCACCACATGATGTACAAGTAAGGCGTCATTCTTCTTTTTCAATTTATTCACCAGATGACACCATGCTATCAACTTAGTTCATGCAGTCTGTGCCGCTGACATTCTTGAACTGCAGTCAAAGAGCATCTTATAATGCTAGAAGAAGCCCTGATCCTTTTCCCCGAATGAATGTCTTAATAGCGTAGGGGTAACGTTATGAAGGTTTAAATGACAGATCCTGAGGTGAATAGAACCCTCGTGGGTTCGAATCCCGGCCGAGCTGATCTGAGAGTAAAATTTCGGACATTCACAGGATTGGTTACACGGAAAATAGAATAAATTGCCTAAAGGTTTAAACATGTGATATTAAAAAGTGATAGATATCAACACAGTTGATCATTTCACTATAATGCGTGTTTACTTTACTTTTTTACCAAATAAAGCCTCATCGTGTACCTAAGTGGCAATAATGAGAAATACAATTATTAGAGAGCACAACGTAGCATTGCATACAAAAGAGCGATGTAAATAGGTACACGTGTTAATTTGGTCAGGTGAGAATTAAATTTATAAACAGAAATATTTCTGGCAATCTACATGTATTTCGATTTGACAGCCAACTATCAGTATTTGCCTATAAAAACCGTTTTCTCAGTAAATCTTCTCTTATCGGACGAATAAGCAAATATCGCATTTTTAAGTTAATTAAATAAGATTTCGACTATTTACGTAGTGTTACTGATTTAATATTCTCAATTAAAGGGAATTCGTTGTTCATAATTTTTCTTTGACGAAAAAGTCAATTTATTGGACTCGCAAGTTCAATAAATTGACCATCCACATTCTGCTCAAATTTTTTAAAGTTTTGGAAAAAACTAGAATTAGCATTCTAGTTTTGGTGCTACAGCGCTCGATGCTGTCATGGACAACAGTAGCACTGTAATCGTGTTGTTGTTGATGGTGGTGGCGTTTTATATGTGCAAAAAATGCTTTAGTGTGTACTAACTGCTTCCCCTCACCGAAAAAGCGCCTTTCCCAACATTAATTCCTGGCTACACACTGCCTCAATGATTACACATGCAGAGCTCGTTTGTCTCTACTTTAATAGCAACGATGCCATACAGATCTTACATAAAAATGAGACATCAAAGACAAACTCAGTGGGCAAATATCTTCTTCCAATATGAACTTCACCCCTGATTTTATACACTCCTAGTCTTAAGGGGTGAAAGCCTTTCTAAACCTATTTAGTAATAACAACAACAACAGAATAAGAGTGCTACTGTCGTCCATGATAAAATTGAGCAATATGGTACCAAATCCAATCCAATTAGTATTTAATATAATCTTTTTATTTCTCTGTTATTCTTCAATAGAATGCTAGACTCAAATATACTTTTAAAGCAGAGGGAAAAGAACTCCACGAAAGAGAGATGGAGAAAGAGAGGTAGAGATAGAGAGAGAGAGAGAAAGAGAGAGAGAGAGAGAGAGAGAGATGAATTAGATAAAAGCAGAGAAATTAAGAAACCGACTTAACACACACAATGGCTAGAATACAAAGGATAGTAATAGACAAACTAGACACACAGACAAACGGAAAGGTAGTAGGGAAGAGAAGAACATCAGATTGAATTCGAAGTCACTGGATACGGAAAGATTGGAACCCTAGCTGAACTCTGTTCTGCGCGACGCCTGGGGCTATGTATGGAAAGAGTCCCCGTTCATCGATCATTCAGCTGACGGGATTGTTTTCACTGAAGCTCTTGACTTCTTAACTCCACCATCTCGTGCCCTACTTCGTCTATCTAAGATATCGAATTGTTTAAAAGCAGGATTGGCTTTTGACATTTCCATATATCATATGATTTCGCAGATTACTTGAACTTTTGTTATAGTTTTTGTTGCTTTCTGGATAGAGAAAAGTAAGGTTATGTATAACGTGTCAGTGTGGATGCGCTGTCATAAGTGTATAAACCTTAAAACCAGTGATGTAATCACGTGTCAATTACTGTGTAAATTGAAATTACATCCTTCTATCTAGCACGATTTGATTGTCATAATCTGGCTATTTCCAGCTCTGTAACAATTTATTAGAATCAAGACTTAACGCAACTTAACGCGCTGACGTACTTATTTTTCGAAGTGCCCATAATGTTGGACAAATTATAATATACATGTACATTGTACATATGTTCTTCATCGCTAAAAATTCTGGACAATTCTAAAAAATAGTTAAATTAGCCGCTTAGTAACATTAAGTGTCGATGCTAATAAAATACTAGAAATAGAAATACAAAAAGTTACAGTAATGGCACAAGTCTATTTTACTTTACTCTTTACAATCAGAAAGTAAAAGAATTTTAAAGTACATTTCATGAATGTACGAAGATATGAGATACTAAAAATATCAATACTATCAGATACTACAAATATTAACACTAACAAACTGACCACATTTTTAGATTCACTGGGCTTTGTATAGAGTTGGGGAGAGGCTATTTTTACATTCGCTGAGTAAGCGACAGTGTGTTATCTTGTAAGAAATGCTGATGCTAAAGATTTATGGCAATAATTTCTTCGAAAACTGACTAAAATTAGTAAGATCTTAAGAACATGTGCAGATGTTGTCAACTACTCTCATCCTGTAGCGTATCTTCAGTATCAATATTCTGCGAATAGTGAAATGTGTCAAACAATTACCTAATTACACCGCAGCGGTATATTCGAGATGTCAGCTAATTAAGTGACAAGTTCACCTCAAGAATATACACCAATCTATTAATAACACAATCTCACGATCTATCAGCTTATCAACAAATAATCCAATATTAGAGACGAAACTATTTATATAATGAGAGTAAATCAGGTTGAATCCATGGTATTGCCTTCAGTCGAGTAACCGGACGCTATATTCTTATTGATTGATTGATTGATTGATTGATTGATTGATTGATTGATTGATTGATTGATTGATTGATTGATTGATTGATTGATTGATTGATAAGAAACTATGTCATTGAAATAATTGACAGCTGCAGCCTACACACGGACGTCAACCTTTTATCTCAGCCAGTTGCATGATCGCTTAGTGTCAGACTGCGGAGCAGTAGATATAGAATTCAAATGCAGTGTTCTTGCTGTCACTGAACTACCTGCGAGAGAGTACATTGAACTGAAAGTGGAAGGGTATAGTGCATTTTGGTTGAGTTTGCGCATCATTGTCGAAGCTAAGCACCTTCCAGTTTGATTAGTTCTTGAAGGGGTGACCACTTTTGATGACAGAGTACTTTTAGGGTTAAACACAAACCCGGGGACATTAGAAGGTTATTCTTTAAATCAGGGCTTCTGTGCTCTCCGTTATAAAAAGGCAATGATTACTAATAATATAATCAAGGAAAAGAAGAAGGAAGAAGACTACAACAATGACAACGACAGCTGTGCAAGGAAACTCGTGTCACTCGCGCGGTGCCAAATGCTCAAATAAAAGAGTAAAAAAAAGTTTTACCTCCGCTATATATACATGTATATACACGTATATATATATATATATATATATATATATATATATATATATATATATATATATATATATCTGTGTGTGTGTGCGTGTGTCTGTATATGAGTATATTCTTCATATTATAACTATATATAACTCTATATATATATATGTATATATCTATATATATATATATATATATGCATATATATATATTATATGTGTTATATATATACGTATATATATCTATTTATAATATATATATATATATATATATATATATATATATATCTATAATATATATATATATTATGTTATATATAAAGCTGGTGAAGCTAAGGCTAATTTCAGTTTCCTCACTAGAAAGCGATGTCAGTGACTGGTGAACGCAGCATTTGAACCCCACACCATCTGATCCCCGGTCGAGTAACTTACCGACTTCGCCACTGGCTCTAGCCAGTGGCGAAGATATATATATATATATATATATATATATATATATATATATATATATATATATATATATATATATATACATGTATATATATATATATATATATTCCGTCAGTTTCTACTAGATGACGGTAAATGTCGAGCAGAAATTACAGAATTGCTAGGTTAGGAAGAATTACAGCTCTTTAACGAATACACTGTCACATCAATTTATATAGATTTATAAAGAATTAAGTTCATTTAACCCTTTATGATTTATTTTACTATGGCGATGCCAAACGAATTAAAGATATTCATGGAGCCCAGTGGATGGAACCAATCCGTGATGTTATATTGATCAAAATAGGCGGATCCAAAAACCAGAAAAGATACGCTTATAAAATAAAATATAGGCTAACGATTTGTCGTTTACTCATGGAACTTACTTTTTAATTTTTTGGACTTCCACCTTTTAATGGCCTTTTTTACTGTTCATCAACCGTCTTTGATTTGGCTTCACAGTGTTTGATGTAGTCATTGAGGATTGTAACACTCTAATGGTTTGCTTTAATCGTAAGTTTCATTCCTCGAAATAAATGTGAACAAAATCTGCAGCTTATGCTTAGTCTATTCTTCAGCGATCCGGACATAATCGATATTAATTGATACACAATTGCTAATTAATTGATATAAAACCATAAATCAGCCTGATACTCATTTCTATCACGAAAGGCATTCATATGACTTCCTACAGAAAATTTCAGGGAAGATATGAGTTCAAAAATTTATGCTTACAACTTTAGTTCGACAAAGTCTGGAAGAGTTGTCCCTGACATTTGCCTTATGGTGAGGAACCGCACATTAAATTCATATTGATTTATTGATTATACCCGTGAAATCAGACTCTGACTCAAAAACTGAGGATTTTGAAACATCGCTGCCAATATGGCGGTTAGTAGCTGCTCTAGACTATCATTACTTTCAAATAAAACTCTTTGCTGATCTGCCTGCATAAAATCGATCATCACGTCTATTAAAGATCTACCTATATCATCCAACTATAGGGGCGCCAGCCGCGCCGCTAGTCCAGCTCTTTACATTAGAAATGATGCTCTAAAGCGCTTCGTTAAAAATGCTACTAAAAATTCTGCGAGATCCTAGAACTAATAAAGATAATTTAATTGAAACTACTCTAAACACGACAGCAATCAAGTGGTAAGCCAACCCAGAATTATCCCCAATTACTTCTAACATGTTGTAAATCAAATTTTAGAAGTTAATTTCAGTTATTGCACAACATAAAATATAGTAATACTGGAATTTGAAATTTTATCAATTATGAGAAGGCTTCAGGAAATCATCTGGATGAAAATAAATCTGCAACTGGAAGTAAGAAATATCACTTAGACAGTCATGCCTTAGCATCATGCATTGACCATTTGCTTAATTTATTGTCTTGGATCTTGGAAATACCATCCGAAAGATAGATAGATCGATATATAGTGATAGATTTATTTACTAAATAATACTATATATATGTAATTATCACCCTCTTTCTTTGAATTCCAGTTTCTCTAGGGTCGGGATAATCTAACAAAATATTCTTTAGTAACGAAATATGATAATAATGATAAAACTAAAGTAGTTCGATAGAATTTCTTTGTCTTAGATAGTCTTAACTCTAATTTTGATATTCCTATTGTCGTATAATCAAATGCAATTGTGGCTGATTTAGGCTATCGTTTGATATCTGTTAGGGATTTATTAAGTTTATAAACATAAAAAATACAATTATTCTTCCATAGTAGTTCTAATTTAAAGCTGATGCTATTTCTGCTATCAAGTCTTACCCAATGATCAGGCACCATCATGGACACCAAGCGACCAAAGTTTCGTGTAACTTGATAGTCACTGCATCAATTGAATGACGGTCGTCGCTAAATATCGCCCGATGCAGGCTTTGGACAGCAGAGTGAAGGCTGGAAAAAACATTTATTTGCAAACTTCCTTGCCCCTAAGCTTATCATACACTGCAAATTTTGTGAGTGATGTCCAATGAAACAAATTCAAGACGAGAACGCAATCTTAATTGCTGTCAATATTTAACTAATTTAAAGAGAACTGCAGGTTAGAGTTGTGTAAACTACCTATATCGGTCAGGGAATAATTTAAGCTACGGAAAAGTTAAGCAAAAAAGAAATTGTATTTTTAAACGAGTAATTTGTATATTATTAAATTTGAGACATTTATGTGCAGTGAACTCTTGTGAAGCTTTACTGTATGTAGATCGAGAAAGCTGCATTCCACGTCAGTTCTGTAGCTACCAAGCGTAATTAACGATGAAAAGTCTAATAAATGGTTTGCACCCATACGTTTTATGCAGTTGACCTGCAGGATTAAATGTTTATTGAAGTCCTAGATAAGATCAATATGGCCAGTCTTCCATGAACGGTTTCAATTGGGTTTTATTAATACATTAACAGTTCATTAATTGGCAGAAATTAAAAATAAATTAAAAATGTTAAGCGCTTTCTTAATTTATTACTATGCAATTAAATAAATAGGGGACTAAATGAAACTTATCGTACATAAATAAAAGATGCAGATATAACGCTAAGTTTAAAGCCTCTTTACATATCATACTCCGTAGGATGCTTTGAGAGACGTCTCGTATGGATTGGAACCCATGACCTCCAGCTTTTCAGGAAGACAAACGTGATTTGCGTTTTCATTTGACTATCCAAACGGTACGATTAATATTTTTCAGATATATCTATATAGACCTACATGTAGTATATTATTCAAATTTGCATTGCAATACTTCCATTGTTAATTTTTCTACTTCGGGATCCAACGTAAAGAAAGCGGAACTTGGTCGAGACTTTGTCCAAATCATGTCATTCTACATCTGATCGTCCTTCTTGGCGTGGAATTTCTAAACCTTCATAAAAATATTAATTGAAATTTAAATTATTCAAAAACAATTCGCTGAATTGCTCGAAAAGCTTTCACTTTAACTTAAGAAAATTTATATATATATATATATATATATATATATATATATATATATATATATATATATATATATATATATATCATTCACATAATTTAATAATTCATCATCATCATAATCTTATCTAGAATCCTAGTTTAACTAGGGTCTGGATTATAATTTTAAAAAGCAAGTTCTGAAGGTTAGGTGCTCACCAAACGAATGCCTTCTCTTACGTTGGTTTGGATATTACTGCTCTGACGCTTTTTGCGACACGTTCAGTCCACCTTACACTATAATTATTATCTAAATAAATTTAAATAACTTTAAATCAAGTACCTATTAAAACGAATTTAAACTATTTATGCTACAAAACACGATTTCACTGCTAGACGACTAGCGGGCTCCAAGAGCTGCCAATATTTTCTCTGAACTTCTGAACCATCTTGACCTAGCACAACTTTAAAGTCAGAACGAACTTAATTCCATAAATGATTCAACGACAGACAAATTTCGGATCAAACCCACTTCGTTAATTCGATGAATGGAATCCATCCGTTAATTCGCTGAATGAGCGAGCGAGTGGATGTAGGAAATGGACATTTGGATGACAGGAAGACTAGAAGGGTGAAGATGTCGATAGAGGGCGGAACATGTGTTTATAGTTATAGCTTGATAAACTCTGCAGCAGAAATGCCTGTAATGAAAATCTAAGAGCTTCTTATATTCGATTGAGTAACCATTGTCGGCATGTTTGAAATTAATCGAGGAGTAGATTTACTTAGCTATTTACATCAAACCACACCATCAATGCACAATTTTCATGTACAACATTATGCAACAAAACAATGAACATAATAAAAGAGATGGCAAATGGCCAAATAATGATTACATGAAAGCAATAGTGGTTGCATTAATAGTGGTTTGTGATTTTCTGAGGAACATTACGGCGTTCAGAGTTATAGAAATGTTAGATAGAAACAATTTAATACAGTGTCTCTCTAATGTTTAGCCGAATGGCAGGTCCAAGGTGCACATTCCTACTTACATTAATCCATTTTCATTTTGGAATATTCCGTCAGCAAACAAGTAGGTCATATCGTAAATCTCTGTACACCTCAATTTACGCTATCATCTGTATCACCTATCACGATACTTATATAAAAATTTTATTATATTTTATCAGGAAAAATTGAGTTTATATCGGATGCGGATGCGGCGTCCTGTCCATATAACATCCTGGATTAGGTTTATTAGAGAAACCGTGCGACTAACGACAGATATTTGTTTAAGGATCGACAAGTTTATTGGGAATCCCGCTGAGATGGTTTCAATGGAGATAGATCCGAAAAACATGGACCAGTAGCATGCCTAGCATCTGAAATCTACGCATCGACTTATACTAAATGCACGGAACGAAATTATTAGAAATCTGCAAACAAAATATATACGAAAAATTTATTCAGAATTAACAATTTGGCAATACAAAAATTTGATGGCAAAAATGTGTGATGGGATCAAGATCAAGAGTTGGATCAATTCAATAACTAACAGATCCGTTTAACTTCAATTTTTCTTCATCAGCATCGTCTGCCCTTGAAACCCTGATTAACCAGTGTCGGGTTTAGAAAATTGTTAGCAATTTCCGGAGGCTAGGCGCTCACCAACCGAATGTACTTTCAGATGATAGTTTGGATCTAAATGCTTTGCCGCCTTTTATTACGTGGTAGTACCCGGTTGGTCTATTCTGCAGCAATCTGGACACTCTCTCTCTCTCTCTCTTAGTGCACTGCCTACTAGCAGGTCCATGGTATATAACGCCTCCACTCGTCTCTGTCTTCCGCCTTCCTCTTCATTTTCACATATGAGTGGGTCTTTAAATCATCTAACATACCTAATCTCGGCCTGACCCTGCCTCGTTTTCCTTGCATTCTACCTTCTATGACCTCTTTTAATAGACCTTCCCCCTTAGAATCTGGACACAACACGGGTAAATTTCCTAAATTCTTCTGCACGCTCTTCTATAATTTTTAACTTACGGAAGAGGGAATATATTATATTCAGCAGGCCGCCCTTCATCTTTGATTAGTATTGAAATTCCATATTTTCAAAATTGTTGCAAAACTGTTTTAAAAATTTCGATTAGGCAGTACTTAATAAACGAAATCGATACATAGACACAATCTCTAGGCTCGGATCTAAGCCATCGGACTAGAAACGAAAAATTGAAAGTTCTACAATCTGATTATTAATATTATTCAATTAGCTGCCTCGCCACTGGCAATCCCTTCACGTCGTGATATATTGCATATTGGTTTCTGACTTGTAGCTGCTCTTAAAAGCTTCTGCTATCTGTTTCCAATCACCGCGCGGTACATTCTATCAACTTAATTCTAATTCCTGACGCTGAATCATTCCTCCTAGAGATCTTGTTATCAACTCTTTGTTCCCTGTGTTAGCGGGATATTACATATCGCATCGTATCTCGGGACACGGTCACCACATTCTCTTGTCTTTGATCCTTTCTCCGCGTGAACTCCGATACATCTTAGTGGGTAGATTAAACAACAAGATAATGCCCTCCTATCCCATGACCCATGAAGCGATTGCAAGCAGTTCACGTGCTGTTCAGTGGATATCAATCTGACCTTCGGGTCACAGAATAAATTCCTTGTTCCCCTTGATGTCCATTCTTCACGGACCACCTGCAGAATCCTGTGGGAATGTAATAAGACGATGATAGAGAAGTGGTGGATCTTTAATCGAGATAAAGGTTTACCGTGTCCAAAGCTCTGTTTGGTCTTTTTTGTTTGATTTGGAAAGCAATATACAACGCTGTGAGGATATCACTGTAGGCTCTGGCTTTACGAGAATTTGTTTTTATTTACTTTGGCCACCATCCGTCGGGAAAATATTCTGCTTAGTTAGCATATAGAGGTCAGCCCATTAAATTTCTTTTAATGGAGTTATTGAATGCTTGATTCTTTAATTGATCTTATATGGTTTATCAATTTGGAATTTGCTTCAATGCGATCGATATTTGTATGGAATACGGTAGCACTCTAGAAATTGTATTGATTTTAATAATATTTCAGATATGATGATATCCGGATAAAGTTTTCTTATACTATGTAAAGAAGTATCATAGAGAGATAAAAATGAGAGTTTATAAAAGTTAAAAAGTTATGAGCCTAAACTATTAGTTTAGATACTGTTTCAGACACTAGTTTGCAAAGTGATTTAGTAAGTTCACGTAAAGTGACTTCAGACACTTTAACGTTATTTGAAAAGATTACCAGAAGTAAAGACCGCTTAGACTACAGTTTAAACAATCTTAAAATTAGGCCTACTCAATTTAATTGAAGTCAGTGGGCTAAAAAGTTGTTATTTAGAATAAAACCAAACCAAATGTTGAGAGGCAGAGATCTTAAACATCTTAATTTATCTTATAAGTTCGTAAAAGTCCAGGTTGAATGGCCAAGTGGATAGCATCTTAGAAGTTTAGGATATAGTTAAATTTCGAGTGTTAACAAAATGAAGTAGGGGCTACTGACGAAGTTTTTTAAAGCTAACTTTTAAAGTGCCATTTCTCAAACTATCTATTCGCCGATAAACGGTAGATTACAGAAGAAAATTCGAGTGTTCTGCTAGAAACATTGCTAAATAATTTATGAGTAACTTTAGACAACATGAGTAGCTTCGTGTTTTCTCTCATAGCTTGACCCCAGTCACTGGCAGTATGGGATGCTCATGTCATTATAGAGGGAGAGAGGTGAATTTTAGAGGGGGTTAAGAGCTTATTGCTCTTATTTATTATTAGCAACGAAAACTTATATAGCGATGTTATGGCCGAAATCGACCTTCAAGACGGCTTTACGGAAAGAGTTTAATACTAATAAACTAATTAATTATAAGGACATAAAGGTTACATATACAAAGTACAAAATATAGTCAGTTCGTGTGAAAAATATTACTAATAGATTAATATCAGCTTAGGTTTATTATATTATATAGAACACATTGGTGCTTTTCAATATTAAAACCACTAATAGGTTAGTCTAGTTATTTGTGAATTTATTTACTTATTTATGTACCTATTAATTTATTAATTAAAATATGTAATTATTCATTTTTCTTCGCCGCTCAAAGTCGCGATTGCACTAGCTCACAATTCTCAGTGAACCAATCGCTCAGACTGTTCAATGATCAATTAATAATACTAATAATAATAACAATAATAGAGAACAGTTAGTCTTAAAAGCGACTGGTGCTCTAATTAACAATGAAGGACAAGCGCAATACTACTAAATAGCAAATACTAACGCTAAGTTCATTGGCTATAAAGCCTTTGTATTGAAGCTGAAACCTCTTGTTACAAAATCAGTCTTTATAGTGTCATAGCTACTTCCTACCTCTCCGCATTCCATCCTGTCACTCCTGAGGGGTGGTGCTGAAGTCACTCCGGGGAGGGGATGATCGAGTCACCCCGGGGAGGGGTGTAGACGTGACGAATACAGGGAGAGTTGAAGGGAAACCGAGAAGATCGTGAGAAAACTCTGATGGAATTTACCATCTTGTCTCCGCTAAACCTATAGCACGTCTTTCTCCCTCCTCCCAAGTGACTCTACCCCACCCATCAGTTTAGTTTCTTTTAGTGCAAACTAGATTTAATATTTAATGCTTAATAAAGTATATTTCTTAAAAATATTATATATATGTATACAAGTATATTTATATACGGACCGGCACTGTTCAGGATCTTTTATTTCTCTTCAGCACGTGTTTTTTCAGATCGTTTGGGATGAATCGATTTATAGTAACATGTGATGGGGGGACGTCCCTGACATCATCCTTGTATGAGGAAACGGACGTTAAACTTTTATTATTATTACTATATATGTATATATACGTGTATATATATATATATATATATATATATATATATATATATATATATTATTCTAAATCATCTCTCTACTTTAAAATAATTACGTACAATAAAACATGCGGTATACAATAAAATGCAGAAACTTACAAGCACCACGATGTCAAAACTGACGTATATATTATAGCTCAAATGTCTAAATCTAAGAGACATTTAAAATAGCCAGTTAGCAGAATTTCAGGAATGATCTTTCAAAAAGATGCGTTTGATAATTCTTTTTAAAGCTGTTAGGTTTATCAGAGTGTCTTATTGAGTGTGGAAGTTCATTCCAAAATTTTGAACCTGCTACAGAAAAAGACTTATCATCACAAGAAATTGTTCGGAATTTACAAACAGCAAGTTTTCGGACCCAATCGGATGCAGATTTTTCCTGAGCTAATATAAAATATAACATTTACTTGAGATAATAGTAATTATTATGTAAAATGTGTAAAAATACAGTTACAACCACGGAAGTATCTAGATTAATATTAATATTGACATTTTTTAATTTGTATTTATATCAATCTATTTTAATTATTTTATATTTGTTTTTGTATTTATGTTGTGTTTTTGTGGGTTTAACGTCAAGGTCAGTGCACCGTTGTTACAGAAGTTATGCAAACATATTTTTTATTTGTATTTGTAGTTATTTTTTAATATTCAGGATATACATGTAGAGAACCCGAGTTTAATAAAAAGGATTCAAGAAATACGTGCTGAATCTCCGTCCGGCTACTCGAGAACATCCAGTTTTTTTAATGTATTGAAGCAAACTTGGTTGAACTTTTGCACAAGTCACTAAGAGATTTGCAAAAGAAAAAGTGTCCCACTCTTATCGTCTGTTTGCTCTGAGTTGGCTCTTAAGTCTGTCTATGTCTGTCTGTCTATCTCTATGTCTGTGTCTGTCTCTATCTCTATGCCTGTGTGTCTACGTCTGTCTAATTCTGTCTATAAGTTTGTCTATGGAATTTTATGCCAGTAATGAAGTCAGCTGCATCGGGATTCATAGAGCCCTGCTTTTATTGGCCTCCCGAACAACTTCATACCCTAGGATCAGTTCTTGATATCTATCAGCTTTCTTAGAGGCTGGTAGTTCAGCTGCTCCGCCTGCAGTGACTGAAGTTGTGTTCAGGTAAGAGTTCTGGGCACATTTAGCAATGTTCCAAGGCATAAAATATCTTTTTCTTAATATAATATTATTATTAATATTAATAGTAATATTATTATTGTTATTAGTGTTATTATTAACATAAACCACGATGATTATTATATTTATTATTATTATTATTATTATTGTTATCATTATTATTATTATTACCATCATCATTATTGTTATCACTAATATTATTATTATCATCATTATTATTTTTGTTATTATTACCGCTTGAACAAAGTTTTTTATATGGGTTTTATTCATTTGCATATTGGTTTTAGCACAACTAGGAACCGCTCCAGCTATCGCGTAACTTCTAATATGGACTCCCATTAGTTTTCAGGATGAGTGGATTAAGTAAAACATCACTGCCTCTGAAACTTACGAGCCTTGTAAGGATTGATTGGATAAAAGAAAACAGATGTAAGCATTAAACCTGCGTGAACTGAAAACCCATTGCTTATTTATTGATGGAACTGCTTATAGTCTTATACTCCAGTAAACGAAGCTAAAGTTTCAAGTTTTTAAAGTTTACTGGAGATAATGATGATCACCATCAACTTCTCCTGAATTCAAATTTATCTAGGGTCGGGATAAGAACAGAAATTTAAACTAATCCATTCGTTTAGAATTTTTCATAGCAATTTCTGGATCTTACTCGCAAAAAGAACCGACACCCATTTCTGACGTTGGCATTGATGAAAAAAACGTTCTTACCAAAAATAAAAAACGTTAAAAAACGCGTTTTTCCCAAAAAAATAAATAACGTAAAAAAACGATGGAAAAAACGTTAGTAGCGTACACGTAGGCTTGCATATATATTACCATGCCTTCATTCCATAACACTAAACAATTTTATTACAACTAGGCTTGATCTAAAGTTCTAAAGTATGTCCATAGACTCAATACAAATATAAACAAATACTTTCAGGTCACATACAGCCACATAAAAGGTTCTTACAATTTCCTGTTTTGGCTCACAGTTAAAATAATTCGAGGTGAGATCACAGTGTTTATCTTAATTTTTACGTTTGACGTTTACGGTTTACGTTTTTTTACTTTTTTATTTTAGAAAAAATAAAAAACGTAAAAAACGCGTTTTTCAACAGATATAAAAAACGAAAAAAACGTTTTTTTCATCTATGGACGTTGGTATAATGTAGTGCTTTGTCGACTTCTGCGACACTTGTAGTGCCCGGTTGGTCTATTCTTCAGCAACTCGAGCACAACACGGGTAAGATTAATATTCTTACCCGTAATTGGCAGTCTTTCTCAAGACTGCCAATTATCCAAAATAAAAGTAGTGACAAAAAATTGAGACTTAAAACTTCGCTAAATAAGACATGACCACTAATTGAAAGAAAACCATACACTGTCATCAATAAGACCCTATGATGCTCGCACCATAATCAAAAAATTACATACATAATAGACATACTAAAACTCAATAATAATAATAAATTATATTAATTAATTAATATAATTTATAATTTATTAACTTAACAGCATAGCAATCAAAATATTAAATAAACTCATACGTTATCGTCATAATCTATGTAATTTAGCTCGAAATTACGTATTTTAATATGAATAGTATACATATATATTGCAAGAATACTGTAGTAAATACTTCGAAAATATTACTTAACTTGCTATATCACAATTAATACATTTATACAACTGAAAAACAAAATTTTTAGACCTGTTTTAATTTTTAGACACCCTCGTTATGTTTTTCAATTCTTAAGCCTAGTCTCAAACGAGAGTCTTTCTTAAGCGGTCCGCACTTCGATCGAATTTTAGTTAATTAACTGAAATTTTTATGTAAGCAAAGAAAATAATATGAACATGTAATATCCTAAAGAAACCGGTACTATAAATGGCATGAAATGGATATGCATTATTCGAGGACCCGAATAGATTGAAAGGCGGAAGTTTGGATTAAGATTCACATCAGCGCCTGTGGTCCAAAGTCTCTTGTCTGGCTCCTATTCACCACTGCTGCTGTTTATTTATCAAACTCATCTACAAGATTGTATTGCAGGGAACAAGTGCATGGGAAAGAAATTCTCCTAACATAGCATTCATTACAAGCGAACGAACAGGTGTCGTTGTTCTGCGCACGAAGTGGCATCTTCATAACACATGTAGCAGTAATTAGCTGTTGATTGAGTGTTGCTAATGCAAGTACAGTAGGATTAATTAACAATGATCATCTTTCGTATTCCAGAAATGTCACTGCATCACTGTAAATTATGCATTAACTGTTTATTACTTGACAGTCGTGGGGATGGAATTTATAGAAAGAGATACTAGCAGGAAGAAAGATGGTGAAAGAAATTAGAGGAATACTAAGATCTGGGATGTTAAGCGATTTTGTTTCTGAATATATATAGGAAAACCGAGAGTATTAAAAGTGGAAAATGCAATATATCATATGACCATTTAGCGCAATATATCATATATGTGGATATATTATTGACCTGTCCTCAGACATTAGACTATTAGATATTAATATTAATTATTACTTTTAATTATTAATATTAACTATTAATATAATTTTTTAAAATTAAGTATTAATTAAGATGTTACATATTAGTTAGATATCAAGTTTTTGTGCAATAAAGAGAAAGGGAGAGTGAGAGGTAGAGAGAGAGAAAGAGAGAGAGAGAGAAAAGACAAGAGACATATATTTAAACATTTTAGAAATTCAGATCAGCGTATGTTCCGGTTTTTCGTGTTTCCGAAGTAGAGAGTTTGCTTTGTGTCTGAAGCCCATTCGTTTTTTGATAACGGTCGGATTTAAAGGATGCTATGCTTTCGGTTTAACTATTGAAATGATTTCGTTTAGTTCAATAAAATTTTCAAGTTATTCGAACTTTATTATACTTTTTCGAGTGAAAAACAATATCACTCCATTCCATTTATCTTCCAGTCTCATTCGACAAGGCTTGCTAGCAATATATACGAGCGAGCATACGCTCAAGTAGAGTTTGCAGGATAATTCACTCAATTCTGAGTTCTAAAGTTCTGTTATTTTTATGTCAAGTCTCGTTATTTATCTATTCCAGTACTTCTAACCTATCCCGAGTCACTCCGGGCCGCTGCAGCAGCTTCTCCCCAGGCTCGGTGTTCCAGCCTCCATCGGCTCTACGACATTCGCGGTGGAGCCTGACACAGTGGGCGAACATGCGCTCAATGGTGAGGGGGGGAGTTTACTAAAAAAAGCGGTAAAAAGGCTAAACAATACTTAAAGTTACTCAATGGTGGGTGGGGAGTTACTAAAAATACTGCGAAAAAATCTAAACAATACTATAACAATAATATTAATAATATAATCTCTCTCTCTCTCTTAGTGCACTGCCTGCTGGCAGGTCCATGGTGTATAACGCCTCCAATCTTCTCTATTTTCACTTTTCCTCTTCATGTCCACGTAATAATATAATATTAATAATACTAGTATATAATATAATAATAATATATTATATATATATATATATAATATTAATATAATTTTAATAATACTAATAATATTATTAACAATATTTAAAGTCTGATTAATTATAATAATAAAGTTTAACGTCCTTTTTCTCATCCAAGGATGATGTCAGGGAAGTCCCCACAGCACAAATCACTACAGATAAATTCACCCAGACCAATCTGCAAAAAGAAATGTTCTGAGGAGAAGTAAGGTCCTAAACGAGTCGGTATCACTGAGGATTCTATCAGAGATGGTCCGGCTGGCATTAGGACCAATAGTCTCTCATTGCATATTGCATGAGGCAAGTGCGCTAACAACTAGATCATCCAACATATTGCACATTCACTGGTTGTTTCAGGTCGGGACCGGGGGGCGGGCCGGTACACAAGGTTTTCTATCAGGGGTTTATCAGTGATTTGATAATGTATCCCCCATTTACAATTTTGAATTACTTAGGGAGTTTTTTGTCTCATCCAGGTCTCTTGGATTGGAACCGTAACTGGTGCACTGACCACAGGCTTCTGACCTTGATGTTAAATGTTCGTGCTATGTGTATAAAGCGATACTTTTCTAAACTGTCGCCTAATTCAAAATTATAAAAACAATTGTCGGATATCGAAACATTCAAAATTTCACGATTAGCTGTTTTGATCCATTTAATTATGATTAACACTCGCTGTTGTCTTCTACAAATTCTTCCCAACGTCTGGCCATAACCACCTCATCGGATTACAATTTGATAGACTTTTTCCGATATTGAAAAATTATGGCTTAAAATAATTTCTCGGCTTAGAAGTCCAATACTTTCCCTTTATCAAAAGCAGTAATTTCGAGAGAGATACGTTTATTAGATCGAAACACAACATTTATAATACAAAATAAACACAAGCACACGAAAATAGTCAAATTGAATAGAAAGCAAAATAATACAAAAGAAACTATGAAAAAGGGAAAAATGGCATCAATCAAACACATTAAGCAGAGACAGAGTTCGATGAACAATTTCATACCGCTGGGAGGGAGGGAGTCCCCGGTGCCGCTTCTTCTCCCCACCCTTCAGTGCTCGGCAGAAGGATGACACCCGATACGAGGCTCGGTGAAGTTACAGTCTCCCTCAATTCAAGGCTGCATCTGTGAAACACATGCGATGGTGTCACGCAGTTAATCGGTAAAGCGTTTAACACACACACTCTCTCTCTCACGCTGCAGTGCTGATGGAAATTATCCGGCAGGCAGGCTGACAGGATAGTGGGCTGTGCCAGTCCGATGATAATCCCGTCCTTTCCGTCATTCTCTCCATCCTCGATTCCCTCCCTCTCATTCATGCGGGAGTGATACACAGATTGGAATAAAGTTCAATAAACATGCAGGCGATATTGGTACACATAAAACATGCAGGCTGATTTTTAATAGACTCGTTCGTATTTCGCTCAGGGTGATCGTCTAAATTTCCGTAATGATGTGTTCTAGGCGGGATTAAAGTATATATAATATAATTACTAAGAGGTTATTCAGAATTGACTGAAAAAGGCAACAGCTCAAATGTCACATTTGTCACAAGTTAAAGTTATTTAAAGGTCTTCAAAGATGTACCCAGTGCGAGAATTTGGATTCTGGAGTATTCCTTGTTCGGCTTGAAAGCAGACGGTGCAAAGAGTGTAAATAAATCATAATAAAGGTTTAATTTCCGTTTCCTCATACAAGGATGATGTCAGGGGCGTCATCGTGTACGTCTAATGAGATAGTGAAGTCTAATGGGAGAGAAAAAGAGGGGAGAAAAGGGAGTAAAATTTCTATTGTGCAGCACAATCAACAGTGAATGAATGGTTTCTGTTAAAAGCTTTATGTCTGCGATAGACGATTCATAGGCGAATATAGTATGACTATGGCATTGACAATGACTATGATTAAGACTATAGACTATGACATTGAGTTACATTTAGTTTTTGGGTATCTGCAAAAATGCTAGGTTACATATGTTATTTCCTCGTCATTGTTCAATATTAACATACATGTACAAGCATTTTATAATGAATGCATTCCTTCGCTCCTTAGTGTTCATCAAAGTATCAAGTACAAAGCATATATTCTACTCTTAGTGAGCTATTGTACTTTGTGAGAGCACTCACTTGATCAATCGTCTGACCGTATTTATAAGGCTAAACCCTAGCCAAGTCTTTTTACGACATGCGCGGTTGACGGTTATTTTATTTCCAGTTTACGGTTGATCTATCCTCTAGTAGTGGGGCCGCAACACGGACAAAGTAGTGAATAAACGAGACTAAATTCAATTATCAAAGCACGAACTGATCAAATTGAAGCTGATTTATTTACATTGAAGATGTCAGCACTTCATCGAAGATCTGCTGCTCGCTGGAGCTCTTATTAACTAGCCGTACAATGTTTATCGAATGAGGACATCGGTTAAAGGGCGTTCTGTAACTTAGACAAATGATAATCCAGACGATATTCCACCAGTACAGAGCTGGTGAACAGGAGCAGGTGAAGGTGGGCGGATGATCATTAGAGAGTTTAATCAGCGTAACGTTAAGAACTGACACTTAGGTAGGTGGACATATCATAACCGTGGGTCAGGCTGAGATGATATCTTATCATCTTACCGGAAGGTGATAAAGGCTATCGATCATCAAAATGATCGATAAGAGCGTGCTTTCAATTTAATTATAAATACTGATTGTTTTAATGAATAATATACAGGTAATTAAGATAATATACATTTAAACTTTTGATGAATACTATACAATATAGCCAACTTCTTAACTTAAAAATCCAAAATTAGAGATTGAAATAATTTAAAAGACTTCTTAAACATAAGTTTTTTAAAAACAAGTTTGATTCTTAGATGTCTGTTTATATTGTGGGTTGTAGAATACTGCGGTACAGAGTATGAGCTAAATGCTATATGCAACATTTCCGCATTATATATAAATTGCATTTAAGCACAGTTAATGTTATAAATCTTACGTTTAAGTAGTCTCTAGTATGTAAAAAATATCAGTTAAATAAAAAGGACATTTCAATAAACGTAAAAGACTGCTACGATTTCAATTAAACGATAATTTTGTTATCTGCGCGGTACTGAGTTTATAAATTCTATAGGAATATTTTTATAGATTCATAAAGTTATAAATATTACCGAATATGTTAGTGTACTGGATTAGTTGAAAGACTTATAGTCTTGTCTTATTGCAAGAACTAAACAAAAGAATATAATTTACTTTTTAACAAAATACTACATTGTTATAAATGTTACTAATGTTATAAATTTAGAATGGGAGTAGATGTTTGAAATTGTAATTGTTGACAAATTAGTGCAAAGTACGCCTAGTCTACAAAAAATTAACAAAAAATCTTGACGCTATTTCTAATTTTGCAAGCTAGTTCACTCAAATCAACTTAACAAATTTATCTAATATTTTGATTTATCTAATTTCATTCCATCATAACGGCTGTAACTATCCGAGTATTATATGATCTGGGCATTATATGACAATAAGTCCAAGTATTCCACGAATAAGTAGCTAGCAGTCACCTGAGATTAATATTTAGCCGGAAGGCATGTAGCGGCTAATTGTTTAAACATAAACAATTCACAAGAAGTGTCCGTATACAAACTCTGTACCCTGTTGCGTACCAGATGTAATCGCTACTCTAGCACCTGCCTTGTGTGTGGAAATTATGTTAGGTAATATTATTTTTCAGAATAGCAAAACCAATTAGACTTTGTATTCATAAATCATAAACCGAAATAAATTAAAATAAATCGTCAAATACAAGTATAATCCAAAGTTCCAAAAACATTGTTGTGTTCGGAAAATATTATCTTAAAATAAAATATGATATCGATTAAACGAGTTACATAAGTAAATTTGTAATATGTCTTTCTTAATATGTTGACGGCGGGATTACCGCACTTGGTTTAGTTGCGCGTCAATTATCGAAGTTAAGCTGCATCGATCTCGGTTAGTACTTTGTGGGTGACCACCTTGGAAGACCGAGTGTTGGTAGAAGCTTAGGAAGGAAAAAATCCCAGGGTGATGGAAGGGTATTCTTAAATCCGCGCCGGCTGCAATTGATGCGCCATCAAAAGGCAACGATTACTAATAACCATGGAGTGGTAGGAGGAAATGGGTCTTAAACAAGCATCTGTGTTTCCGGACCCAGTGTGCCGTTATGTTATGTTAATTGGTGTGAAGCTTATGGAAAATTAAATAATTGTTGACTTTAAAAATCAGTTTTAAAAATCGGTCCGAAATTCAAAATCAAAAAGCGATTTGTACAATAATTTGTAAGATATCTAAAGAAGTTGATTAATCTATTTTTAAAAGTTAACTACTCTGTAAATTTTTACAGCAATGATGAAAAGGTATTTCTTGAGATATAAGATATTTACTAATATCCGACTGATCGACGATAGTCGGTACTTAAAACCGGCACTTATAAATGCCACAAAAAATGAAAGTTTTATTTAATTGTTTGCTTTCTATAAATTTATTATATATGAATTTATTAGTGTGTGTGTGTGTGTGTGTGTGTGTGTGTGTGTGTGTGTGTGTGTGTGTGTGTGTGTGTGTAAAAAGGTTTCGTTAAAAATTTACGGTATTTATCTATTTAGCGGAGGAGTTAATCATTCGATCCAATAGCGCAATACCGCATAAAACAAAGTAAGACAAAAAATATATATTTTTATATTAGTGTACTTTATTGAAGAATAACTTCTTGAACAACAATATCAATTGGAAGCACTAACTTGACTACAATATACAGATGTAAGTTACGAAATATAATTATACAGTGTCTGAAAAAGTATAAAAAATATTTTATACAAAAATAACTGTATTCTTGCTTAATAGCTATAGGCCTACCTAGCAAAAACCAAAGACTAAAACAATAACTTCATCTTAGTAATAATTCCAAGAATGTAACAATTACAATTGTAATTATATCATCTAAAAGATAATAAACTATACAATATAAGTCTCATTTTAGTCATATTGCCAGAAGGCACAATCAGCAACGGCAAATCCAGGCGAAGAGCCGTCGAGGAGTCACATCCGATGTGTTAAAATCAATGACTTTAAATCAGACTTTAAATTAAGACCACATTTCATTATCAAGCCTAACATTTCTATGCACAAGGTATTCAGGAATGGATAACTTAAATCTGGAAATATTATCATTACTTAGTACAGTATGCATACAATAAAGCAGTGATACACAAAAATGTGTAGGCGTATAAAAGTATAAAGAGCAGAATTCCATGAGCGAGCTAAGATACACCATCTAATGAAACACACGGTGATAATGCAAAGCGAACAGGCAAGTGCGAAGTAAAACAAAATCTTCTGTAAAATGTGCATTTCTTGAGCAAGAATATCTTAGAATTTAAGAGTTTTTAACTACAACGATGCTTTCTTGGTGCTATGTAACTTATTGCTCTATTTGAGAATACTCCAACACGAGACGGACGTTAAATCACTTAGTAGAGTATAGTAGCAGAAAGAACTAGATTCTGAAGCGACTTCGTGAATCAAGGTTTGAGCAGAATGTTAAAGGCGCATTACATCACTGGCTTCAGTACACACAGAGTTCAAGCTCAAATACAGTCCAATACTGAAGTCAGACTTGTGATCTAGTAAATCTAGATTTATTAAACCAAAATATATTTATACAATACTATTTATACTTTATTTATATTTAAGTCCAGATATATTAAACCAAAATACCCTTATTGCCATTAGTAGTAGTACATACTCTTAACACAGAAGTCAGTCATATCTGAATATAAATAAAGAAATCTGGTAAAGCTAATGTTAACGTCAGTTTCCTCACTCGAAAGCAATGTCAGTGACGGGCGAACTCAGGATTGGAACCACGCGCATACTGATCCGCGGTCGAATATGTTACCGACATCGCTAATGGCTCCAGCAAGTACTCACTAACATTCATTCATAACTCAACAGATCTCAGATCCTCTTAAATAACTGGTAGAATAATATTTGTAGCATAAATAGCTCAAGATTGATTGCCACAGTTCCATCGCCTATGGAGAGTACATGACTTGGACGCTTCATGAGAATGCGACCAGTAAACTACTATTCAAAACTCAAGTTCTCTGCCTACCGCTCCAACTAAACTTTCAAATATTCTACAGCTTCTTACCTCTAAACCTTCAATTAAGCTAGCACGTTAAAACCATACAGCGATATAGCATCATTCAGAGAAATGCGAAGTTCACAATCATTGTCACAAAATATTAAGAAAACTACAAATAAAATGAATTCAGAACAAAAATAGTTACAATTTCTAATTAATTCAGCAAACAAAAACTACTTTCATTATCAAATAATTACGAAAACAAAACGACTAAATTTAGAATATATTTACATGAAATGAACACCTAGGTGGCTCCTCAAGCAGTCTCATAACTACCTACACATTGTCTCGCAAACACTTCTTTCACATTAACTTGATAAAATGTTATCAACAAATGTGTCATCAAATCACAAAGTGCATCCAAATAGTCACACACATTGTCACACACACTTTGTCACACACACTGGCACACGCTCGCTCGTATTTACAATTTCGCTAACACTCTCGAAATTCATATTCCGAAGAGCTATAGATAAAAATTCCAACAAAACATGAAGAAATATTAAGAAAGCTGTGAGGTAGCATATGTGGTCTGCCGCCGCACAAGAAAACATTACCCTTAGGCACCGAATAAAGACGGTTTTCACTTCGCATAAGGTGAGAAATTGAGATATAGCCAATGAAGAAATCTCTAGCTAGGGGAAGGTTCATTCAATTTATTCTCTAGCTTGAAAATGAAAACCATACGTGGTCATCAAAATGAATTAAAATAGCCATCTGTTATGACTGATATGAAGGCATAGATTGATACCTGGATAGCCACATCGCCTGGATTCAGCATCACTAAGGTTGCAATGAGCCGATGGGGATATTACAATGGTTCTACAGTATGTGAATGCGGCCTGGAGGAGGAGGACATTGACCATTTGATGAACTGCAACTTGACCGGTGACGGTGTCATGCGTGAGGATCTCAGAGAGTTCAAAGGTCGGGCGAGAGATTGTGTCAGGCGCTGGATTAATGCTGTATGAGGACACGATAAGAAGAAGAAGCATCACCATTTGGAAATATTTTTCAGGAAGAGCAAGAGATGGAGACGTTTTTACACACTTACTACAAGCTGTTCTCCGGGCTTTGATTGACTACGGCTTAGATTATATACGAAAGTGTCACGTTTACCTATTGGCTGAACAATGTAAACACTTACTATGAGTATTTCTGATTAAAAAATGAATACAAATGCAAGGGGATTTCACAAATACAGTTCTGTATATCAAAAGATGAACCAATCAAAATATCAAATTCCAAAACCCAACCATTGATCAACCCAACAGTTGCCCAACCAAACAGCTACACAAGAAAGGCATAGATTATGCAAAATGAACCAAATAGTAGAACCACTGAACACAAAAAGGTAAGCATCATAACTGTAAAAAATTACAAGTGAAAATTTTGTAAGTTTTATGTACAAATAAGAACTATTCATAATTGCACTTCCTCGATGCTGAATATTAAGGCACTTCGAATAGAAAATTAAATGCAAAAATACTCATTTATATTTTGCCATGTAAGATAATTACAGTTTACAAGTTTCGTCTGCTGACAAAATCTAAACACAAGGCAAACCTTTTTGTAAAATTCAAGCACCCTCAGTAATTCATTTCAATAATTAAGAATAAAATGTATTATGTTGCTTCACATAATTTTTAAGAACAACTTATATGAAAATGCTTCAGCTACAACAATTAAAATTAAATAATATATTTTTAAATTAGTAGAATTTATTACTTTTTGCTATCTGCTTTACTAATTCCGGCGTTCATAAAATAATATAAACGAGTGAAATAGATGAAATGAAATAGATGAAGATGAAGCTAACTGAGGAACAGAGCCTGTGTCAAGGTACACATTAAGACCCGACAGCCTAGGTATTCCTGAAACCCATCACCTACGAAACCAGAATCCAACGTCAAAGTAACGTGACACTGAACTTATCATTATAAAAGTCAAGCCCTAGTGATGGCACGAAATACGAAATGAAAATTATTTTAAATAAAATCTTAAGCATAATAAAAGTTAAAAATAAAAATAATAAAAATAAATAATAATAATAGTTATTATTATTATTATTTAAATTATACCAGTAATTCCATTAGACTATTATTTTGTAATTCATATATTAAAATGAAATATTGCTGAAGTTAAAAGGCTACACTATAAATTGATGACCTTCACAAAGATATTATTCAACCAGACATTTAACAGAACTAATAATAACTATAATGAAATAAATTATCACAAATAAATAAGAGTATTAATTCATCTTCATCGTCGCGAAAGTGCCGCTAACTATCAAATAATCCGTGCTCTTCTATTACTTCAAAATTCCAGTAAATAAGACTAATTAACTTCTTAATTAATTAAGACTAATCCATTAATTATCCTTCTACAACACACCCACCGACACCGACGACTCACAGCTGAGTAAACTCTTAGTTGGGGTCTGTGAGCAGGACAAAACGGACGCAGAATTTTCCTCCGTCTCATCCCCCACATCCACATGATCGTTCCCAAGTTCTCCGAAATCTCCGCCATCCCCACTGTCCTCATCTTCCCTCATATCCGCCGAGCAAGCTCTGTCGTCGAAATTCCTCTCTTCCTTCACGCCTCCGCTCAGATTCGACTCACAACCGTTTGACTCGGATGTTACTGACGATCGAGCTGCGGCTAATGCAGCGATATTGAGCAGCGACTTGGCACACTGGTCCTCTCCGATGGCTTGCTGCTCTCGATGGGCATCCAATATATGCTGCCTAAGCAGTTTATTCGTACCAAACTTATCGGCACAAAATGGACAGACAGTTGATTTGGTTGGGATGCCAAGATGGGCCCTCAGATGAACACGTAGGTCGTATTTGTATTTGTAGGTTCTCGAGCAGAGATGACACTGAAATGGTCGAGCACTCGTGTGCACTGGCAGGTGCTCGTGATATTTGGACTTGAACAGAAACGTCTTAGAGCAATAGTCGCACCTGTACACCCGCTGCTCCCCTGTCCCAACAGATGAACCCAGATCTCCGTTGTCAAGTCCTTTCATTTCACCATTTCCTTCTCCGTGACCATCCATAGAATCGGATTCAATCTTTCCAGACAGAGCTTGAGAGGTTGGCTTTAGCGGAGAGGCGGCAGAGTGAATGGAGGACATGCCATTGACGAGTAGAGTACCAGCAGAGTGAGAATGACCAACAAGACTCTGGCGCATTGGAGGTGACTGAGTTACATTTAGAGGCATCCCACTGCCTGAAACAAACCCCAAGTGAGGTTGTGTGAACGGCGAGGCCAAGAGTCGAACATCTATCGGTGAACTAGCGGCAGATCCGCTATGAGCCACGCTAGCTCCAGTGGGCCAACCGTTCATGACAGAACTGGGAAGAAGACAGGGATAGGAGAGGTCGCGAGGTTTCTGGAACAAGCCAGCACAGGAGGCGGGGAAAGCTGAAGAAGAGGTGGGAGTAGAGGGTGCTGATGGAAACACGTAACCAAATGGAGATATTCTCATAGGCAGCATGGAAGTGGGAACTGTTGAGAGAAGTCTACGCTTTATTGCTTCACGAACCTAAAAACAAGAGAAAACAACTTGTTACAAAAATAACCTTCGATTTATTTGACGTGTGGTACTCAACTAGGCGTACCATGTGGTACTCGACTAGGCGAACCATGTAGTATTCAACTAGACGTACCATGTGGTACTCAACTAGGCGTACCATGTGGTACTCTACTAGGCGAACCATGTGGTACTCAACTAGACGTACCATGCCAGACTCGTGGAAGAACTTTCTTTTGATTTACTTCAATCCCTCTATTTATTCTTATTACATTTCTCTCTCTCTCTCTCTCTCCCTGCTTCTCCCTCTCTCCCCTCTTTCTTTTCTCTTTCACTTTCTCTCGGCGATTATACCAGCCCATCGACGTCAGAATTTAAATTAGCTAAAAAAATTCAAAAGTTAAAATAATTTTAAAAGACAATTTATCCAAGCATGAAACTATCCATTACCTATAAAACTATCGACTACCTACATGTATAATATATAAAAAGTATCTATACAGTAAAAGAGAAAATCATCATCGTCGTTAACATCTTTACTAGTATCCCTGTTTAACCAGGGTCTGGATATGAAAAGACCTACTCCAATCCCCTCTGTCCCACACTAATAATATAATAACATAATATGCATAAAATTACATAATATGCCATACCATTCGTTAAATTTTTTTAAAGATATTTCTGGAGCCTATGCACTCACCAACCGAATGCCCATTCTTATGCTGGTATGGATCTAAAAGAGTAAATAGTAAACAATAAACAATACACAATAAAAAATAGCACACCAATTACAAAAAGTCCATTTCATTCGTTTAAATTTTTTAGATATCTCTGGAGCCTATGCACTCACCAACCGAATGCCCTTTCTTACGCTGGTATGGATCTAAAAGTGTAAATAGTAAACAATAAACAATACACACTGTTACAAAGTTGCACAGGTTGTTATCGTACCTGTTCCGTATAGCTCTGTGGTGAACTCAGCAGTAAATCAGTGTCACGTCGACTCAGGTCCATCACAGCCTGCCCGACGTCATCCTTGTTCTGATCGCTAGGTGCTCCCACCTCAAGCTGTCGAGGCTTGCTCGGAGTCCCCAACCCTTCCATCCCTGACTGGGATATCGTGGTGGATAGATTGAGCGACATGTCAGCGATACCGCTCTCATTTTGATCTGCCGAAGAATTTTCTCCTGTGACTCCGTCTTCGTCTCTCTTATCCACATCTACAATCTCCATCGATGAGTCCAACCCACTGGTTCCGCTTCCGCTCTCGTCACAATCTGAGTCCTCTAAGCCTCCGTTGTTGTTGTTGTTATCTAACCCGTCCATATTCATCGTAGCCTGGTGGTTGTTGTTGCTATCTCGACTCGGAGAGAACGCACGTCGTTGTTGCATCTGTTGCTCTCGCTGTTGCACATGTTGCTCGCTCAGTTGCACAAGTTGTTGTGCTCCCAGCTGACTCTGAATCGACGAGATGGCTTTGCGTAACTTTGAGCCGGATTTCATCTTCTTCTTGCTACTGCTTACAGCCAGACGTCTCACAGCGTACTCTGCCCTACATTCAGAACTAAATCTATCCACCGATCGACTTCCAAACGAATTCAACCCCGGTTTCTTTTCTGGCGTGCACTCCGGTAGACGAGAGATTCCTTCGATTTTATCCTCCAATCCAGACTCGATGTCATCCGGGATAACGCCGGGAGATCGGTCGGTTACTTGGATTACGGTAGTTCTGCCATTTCGCGCCGTTATGCAGACAGTGCCTTGTATGAGCACAGAGGTTGTACTGCCTGTCTCTTTCTTCCATAATTCTAGTATTGCGCTCGACACCAGGTGGCGTAGTCTATCTTTCTGCACATCCAGCATTCTCCAGCAATTGTCAAAATCCTTTTTTCGTACTAAATCGCTCACAGTCGGATTTAATTATTCGCTTAATACTGAATTATTATTTTAAATTTTCGTCTGGAGAAAGTGTTCCGCAGAAAATACCAGTTTGAAGTGACTGTTGGAGTTGGTAATGACGATAAACGTCACAATTTTTCTTCGCAAAAGCTATAAGCTCCTAATGGTACGAACAATTTCTGTGACTTATTGAATTTTCATTTATTCCTCCTTTAATCTTCGTTATCTGTTATATAACTGAAATTTTACCTGCAGGAGAACACAACGATATAAAAGTAAAAATTATTAGAAACCCTCAAATTTATAATAATTCTAAATAATTTTAAATAATCATTAAATCTTCAATGTGGCGCATAAGGATGAGCTGATATCTTATATAAAACTGACATCCATGTTATATAATGAATTTAAATTTAAATAAATTCAATTAATAAGAACACCAAAGAGTGTCATTCAACCTGTATAGTTCACATACAAGCAAGCAATTGCAACAGGAGAAACACTAACTGAATATGAACCATGGTGAACTTAGAGAAAAAAAATTAGATAAATACTGATAATATGTCAACTCGTACCTACCAATTTTGCAGCATATAAATAAGATGCTATTTCATGTTATCTTTTAGATATTGAAACAACAGGTCATCACCATTGACAAGGTCCACAGCATCGCCCTCGGGTGATGAAAACGACGTTAAATCTTCGTTGTTACTGACTTGCAAATAACTGGCTGGAGCATGTGCGGGGTTCAAATCCTGGGCTCGCCCTTTACTGACATCGCTTTCGAGTGAGGAAACTGTCGCTAACCTTAGCTTTTTTATCAGCTTTTGCAGGGACCTTCCCCAAACGACTCTAATTACCTAAACTATTCCTAATGATGCAGAGCCAATAAAACGTGAGTCAAGCTACGGTCACTGACTCGATGCCATCATGAACGTTAGGGGTCAACGATGACCTGACCTCTCAATCATTAACCAGAAAGTGCTGGTGGGGTCAGATTTGACCCCCAGACGTCAGGTGCTGAGGTGACGGCTGGAGGTTTAGGGTGAGAGGGGGTAGATAAGA
Organism: Enchytraeus crypticus; assembly: GCA_905160935.1. Taxonomy (NCBI): domain Eukaryota; kingdom Metazoa; phylum Annelida; class Clitellata; order Enchytraeida; family Enchytraeidae; genus Enchytraeus; species Enchytraeus crypticus. The sequence continues at coordinate 393,755 of CAJHZI010000596.1, forward strand.
AACTAGGGGCAATCTGAACTGAATACATTTTGGAGACACTATGCATATATACTATATTATACATGTGTATATATATATATATATATATATATTAATATATATACTATCTATATATACTATACAGTATATATATGATATATACCTTATATATATTATATATATATATATATATATATATATATATATATATATATATATATACGTACATACAATCATACATACATACTTAATATTTAACAAATATTATATTTTAGATTAAAAAAGTGAAAGACTAGCTAAGTATAGTTTTGAGTCAGTTTCTTGTCTTGAAAACAAGGTAGCAACGGGCGAGAACTAGATTTGTACAGATCCGCAGTGGAAAACTTAACCTATACGCTACCGACACAACCCTCTATTGTAATACCATATGATTTTCCAGCTTTAACTAATATATTCTGCTTAAATATACTCCGCACATAATCTCGAATTACGTTTTTAAAAAAACATAGGGCTACATGATTTAGCAAAAGTTTGGCTTAATTTGAAATACACTTCCTAATCCTCTAAATACGAGGCTGTAAATTTTATCATCTACCAATCTGAGATGTGGAACTTCTATTCAAATGTTTCAATATTTTCTAAACTCTTGTTACGGATAAAGTTTTTGAAGCCATGGAGCAGAGATGGATTTAATTTGAGAGCACTGGGCAAGAGCAAATGAAACGATGCTTGAATTTCTATCAAAAAACTTTCACCGACTGTAACGCCATTATCCGAAACTTCTGATAAGTTTTACATAAATTTCAATCTTTATTTAAAACTATAAAATACAATATTTAATATAGATGTTAAGCATCTACTTGGAATACGGTGAATTAACAAATCAGATCTATTAAACATCTGTCAGAATAATATCCTGCAGATCCATTCTATTGTATAAAAGATACAAGCGCTACGAAAGAACAATATAATTCGAATAGAATAAAGACATGTCTAAGAAAAGGATAAATATTCACTAATTACTAAAATATATGTAAAATATATGTAGTACGACAATATCACAGTAATCATTGAAGGAACTGATCGCCAAGAACCGTGGACATAACGTAGTTAAGCGAAACTTAAAAGTTAGCGAAGAAATTTATTGGCAGTTACTGCAGGTATTATATAGAGCCAGAGGAGGAATATTTCTTAACGGAAGCCCGGCCACTACCCGGTCGAAGTTCTGTTGACAGGTCCTCCACTGGAATTATATTACCCGCACATTCTAGCACGACTGAATCAGCTGTCCCCCCCCCCCCTTGTTCCCCCTCTCCCCAGCCGCTTCTCAACAAAAACATCCTTTATGTTGCCGTCCAATCATTCACTATGGTCTTTCAATTCCATTCCTCTTTCGCCTTAATAATAGCCTGCATGCCTCATGCCTGGCATTGCCAATAATGAATTCTTCTGCGAAACGCGGTGAGCCAATAGAACGATTCTACGGGCTGTAAAACTTGCAACAAAGGATAAGATAATACAATTCACGTCAGTAAATTGATAGGCATGTGTTCACTGGCTGACCCGCGGCACGAATGCAGTTCTCAAACATCCCATATATTAGTTTATGATTTGCAATCTGTCTTAGTATCATTATTATATCCATCACCATCATTACATCCTCAAACATCATTACATTCATCATCTGCATAATGATGATGATGATCGTAATCATGACCATGATGACCATCATCATCATCTCTGGTATTGAATGTTATCACAATTACGCTCAGGAAAGGCAATACAATTTCCGTTGTGGACATTTCCCGGTTTCGAAGTATACTTGTATTATTTTAATAGGAAACGGGATGGCTGGTTGATACTCTCTTCTCTTTTCTTTTCTTCTCTTCTTATTCTCCCTCTCTGGGTACCTATCCTTCAGAAAGTTCGCGATCACGGTATTCCATTTTGCTTCTTTGTGTCAAAGTACTCAAATGTATCCGATTACTTCATTTTGAGGCCCTTTCCACATTTCCTGATCCACATATCCGTGTCCTATCAAACTGTTTAGACTAAGTCAACACGGATTTATTTAACAGATCTCTCGTTAATCCGTTAATTAGAGGATTGGCAACTCTATCGCGCCAGGAAAGTTGTTATTCTTTAGAGCGATAAGGCAGAGAGTTTCGGTTGACATGTTAAGAGATAAGAGGACAAAGATAAGACATGTGCCAGGTTTAAGTGCTGAGCTGTCGATGTTCAGCATTACATAGCGAGAGCGATAGAGAGAGAGAGAGAGAGAGAGAGAGAGAGAGAGAGAGAGAGAGAGAAGAGGGAGAGAGAGAAGAGGGAGAGAATGAGGGAGAGAGAAGAGGGAGAGAGAGAAGAGGGAGAGAATGAGGGAGAGAGAGAGGGAGAGAGAGGCAGAAGATAGGAGAGATAAGTATGTCCCAGTAGATAGTCCCTTCCCTGTCAGGGAACCAATTATCTCAACCAGATATATACTCGGCAGTCAGCCAAATACCGCAATGAGCCTAATCGCAGAGATTCCGTTAGCTATTATATTCGAAAGGCTAATAAAATATTCTATTGGTCATTATACCAGGTCATATAATATAAGCTTTCTTTAGCAGTTTCCATGGGTGAATTGGTTTTACGTTAAAATGGTTATGTCTGGTTTTATGACACTCGCTACCTAAATGCTTCACTACTCATTTATAGAATCCTATTTCATGAAATCAGATTTTAAAGAACCTAAATGTTGGCAGTGCAGGAAACCTGCTATACGTAAGTTTGTGACTTCAAAAAACGTTTAACCGATTAGCATTTGAAACGTCTGACTTATTAATCTCATAAGTATGAGATTAATCTCGGATATTAAATAACTAGTGGCTCCTAAATTATTCGTGACGCTATCATCTGTTATTGAAACAAACGTTAAATTTGACTTACAATATTGTAATGCAACAGTAGATAACTGCATAAAATAAAGCACTGCAGTAGAATGTAACCAATCGTAGTGTGTAACCAGATTGTCTTCTTCTTTGATTTCATTGTTGTCGGAGTACTTCGACAATATTTCAGCGACGCGTAATTTTGTAGCTGCCAATAATTGTTTAGCTGAACGACAAAAGTTTATCAGTTGAGGGAAGCCCCGTGCTGACTAGTAACTACAGAGAAGTTTCTCTGGTCCCACATCAGAATAACCTGGCAACAACGCGCTAAAGTGCCGCCGCCAAATTCACCAGAGCTGTTATATCCGCTAAATTAACAACGCGACAGAATAATAGGCTGATAGTGACAGAGAGCGAGCGAGAGAGAGAGAGAGAGAGAGAGAGAGAGAGAGCGAAAGAAGAGAGAGAGAGAAAGAGTGAGAGAGAGAAAGAAAGAGAGAGTGCAAGAGAGAGAGAGAGAGAGTGCAAGAGAGAAAGAGAGAGAGAGAGAGAGAGAGAGAGAGAGAGAGAGAGTTAAGAGAGAGCGAGAGAGAACGAGCAACAAGAGAGAGAGAGAGAGAGAGAAGGGGGGGGGGGAAGATTAAGGGAGAGGGAGGTCAAATATAACGTCCATGTTCCCATCCAATAATGATGTCAGAGACGTTCTGATAGCACATCTCACTAAATACGAGCAATAATAATAATTAGTAATATTAATAATTAGTAATGTGAGCAGAAAAAGACGTATAAAGAGAGAGAGAAAGAGAGAGAGAGAGAGAGAGAGAGAGAGACGGGGGGAGGGGTTGAGTGAGGGAGTGAGATATGAAGTGAGGAACTGATACTGAAGCACTTGGTTAGAGAAATGTTCGTGTGAATGTTCGATTATCTAACCAGTACATTACAATTTCGGCAAATTAGACGGAAATCATTTTCTCGGTTCGTTATTAACATATGTGCTTTTGATGATGCTTGGTTAGCGCTGTGTACGTGTGTTTAGCATGTAAATTGTTACACTTGTGATGTCATGCATAACTGAGTCGAATTTCATAAAATTCCCAGTTGCCACATCAAAAATATACAATTTGTAATATTACTGACGTTAATATTAGCTTTTTAGCGTTTAATAGCTGCATGGATAAATGCAAGCCACATTTGATAGGTTCATAAGCAAATTGCTCGGCCAGTTGAATAGGGATCTCCAATTCTTGCTTAAAATCGGAGATAGCTGAAGGCTTATTATCCCAATCGCAATGGCGGAAAAATACTGCTCGAAGAAATCATCATCATCCTCAAAACCAGTTCTGATATTAACTTTGCTTTCAAACTCCTAGCAATTTGAGCGTTCATCAATTCCTGTGTAATTTTTGTACACAATATAAAAAATAATAATTAATTTAATTAGTGAAAGCATTTTAAGTAAGTATTTTAATTGTTTGATTCAATTTATTAAATAAATTATATTATTTCGTTGTGGTCGTTACCTACATCCGAGCTTTTACTATACCCTAAAATAGTCGAGCACTAAATCTCGCGAAATAAAGTAGTGGACATTCGTATAATAAAAGTTAAACCCACTCAACACTCAGAGCGCACAAACAACTTTAATTACTCACTCTTTTGCGGTTTTTCTACTTCTAGTCCAGCCCACAGAACACGAACCACTCATTATTTATAAAAAATAGGGAGTCGACCGACGATACTAGGGAGGGAATTGCATAACAGAAGGTTTTAGGAATCTCTCGCTCTCTCCTTTCTCTCTCTCTCTCTTTCTCTCTTTAGTGCACTGTCAAGTGGCAGGTTCAAGGTACACATTCATATTCAAAGTCTGCTTTCTCGCTCCATAAGAGCACTCCTTAGATCAAAAAGTTAATCCCTTCACAAAGTCTATGCCTAACCCATACCCTTATGTAGCATATAGCTTGGGAAAAGTAAGGCTTCTGAGGTGATTTTCCATTGCCTTCCTCAGTAATATTAGTGGCATTAAAGCCAAACTCTGGCGCATCCATATTTCGTAGCGTGAAAGCACCGGTACTTATATGCGCCCTACCGCAGCTAAATAGTCCCATAACAACTGAGCTACAATAGTCAGTCACATCAATGACCTAGGCTTTTACTTCAGATCAATGCATTTGATTAATCAAAGGAGCGCTCTGAGGAACATAGGCCTACTTTAATTCTATCTGAATACTGAGAATAGGCGAGATTCATTCAGCAGATTATCCAGTTTAATTCTTCATCGTTTCAAGCCACAAAAGAAGCCGTAGTGCTTTATTCTCGAGCACCTATACGAGAATAATTGCATATCTGCATTATACTGCAGTATCTAGGCATGCACAACCACTGGAAACATCTGCCTACAGGTCTGGCTAGCCCAGTATGCAAGAATTCACGATACTGACCTCGTGACCCCACGAACAATACCTTGATAGTAAGATTTCATTTCGAAACATTCATTTACCCACTCAACCCGTTTACCCCCACAGTATTAATTGCCCGGAGTCTCGCCTATCAGCCATATTTGATGCCAGATAATTTGTAAGACTCTAACCGCCATGCAGGTCGGAAGACGGCAGCTACAGCGAAAGATTTAACGTTAGTTTCTTACACTGAGATATCAGTGACATGTAAGCCGTGGCTGTAAACAGTACGAGTAATGATACGCTTAACCTTTGTGGTATTAGTTTTGCAAGATTATGTATCTCGTGTTGTGCTAGGGTCACTGAAGAAGAACAGACAAACAGTAAGCTGCACGTGACCTAAAAGGCGACTTAGAAAGTAAAAGAAAACCACTTCAGAGGAAATATTTTCCTCAAGCTATAGGATACATAAGGTATGGGTAAGGCTTGACTTTTGCGAAGATATTAACTAACGAGTTAATCTCTTAATCGATGGAGAGCTCTTTACGGAGCGTCACAGTAGAGAATACGAATATGATAAGCACACGAAAATGATCCATCCGGTTCATATGAAGTTAGCGAATCCATCGTTCTTGATCCGCTACAACCTGGACTCCTCCTCCACACGCCTGGGTGCTCATCACATATTTCCTTCACTCGGAGACAATTCTTCCACTCGTTATCAACTTGTCTTCATTCCACTGTGTCGTACATCCAAGATGACACTTGTTTCAATGGACTCGTTACTGATCATGAAGCAGAGTCTTTCTAATTCATTTTCTAATACATTTCAACTTACTCAAATTTCTAATTTTAATCGTTCTAGATGAACACTAAGCTTATATATATATATATATATATATATATATATATATATATATATATATATATATATAAGCTTAGTATAGCTGGAAGCTCCTTATCTCTTTTTATAAAGGTGTGCTTAATGAACGAGAAAGCACGTTTCGTATATAATTTTCTGTTTTGAGCCTACCGTCCAATTGATCATCGAATAGATAGATAGCATGGTCATCTCATGTAGTTATATATATATATATATATATATATTAGACATATATTATACTATATATATATATTATACTTACATATATATATATATATATTAGACATATATTATACTTACATATATATATATATATATATATATATATATATATATATATATATATATATATATATATATATATATATATGAGATGACCATGCTATCTATCTATTCGATGATCAATTGGACGGTAGGCTCAAAACAGAAAATTATATACGAAACGTGCTTTCTCGTTCATTAAGCACACCTTTAGTTAACCAAGTCTACGTACTTAAATAAATAAATAAATAATGATAAATAATGATAAATCCTTTTACTATTAAAACAATCCTCATACAACTTAAAGATCATACAACTCTACCGTATTCTTATACGAAAAAGTCTCTAAAATCATCGCTAATAGAGAGATCGGAAGGGGCAATTGTTATAGACTTATCCAAAGCTACGGAACATTTCACGTCTAATTATAAATTTTATTTCAGAGATAGCTTATAAAAAGAGATAAGGAGCTTCCAGCTATACTGTAAAGATATTTTTAATAGAAATTCTACTTTATCTGTTTGCCCCAAGGCTCTATTTTAGATTTACACTGCTTCTACTTCATACTGATGATATGGCTTACTGTAAGAAGTATTACTACAGTTTTACTGCTTGTTGACCACATTTTCTACTGCATTCATTTCCCAAGGAATATATATTATTGCAACAACCACGTCGTGAACTAGAAATTTATTTTACTGGAAATAATTTCCTAATAAATGTTAATTTAATTTGTACTTTTAATATATAAAGCTTTCAAATGACTAACTTCTTAACAACTAATTTACGATATACTGATAACTCGACTGCATGGAATACATTTCTATGCAAGAGTTTAACTCTTATTACTTAATTATCGCTTTAATTATGAAAGGTTAACCTAAAATTTGACATTTAGACGCAACGTTAACTGTCATTTTTGTACCATATTAATCTTACGTTTCCTTCTATCAAATTATTACAACAAATGAATTTGTAGTATCGCATTCTCTAGCCATTTCTAGCTGAGTAATAAGAAATATAAATTCTAAACTGAGTTTATTTAATTCCGTGTCTCTAAATAAATTTGCCATTATTCAATATATTGAGAACATATTCCTAGGCTGATTTCACTTTTTTCTTTATAAAAGCTGACGTTGTCTCTCCTCACCGTTCTCGTATATTCAGATAAACTACAGTGAGATAAAGACAAATGACAGAAGGTTACAGAAAAAGTTCAGACTAGTAGCAAACTCTGTCTTTGTTCGCCATAACTTAGTCGATGCCTAGAGATCGAACATAACTTACTAGCACTGAGACCATTTTCATAACTTCCTCAGAAACTGCATTAATCAATAAATACCAAAATAGATAATTCCTTTGGACTATTCCTACATTTGTCGAATTTAAAGGAAAATTTTATATCATAAACGCAGAATACGAACTAAAATAATTTATATCGTTTGAAAATACAAAAAATAACATGAATACTACTTCTGACAGCGTCAAAAGTAGCCATATATTAGCTTATTACAAATTAGAATTTATCACCCGATCCTCCCCTCAAGAATTGGGCTTTCCCCTTTCCTGGCTGGAGCCAGTGGCGATTTCGGTAATATATTCGATTGCGGATCAGTATGTGTGGGGTTCAAATCCTGGGCTCGCCCGTCACTGATATCGCCTTGAAGTGAGGAAACTGACGTTAACATTAGCTTTTTTACCCTTAAGAATTGGCACCTCCTCTCAGGATCCGCCCTCCCCTCATTAATTGGATCCTCCTTTCAAGAATTGGCTCCTCCCCTCAAGAATTTGCCCTCCCCTCAAGAATTGGCCCCTCCCCTCAATAATTGGCCCCTCCCCTCAAGAACTGGCCCCTCCCCTCAAGAATTGGCCCAGCAGCTCACCTGTACCAGCAGGTCACGCCTGAGTGAATAGGCTCATAGAATCTGCTGAGAGCTGAGGTCGCAAGGAAATCAGTGAGGCGAATCCGATACACAATCACCTTCTTACAGTCGTAAGGAACGGACGCTAAACGTCTGCCGAAATTATTGGTTCGGTCGGATTAATGTGTTGACCAGAAGGCAGGAATTCTGTCCGCATGGCTGGTTTTCAATAGAAATTCTACGTGACAATCTGCATAACCTAACCTTTATCAGATTCTTGAGGCATCGAAGAAGAAATACAGTATTTCTATTCGTACCCTACCTGGTGCCCCCCCATGTGGCTTATCGTGTCCTACCCACACAATTCGTCATAGCACTGGCAAGCTTACGTGTACACAAATCCACCTGCATTATATTGTACTGTACCTATATAACTTTCATGAATAAAGAATCTTTACTAGAGTTTCCTGATCTATAATGTAAACATTTCGTAAAACAACATTCATTCCTTAAATTTAAGCTTAAGTATCAACAGTCGTAGTTATATACCAGAAAAGATTTAATTAAAATATCATCCAAGAAATACACAATTATTACATGATCGACTAAGCAGGTTCGACATAAACCAAATTAGTGTCGTTTTATCTAAGTGTGCCCTAGCGAAGACATCAACATTTAAAATGAATTTAAAACCAAATGATACATCATGAAGCGATAAATGTCAAGCTTTGAAGTAGAAATTTTAACGTCGTTTATTAGTGCTACAAGTGTGCATTTACAGACGAACCCGTGGAGTTTCGAACACATGGATTCACGTTTATCAGACAGGTGTGTTGCAGACTCAGCCATCAGACTTAACCATTAAAAATCCCTAAAGAATGTTCACAATCCCTTCAATAGAAAATATCTTATAGCCAATTCAATTGATTTGAAAGACGAATCTGACGAATAGAAGCCGGAGGTCAGACAATGGACACCAGAAGACTCTCGATGCTGACAAAAAGCCGGCTTTGTTTTCGACTGGAATGCTATCCCCATGGAAGAATGCTATCCCCATGGACGAATGCTATCGCTGTGGAAAGAGACCATAGATGCAGATTTAATGACAAGCATTCATGTGGCCCAATGTTACAATGGAAGAACGATGTCAAGATTTACTTGATATCTATGGTTCTACGATTTCTGATTCTATAAATAGATGGCTTATGATATCTATGGTTTTACAAAATAGCCACAAAATTCTACAAAATAGCCTGCATCCAATCTGGGAATATTATTTGAATGAAATACTAATGACTTTTAATCAAATCTAAATTATAATCTAAATCACAAGCAACAGATGATTTTACACTGGTGCATACATTAACAATTTTGGCATTTCTGTGTCATTCAGGTTCTATACGCATTGTCTAATTTCAAGGATTGAGGAAATAAAGATGAGCATTCAGTTGAGAGCGCTGTAAAGGCCTTCAGTCCATACAAATATAGAATCCATTATAGCTTTACCAGTAGAGGAATGTAGACAATTACACATACAAATAGACATATTCAGTTATAATATTATAACAATATTATAACAATATTATACAATTCAGTTGTGGTCGATGGTGATCTAGGCTTCTTCACCGCTCGACAACCATAGTTGCGATCAGTAATATAATTTCGCAGTAAATTGTTAGCATAAATATTGTAGTTCATAATTAATTATATTTCTCAATTATAGCAAACTATTGTACGATTTAAATGCTACGCCGTTGGTGTCTTGCTCGATAGCCTTCTGGCTCATCAGGAAGCCACAAACCATTGCTCACTGTCTCAGTTTTTTGTTTATTATATATAAGATCTTTATTTCACCATTGTTATGTTACTTTAAAAAGATTAGTGGTAAAGTGTAAATAAAGTGTAATAAATAAAAATAATATAAAAAATAAATGATATTTTATTAGTCTTTTACACAGCTAAACAGATTCATAATTGGGGACTACAATGTAGTCCAGCACATACAGGATACAATTAGGCAGCTGTGAATTGAGATCGACATAGAAACTCTTTGTTACCACTTGATAAACAGGAAATGACTTGAATTCTATCAGCACTGGCACACACTGCGTTAACATTAACACAGGAAAGACGGGCGATCTAATCGTCAGCGAATCTATTATCGGCAAATCTACTAGGCATTACCAGGACGTCTCGTTTTAACTCCACTCACGTCCACTTCCGGTCTGGCATAAGTCCCACTAGAGAGACTTATGAATCAAGTCATGACTCATAAGTCATGACTGTTTTTTGATCCCCGGATCGGCACCAAGTAGGATCTTTTTCTTCCTCTTCAGCACATGTTTTTTTCAGATCTTTTGAGGTGAATCGATTTATAATGGCATGTGATGGGGCGACTTCCCTGACATAATCCTTGTATGAGGAAACTGAACATAAACCTTTACTATTATTATCTTAATTATTATTATTATAAGAATTAATTCGGGCGAGGGGATGTTATTTCAATTTATTGATATCTTAGTCTAATTAAAAAACAACAGAAGCACATATTTACGATGATTCTTAGCTAGAGGCGGTTTCTGTCTTAGTACATGTAGTCATTATTTTATTCCCACTTCACACTTTAACCCATAAGCTACATTTATAGAATTTCTTTGCAAAAAACAGTTTAAATAGCTTGGTACTTTTACTAGCTATTTCTTCTCACTCCACCAATTTTCGTAATTGCAGCATATGAAGCGAGAGATACCCTGTAAACGAAATAATATTCTGCAGCACGCATCACTAGAGAAAAACATAGAAATAGAATTACATTGAAATTCTCTCCGAAAACTATCCCGTACCTACGTAACATGTAAAGACTAGCCGATTAAATATTTTAAAACCCCACGAAAAAAGCTAAAGCTAATGTCAGTTTCCTCACTCGAAAGCGATGTCATTGACCGGCGAGCCCAGGATTTAAACTGCTCACATACTGATCCGCGGTCGAGTATCTTACCGACATCGCCACTGAGTCTAGACAGTGGCGATGTCTGTAAGATACAATTTAACTGTGGAATTTAAATTTTAAAAAGCTACAATTTAACTGTGGCCAGCAAATGATAATTTCCATGTAGAAAGCGTTTAGGTACATAATGTGAACTGCTATAATTTTGGCCACTGTCGACTAATAATGGCCATGCTGGCTTGGCTAACTAATACATTGACTGGCTGGGACCCAGAAACCGAGCACATCACTAATAACATACATGTAGGTCTGTCGCATACCATTAGCCAAGCGGGAATAAGTTAATACAGCCTGGGAAGGTCATTATAATCTGTCGGTAAATTTCTCATGCAATCAATATCTGACTTTACATTCTATGCGCTCAGTTTCTGTCCTGTTGTAATAATTTCACGCTAGGGTACTAAAAGAGCTAGATATCGTAGTGGATGATATAAGATATATATTGTCGTAGATGATACAAGAGATAGAAATCTTCGTGGATGATACAAGAGTAAAGTTGGCGTAATACTTACACACAGCACATTGGCCTGAGCATAAATCATATTAGAAGCATTAGAAGCATAAATCATATTAAAGCTATAACAAACTTCAAGACTGTCGTTTTGTTGAATCAATTAGTCCATACATAACATAATTGGACCCTGATAAAACAAAGACATGCTGAAGGACTTTCTCGTCGCTCGAAGGCACATTGGCGATCAGGAAGCCAATAATTTGACCGAGCATATAATTGTCCTGAATTACGTCACGTTTACTTAACCAATGTGCCACACGGCTTAGCCAATGAAAATAGCCAGAGCTCGTTCCTAGATTTGATGTCACCGGTTTTTTCTCTAAACCGTCTAGATGAATCATTCTACCAAAGCTCTCTCATGCAACATGTCTATACAAATAAGATTCTTCTACTGAAAGAAGCGTCAGCCAACGAAAATAGAAACATTTGACAATGTGCCATGCAACTTCAGCAAGAACTTATACTAGGCGACCTATAGCCGGGTGTCAACTAAACACGCAAGCAGTTGGGAGTCTATAACCCCCATATTAACCGTACAGAAGCTTTGTAATATAACCAAGTTTAATTTACCCCGGCGTTCAAAGGACACAATTTTTTAATAAAATTTCAGGAGAATTAGATCTGACCTATCCCCCCCTTCGCAAATATTTAATTCTCAAACAACGACGACACTCGCACCAACAGGATGTTGGTACATTATATGCATAGAAGTTTCTGTAGCCGATCCTCGCTGCATTTACATTTCTTTCTAGCCTACAGCGAATACATTATAACTACGCTAATGTATACAGAGCCGTCACACGGCTTTTGTATACATTACAGAGGGCAATGTGTACGTCTGCAGAGAAAACCCGGTTCTCGGCAATCTGCGCACTCTAATGATAAACCTCAACTATCATACACTTAGATTAGTTAAAGCATGTTTCAGGGCGTTCAGTTCGATTAATTAATTGTTTTAAGACTATATTTAAGTTTATTCTCTTTTCATTAAATATTATTCAGAGTTTGTTTATTTGTGAAAGAGTGTTTGCCATTTTTCCTAAAGCATAGCACGAATAAATATATCTAGACTTGTTTACTAGGGATCTTTCAATTTCCAGTAATACCAGTTTTCCAGCGTTGTGTCCGGGCCATTGAAGAATAGAATTACCGCAAGAGGCATGTGTAATAAGAGATAACTGCAAGAACTGATGAAGGTAAAGGAACACCACCTCAGGAGCCATATTTTTCCAAATTATATGCAACCTCAACGTATGACCTTTTGTGAAATGATGAACTTACTGATCAATAGAAAGTGTGCTCATTATGTAACGTGACAGCAGTGTGAGTAGGACTGTAGGATATACGTTTGACCTGCCGTATGAGAGAGAGAGAGAGAGAGAGAGAGAGAGAGAGAGAGAGAGAGAGACAGCCAGACAGACAGACAGACAGATAGAGACAAAAAGAGAGAGAGAAAGAGCCATACAGACAGCCAAACAGACAGCCAAATAGACGTGCTTAAAACTCTTATTTTCTCTTTACTCCTCTTATAAATATAATATAATAAACAAATCACAACTTATGTATAAGATTCTATTCCTATAAATACGATGTATGTATAGGATTGTAGTCCTGTAAATACGGTGTATTTGTAAGATTATTGTCCTGTAAATACGGTGTATTTGTAAGATTATAGTCCTGCAAATACGGTATATTTGTAAAATTATAGTCATGTAAATAGGATGTATTTACAAGATTCTAGTCCCATACGATGTATTTATAAGATTCTAGTCCCATAAGATGTATTTATAAGATTCTAGTCTCATAAATACGATGCATTTATAGTCCTATAATTATGATGCATTTATAAGGTTCTAGTTCCATAAGAAGATTTGAGAAGTGTTTATAAGATTCTAGTCACATAAATAAGATGTATTTATAAGATTCTAGTCCCAGATATAAGATGTATTTATAGGATTCTATTCCTATAAACAAGATGTATTTATTAGATTTAGTTCTATAAATAGAATGTAACTACGAATAGTTACGGTTCTGATTTTTGCGCTTCGGACCAGCAACGTTACTGAACCAGATTGAGGCCCATCGGTTCACTAGGAGTGGCCTATGGTTCGAGTTTAAATTTCTCTGATAATGCCTTAGAACTTAAAAGGGCCTACCGGCTGTAGGCCTATAGATTACCAGCAGTAAAAAAGGTATTAACAGTAAAATGTATTTATTTACAGTCATCTCATGCGATGTTGCACGTGTAAGACACATTTTCATGTGTCGAAACGAACGTTAACCCAGGATTCTTATTCTATATTCAATATAAGTATATATATATAAATATAAATATATATATATATATATAAATATAAATATATATATATATATATATATATATATATATATATGATATAGATGTATATATATATATTCAATATAATATATAGTATTATAATTTCAGTATTAATATATATATATATATATATATATATAGGATAATTACATATATATATATATATATATATATATATATATATATATATATAATATTTAGTATTAATATTTTATTTATAGTATTCAGTATTTATAATTTCAGTATTAATATAGACTATATAATTTTAGTATTAATAAATAGTATTATAATTTAATTCAATATAATATTATAGTATATTCAGTATAATATATTCAATAATATATTCAATATATTTATGTAAAACTTGTAAAATATTGTAAGATACATAGAAAAATATATTGACTTCGCATAACGTGAGATTAGTTTACAACAGAAATCAATAAGCTTCTTCTAGGATATTTTATTATAACAGACTTACCGATAGATATATTGACTTTATATTATGTCACAGCTGCAGTACTCAACGCTTCAACGCTTGCAGTCTTAACGTGAAATTCAGAAGCTAGATTTGCTATATTCAACAGCCTGCACGTAATACAATCATCCTACACTTTCTATTCATATGCCCCTATCTCCTAAATTCTCGGATCATATAAACTATTCAACTTTAGCTCGGTTGATATAAACTCCGCCCTGCAGCCTACAGCTTGACACTGTCTGCTGTCGCCTCTTCAGATGGGTAAAGTTTCCAAAGTTTCAAACCACCGCTTTTAAGATTTTCTGGTAATTCCTTCTCTGGTTATTTCTTCCTACCTCTCCCTTTCTCATCCTCTCTTACG